>LPNX010921562.1:95007-308333 GCA_001517045.1 Pseudotsuga menziesii
AGCTATAAAAGTCGAGTTGAAGCTGGCAGGAATCCTTCCAGAAATTCTAGTATCCTCCACAACAACCCTCAATAAATCCCCTCCTAGCAGATCAAATAGATCTATGAAAAATTCAATCTTCCAACCATCAGGACCCGAACTTTTATCCTTCTGGAAACTATGAATAACCTCCTTAAGTTCACCTTCAGTAACTTCCTCCATCAGAGCCAATTTATCCTCCTCCTCCACAAACCTTGGGAATAACTGAGCAGTTTTAATGACTTCTGCAATAGACGTCTTGATAGGAGCTTTAAACAAGTTCTCAAAATGTTCCACCCTGTCCTAGCCATACCGTCAAAGGTATGATGACTCATACCACGATCATCTCGTAAACTCGAAACTGTGTTTGCAGCTTTTTTCCCTCTGGCATAAGCATGAAAAAACTGTGTTGTCATCCCCACATTCCAGCCATGTAGCCCTGCTCTTCAATCTCTAGGTCTCCTCCCTTTCCAATAACAAAATGTTCCTTCTCCTCTCCAGTCTGATCCACAAGTCTTTATCCATTTGATTCATCAAGCCCCCCCCATCTTTATCCATGATCTTGGTTAACTCCTTTTCAATTTGTTTTAGTTCGCTGTCCTCCCTTCGTCTCTTATCAACTGCCCAAGCTTTTATGGCAGCTTTTAAATTATGAATGTTCGCTGCAAACTGAAAAGCTGCAAAAATCCTACTATCCGGATTGAAAAGTGCCCAATTTTTGGATATTAAAGACATAAATGATTCATCTTTCAACCAAGTCTTGTTAAATTTCAAAAGGCTTGAAGGTTTAACATGTCTGTTTCTGAATTCCAAGAAGATAGGTAAATGGTCAAACTGTCCACCACAACCCACCCACTGTCTAATGAAGTGGTGCCTGTCCTCCACCTTTTCATTCACCAAAAAACGGTCCAACATCTTGGCCACTCTCCCCTTCCCACATTTGTTATTTTTCAATGTAGGTTTGAGTTTGATAGGTTTAATATCCAACCAGTTCCTCTCAACCAACATTTGTGCGAAATAATCCATCAACAAATCTACACGGGCAGGTGGCCCCAAACCTCAGCCTGCCCCAGTGGAAAATTTAAGTTGCCACCAATGATCACCAACTCCTCCAAGAAGTGAGTTGTTAAACAAGTTATCCTAGAAGGGGATCCTGTTTAGATACGGGCTGTAGATATTAAAAACAGTAAAAGTGTCCACAAGATCCAGAGCCTTAAAGGTCATGCCAAGGACAGACTCCATAACCCAGAGATTCAGATTCTTAACAAGTCTAACGTTCCATCCTATAGCCAGTCTTCCAGAGCGGCCACGAACGTCTAGTGTCTCAAAATTCCAACCAAGAAACCAACTTTCCAACCTACTTTTAACCACATCACCTAACCCTAAAGTTTCTTGGCGCAAAAGAACACCAAGGTGTTCTAAATCTACCACCCTCCTGAGTGCTGATCTTTTATGGGGACCAGCCAGACCCCGACAATTAAAAGACATAAGTTTCATCAACGACCCTTCTTTTGGGCATGCACTGCTCTAAGTGCCCTCTCAATATATTGCTATTTACCTTCCAACAAATCCTTTCTTGCTTTAGATTGAGCCTTTGCATTGAAGGATTTTCTACCTCTCCCTCGTGGAGTCTGGTTAGAGTGTTTCCCCAAACCCCCAGAAGCCAACTTCGTGCAGGACCTAAGAAAGTACCCAGAGTCTGTAGACCCTGACGGTGAATGAGGGGGCATAACCCCATCATCACTCGAAACAGGGACCAAAAGCGGTGATGGCTCCCCCAGTAACGCAACCGAGACGGGTGTGGAAGCCTCTAAAGGTTGTGTAGCGATAGTCAGATTTTTGAGCTTTTCCACCTAATCCATACAGACAAATTCAAATAACTAGCAAATAAATTACTGGACGGAGATAGGGTAAAAGATGAAGTACCTGGAATAGAGACCCCAGGCAAAGGATCACCCGTTGGTGTGTTCACCTCTATCATTGGTAGAGGAATGATAGAGGTACTAATGTCTCCTCCACAAGACCACATTCTTCAACATCCTCACTCACCAACTCCACGGGCAATGACAAAGGGGACGACGGAGCAGTATCCCTACACTACCTTCTAGAACTCTGTAAACCACACTGCTTTCTTCACCCATTGAGTGTACGCCTTGCTAAGCTACAGTCAATCGCTGGGTGCCCATAGGCATGGCATCGCCTGGACAGGAAGGGGACATTTTTCGTAATCCAAAATCTGTTTAAATTGAGTGCTGCCCCAAGCCAGAATTCTAGCCACCTGCTTCAATTTTGTTTCCATATAGGATAAATCAGCCTCAAGGAAAGACCCCAATATGTTAACAACATTGGTAAAATGTTCCTCAGTCCAGTATTGCATAGGCGGACCCAGAAGCCTAACCCAGAGAGGCACCACATCCACTCGCTCCCTGCTTGCATTAAATGACGGTTGCCATGGTTTTAACAGCACAGGTGTGTGGTCCAAAGACCAATTCCGGTTGAGTACCCACTGCAAATGTTCCTGTTGTTTGAAGTTGAATGCAAACCAACCACGAGTTAGTCTGACAACTTTTGGGACATCCCCTAGTGCCTCTGACCAACATGCCTCTGCCCAAGTTATAACCGTCTGCAGAGTGAAGTTCCTGCCAATAACACGCCCTACCACCGAAAAATTCGCCATCTGCATAATTTGGTCCCAGCTTACATCCTCCCCCAATGCATAATTGTAACCAGGCCGCTTGTTTTTAACCCATGTTTTCTGTCGTTTTGGAGCACCCCTTGCTGCTGACCCTTCCGTCTGCCTTGCTACTAGATCCAGATGCAAAACAACCTTTCTGAGATGGGCTCAAACAACCGTGATGATTAAATGGTTTGTGAGGCCGTGCCACAAAACCTTGAGAACCCACTCTCAAACCCTTGCCGTTTGAGTTTCCTGCAGTGAGGTCACCGACTCACCCATCCCCGACTGTGTCTCGTCCAACACTGTCTTCTCGAGCGCCATCAATCAAAACCCCTTTCGGAGCAGATGGAACCACTGTTCCCGGAATACCATGACCTAAACCTCCCGAAAATTCCCCAAACAGTTAGTAGTCTCCTCCGGCAAATGTAACGGGGAAGGTGTGGAAAATAACAAAGTCGACGGCGAAAATGCCTCCTCATCGAAAACAGTTAAGGGTAAAGGTGGAAGGCCCTCAATCCAGGTTGGTGTGTCCTCCACCTCAGCCCTGAAACCTTCACCTGTCTCATGCCAAAAAATGCCCTCCTCCAGGTGTTTGCCAGTGTAATCAACCAACTCTTCATCCTCCATAGCACTGAAAACAGGGAAAAAAGTAAAAAACCAGCAGTTACAGTCAGGAATGCAGTGAAAAAAAAGTAATTTACCCCAGGTAAAACCACCGGTGTCAGCTTCCCCCAACTTGCACACAAAAAACCATGCCGACCAAAGCTACTACCCCGCCGCACCGTACCCTATACCGTGCCCCATCACATGGTACCAACGATCACCATCAAAGCCTCTGACAGATCTGAGCTCTGCTGCCTGCTAACCAGGCTGGAGCCGGTCAAAACCCTATTCCTCAACCCTTCATCCTCCAAAGCCCTTGGTCGCTCCCCGAAGATGAGAAGTTGTTATCCTCCCTGTCTAGGTTTAAATCTTGCTTCTGACATTTGCCCTTGTGGGTTGTTTGCCTCCTCAAGGAACTGTTTCATGTACATGGGGCCAGATATGATCGTTTGGTAGCTATGATGGATTAGATCCCCCCCAGTCACAGCTTCCTAGCCAGGAATTGATTTCACAAGTCTGCTAGTGAAATTTCTATGGGAAACATTATGCATTTCATACAAAATAACTTCAAGCAAGTATGGATGTAATTTATTTACTGATCAAGTTGATTTCCCTAGTAGACCTTAACAAACACAGATTTACTATTTAGTAGCTTACTTAAATAAGCAACCCTTATGTTGATGGGAATCTATGATAGATTTTCATTGCATCCATTTACTTCTACTTGCCAATTCGTGGAGTGTCTCTTGATCTGATATAAGAATCACACTTTTGGATTCTTTCCATAAATGGAGGTTTTTTCCCATTGAATCTCTTCATATTTCTGAATATGAAAGATTGTAGTCTCCCACTAGGCCATGGGAATCAATGGTAGACTATTATAATATCAGAAAGCTAGCCATATGGTGAATATTAGATGGACAAATGATAATATAAGATGGCTAGTCATATTGTAGATATTAGGTTTCCCAATTGATTATTGAATGATAAACTGTACGTGATGAACAAGGATTAATATGTGATCTCAAAGCACTGCAGGGAAAAATGAGCTATATGAAAGGTCAAATTAAAACCCTATCTTGGCTTAACCTCTACATTTAACAAGTTAAAGATCAACATGAGTAAAATATGGATCATCATACCTAACCTTATTCGCCACTGCTTTCTTTGGATTATAACACCGTGTATAGCAAACACAACATACTCAAACATCAGCATGTTGTTATTTAAACCACTTTGAGCTAGAATATTTGGTAGCTGAAATGCAAGAGCAAAGAGATGGATGGCTTAATTATTTAATTTACTTTTTACTATAGTTCCATAGATCTATGCTCTGATTGGGAAAATTAGAAAGAAAAATAATTATTTTAATGCCTTTTTCAGATTCACAAGAAACATGGTAATCACACTTCACAGGTTACCTGGGGACTTATTTTCATATTGCACTTAGAATCTTGGCTCTATGTTGAATCTCAATCACATTTCACAGATTACTTTGGATTCTTGTTTTTAGATTTTAAATTGAATCTTGGTTGTGTTAAATCTCAATCTTGTCATTTAGTAGGGACGATTGACTATAACCCTGTCTCATTTTCTAGGGTGAAGCTTCCCTCTGGAGCTAAGAAGATCGTGCCAAGTAGTTGTAGAGCTATGATTGGTCAAGTTGCTGGAGGTGGGAGAACAGAAAAGCCAATGCTCAAGGCCGGCAATGCATTCCATAAATACAGGGTCAAAAGAAACTGTTGGCCCAAGGTTCGTGGTGTGGCTATGAACCCAGTTGAGCATCCTCATGGTGGTGGTAACCATCAACATATTGGTCATGCTAGTACTGTACGTCGTGATGCACCACCAGGGCAAAAGGTTGGGCTTATTGCTGCCAGAAGAACTGGTCGTCTGCGTGGACAGGCTGCATCAGCAGCTGCAAAGACAGACAACTAGTCATTTAGTTGTAGTTTGTTTCTATTTGCAAGGATTTCATGGTCCAATTTTAGTCTCTATTTTTTTCGTAATGTGATTGTACAAGGGTTTTGATCCTTTTTAGTTCAGGTAGTAGAAGTAATTGTTTACAGAGGCCAGGAAACACACTAAACTACATACTGATGTTTTGTTTGTTTATTTTACCTTTCTATGTTTCAACAATCTACATCAACCAAGTAATAATCTGAGTTTTCTTTTACATGATTGTTTATAAGTGAGCAGCTTGCTCACACCACTGCATGATATTTTAGATTTGCATTAGTTATAATAACTATAAATAGTTTACCTCCAAACTTCTTAATATATCAACTGTGATTGTTATTGTAACAAACTTTTCAAGCGTTTATTTATGATCTACTTTTGCAATGTACTAATTTTTCCCTGTGAACAAGACCTAGTACTTGGTTGGAGAAGTTCTCAGTGTTTAACTAGTCACAACTGCGTTGCAATTTTGTATTCTTGAATTAAATCCTATGTTCTCTAGAGAAAAATCTGTGTAAATGATTGGGAATTCATATGATAAGATAATCATAGATTCTAATTTATGTTTGATAATTTTTAGTGCATTCATGTTTTAGTTAGTACTTAATATCCTCTGTGACAGAGAATTTTTATATTACTGCACATGTATTCACATCAATGACTTTATTTTTTCACTAAATTTCGAACAAATTAGAATAATACTCTTGTCATATTCATATCAATGACTTTATTTTTTCACTAAATTTCGAACAAATTAGAATAATACTCATGGTTTAATAAGAAATTTTCTTATTGGCAAGGGTAACACATCTTTTAATCTCTGTGGAGCTATGATCCCTAACTCCGGTTTAGTGATGAAACCCACTTCAGTGTCTTCATCAAACTTTATACATAGGGTTCTATCCCTACAGAGGATGGCCACAAACCCGTGTCATTATAGTGGTAACGTCCGCTTAAGCATTTACTAGAGACCAATGGAGTAGTTTAACATGATTTTTGTTTTCCCAAAGCCATAGTCCAATGCTCATTTCACTAGTTTAATAAGAAATATGTACTCATATTGTTCGATATTACTTATTAGCCTATTCAATATTTAGTTCAGACAATGATTTGTGCAAGGTTGATACTGTTTGATATTTTAGTCGTGTGTAAAGATCCAACGGCAGTGAGATGCATAGGAAACCATACACGTTCCTTCCTGTAGAATGAACGGGGATTCCAACAGGGGATTGGGGTTATTGAATTAGTGCCCACCAATTTGTTGAAATTTTGAACTCAAATAATGTAAAATTGGTTTGTTGACAGATGATTGGATAAAGTGTATCGGATAAAGTGTATCGAAGGAAGACGAGGAGGAACAAGGGTTTTGTTGACAGATGACTCAATAATTGTATCGAAGGAAGATGCGTAGGAACAACGGTTAAAATATTTGCGGATATTAATACACTTTTTTTCAGAATAAAAAAGCTTTGTTATTGATTAGTTGAATCAAAGAAATTTTACATATGCCATAGACGTCAAAAACCTGTAGCTATCTGAGGTTCATTTCCGGACAAGAGAGTCTTAAACCAGCTATCCGCTACAGTTTACATTCTGAAAATCAAATAGACTGATATACAGATATATAGTTGTGCCTATTCCACTTCTCACAGAAGGGATCTTCCAAGAACTAAAACCCCCCTAAAACTCACAATAGGACTGATGTACAAAAATAACAAATATAGTTTCATAGACTTAATAGGCCCGAAATGCGCACCAGAATTGGCCATAACTTGGTCCCTGAAGTCCTCATACTGTAATAGTCCTTTGGTTGCCCGACTTCATACTGTAATAGTTTGGTTGCCCGACTTCATGCTGTAATATTCCTTCAGTGAGACCCAAATAGCCCAGCCGTCGGACTTCATACTGTAATAGTCCCATCAATTGCCAGACTTCATACTGTAATAGTCCTTCAGTGGCCTTAATAGCTGGCCCTCTTCGATAGAATATCTGCCCGAGAATTAAACTGCCTGTAAATGTGTATGTAAGTACCTGTAGTTGCCTTTGAAGCTCACGTGTCCTGATTTTCCAGTATTCCAGCATAGTTACTTGAAAGTGTGTTCGGCCAGCTACCCAGTCCAAGATTACCTACGAGTCCTTGGCCACCTGTAAACTCAATATATTCTATTTCAAAGTGAAAAGTAGTAACCCCCTAAGGGCCAATAATTCTGCCTGAGAATCGGTGCCATGTGAGTAGCCCAGTCACATCTGAAAATAATGATACTTTTTTAGTGCTAATATGCATACCGGCCCCACATCTATGGGCCTGTGCCGCTTCAAAAAATCCGACCAGATGATCAGCTGAAAAGATGGGATATTTTAAAGGACAATCTAACACTTACGGGACTGATTAAGAAATTACTTGTAAACTCCCATATTTTTTGTAGAGATGCCAATAAGACTTTTAGTTTTCAAAAAATGGGCCTGCGACGGCCCCAAAAAATCCTACCAGATGATCAGCTGAAAAGATGGATATTTTAAAGGACAAACTAACACTTACGGGAGTAACTATGAAATTCCTTGTAAGCTCCCATAGTTTTTGTCGAGATGCCAATAAGACTTAGTTTTCACAAATATAATCGGATTCCTGTAGTTCCATAGTTCCCAACTGATACAAATTGGTAGATTGGAGTGGTTACTCCGTCGATGATATCCAATCCCTGTAATTCTCTTCAAAAGAATTCATGCCTCGGCATGCTGAAATGTTGAGTACTTGTCTAATATCCTTTCAAACATTTGACAAATAAATGGTCGATAGTTTCAATACCTGCCCGGCACAATGGACAAATATAAGGTCCATGAAAACCATATTTCATTACATCATCACCTGTCAGAATTATGTTCTCAAATACTAACCAGCAAAATAAAATAATTTTCAGTGGCCCCTCCCACTTCCAGATATACTGTACCACTAATTTTCTTGTAGCATATCATTGTATAAAGTGATAGCCTCATATGCCAAGGAAGCTGTAGCCTGTCCTGCAAAAGTATTCCATGACCAGATGAATTGGTCCTCCCTATCAATCAATTAACACGCTTAAAAGACTTGTTCTGTTTTATAAGTACTCAAAATCAATGTACCATTCAAATATATTTTAAATATCGAAATAATGATGTTATCAGAATGTTTAAAAGCCATAATGAAATCATTCCTTATCAACGTACCATATTCAAATATATTATAAATATAGAAATAATGATGCTATCAGAATGCTTAAAATTAAAGAATTGATTATTTATGTCATTCTAATGACGCTATCAGAATTTATAAAATTAATGAGATGATTACATATGTCATTCTACTCGTATAAATAATGATGCTTTCGAAATGTATGCTTGACTTTGACCTTTGTAAGTTTGCAAACCCACACTGGGATAAATTACTTGAGATGTATTTTGATTTCCTCAATTAATGAATTGATTATATATGCCATTCTACGCGTAAATAAATAATGATGCTTTCGTAATGTATGCTTGACTTTGGCCTTTGTAGATTTGCAAGGCCGCACTGGGATAAATTACTTTTTGATGTATTTTGAATTCCTATGCTAATATTTATGCTGGGATAATTAAGAATGATTTCTTCTTCAAAATAAACTTACTTAAAATAATCAACAAACCTTAAAAACAACTTATCCAAAATAATCAACCAACCTTAAAAGACCTGTTCTTTTGAATAGTTATATAATTAAAATCATTGCTTGCCACATTCTATTCTATTATAAATGTATATTATTTTTATTATAAATATAAAATAATCACCAATTTTTTTTCTTCATAAGAAAAATAGCAGTTCCTTGTTATTCAGAGATGAATCAAAGGTAACATGTTACATCATCATGATATAAACATCATTCTTAGTCATAAATGTCAGTACAATTAAGTATTATAAGTGCAGGCCAACACATAGTCATTTGAGACAAAGGTAACATGTTACATCATCATGATATAAACATCATTCTTAGTCATAAATGTCAGTACAATTAAGTATTATAAGTGCAGGCCAACACATAGTCATTTGAGACAAAAATAAGTCACTCTTCCATCTGGTCTTGACTGTCCAAAGCTGTCCATGGTGAAGATAAAGAGATCTCAGAAATATTATCCAAGGAAGCCTCCCGGAAAAGACTAAATCACAACACACAAGGTGTTATTCCAAGGCATCAAAAGATGAGCCAAACATACAGTGTCAATACCATACTCAAAGAAACCCTATGGTTTGAGGAGTAGGCAAAATAGAGCAAAGCTCTTCAAAATAATTTGCATAGATGCTTCTCCAATGACTATACCTTCATAATACTCGGTGAAGGATAGTAGGCCTATTACTCGTTGGAGCACTTCCCTGGATAAGATATTTGCCCTCATTATATTCTCTATAGACATGTAGGAAATTAATAGATGAGAAGAGAGCTATTAGTTCTTTTATGTTTTCGCACCATGATTCTAGATCTAAAGAATGGAGAGAGGATATGCCTTTTGCCCAATTGAAAATGACTAATGTGTCCCCATATACATGCAGCCTAGGAAGCCCAATAGCATTTGAGAAGAACAAAAGAGCCTAAAGGGCCAAAAGCTTTGCTCTTGTGTTGGTACTCTTACCACAACCCAACAAAATGTAGAAATAATGAATTGACTGATCTGAAGGAAAATACCAGTGCCCCCATTATGATTTGCAGCAACACCATTAAAGAAGACTAGTGAAGGGAAAGAAAGGTTCGGTGCATTGCCAATGTTCCTTATTCTGGAATTTCTGCTATGTAACACATGATAGTCCTTGACATGAAGCATAATATAATGTCCAAGTCTGCTCAAATCCAGATTTTTATCTTCGAAGATGGAGGAATTCCGAGTCTTTCATAGGTTCCATATGAAAAAGAAAGGGAGATAGAGAAGATCATCCTTTCTCTTTGAGTTAGTTCTCAAGATTTTTCAATATTGTGAATTTAGATCATATCAAAGAGCAGTTATATTGCCTATGGAGGAAATTTATGGTCTCTTGAGTGAATCCACAGTTAACAAAGAGGTGTTTTACAGATTCTTCCTGGCATTTACAAAGGCAACATCTGCTGGGCTCGTTCCATCCTTTTTTGATAAGATTATCCCAAGTACTAATTTTGTTTTCAATAACAAGCTGTATAAAGCATTTGATCTTCTGTGGAATGTTGAAAAACTAGAGCTAAGAGTACAAGTTGTGCTGAGCTGGAGGCAGGTGAGATGATACAATGAGATCATATGCCAAATTTGCAGTAACCATACCGTTTCTTGGATTGTGCATCCAGAGAAGGGTGTTAGCTGATGATTTCAGTCTGATGTTTCCATGTGTTAAACCATTTATATAATGTGTCCACAGTTTCTTCCATATACCTCATAAATTTAAATCCTCGGCAGAATACCAATACTCATGACTGTCAGTCCCATAATCCAAATTCTGAGCCTGTGCAAGGTATGAGATACCTAGATCCTCAAGATAATCTCTGAGATCATTCGAGAGTAAATAGGATGCATTTAATCCGACAATGGGACCAATTGCCAGCTTGACGCAAAAACCATTTCCAACCTTCCAACCGAGTTGACAGGTGATCTAGGACAACAATCTAGTAAACCCGTTCCAAAAGTAAGAGGATCCAGTAACATGAAAGTGCTGTGTATGAAACCAAACATCAACAGTATGATTCTTGAGGTATTTGTGTGTGATAATTTAACTCCATATACCCTTTCCATTTAGAACCGACCACAGACTTTTTAGTCTGAGAGCAATCCCAAACCATTCAAGGTGTTTGATATTCCAGCCACCAAAAGCATATGGAGCAGCTAAGATGTGCCAATCGACAAGATGTAACTTCTGCTTACCATCAAAGCTTCCCCAAAGGAAGGAGTATATACAATGCCTCAATGAATTCATGATGGCTTTGGGAATACAAGCCAGTGCAAACCAATAAACAACCAGACTAGCGAGTACTGATCTAATGAGGATCACTCTACTACCGAGCGATAGAAGTCTGTAAGTCCAATTGTTGATTCTTTTTTCAAACATAGAGACTAACCAATTCCAATCAGATGTTCTATACCCCAAGGGTTTGAGACGATAGCCCAAATATTTGAAGCCAGTAGTGATTAGATCCATTTTAAAGGAAGTATGAAAGAAATGAGCGATCTAGTCTCCTCATCAACATCATTATATAAAGAAAGAGGACTTTTCAAGACTGACAGTCATACCAATGGTAGAGCATAAGAGATCAAGAGCCTCCTTATAGGCTTTCCATTCATCCACAATATTTAGTCCAAATAAGATAACATTGTCAACAAAAAAGAGGTGTGTCATAGCCAGGCTGGGAGAAAGTTGAATCCCCTTGATTTTACCCTTTCTATGGGCATTTTGATATGATCAGGCTGAAGCTTTCAATGACCAAGATGAATAGGAGAGGGGACAAAGGGAACCCTTGACGAATCCCACGAGATGTTGGAAAGAAATTTGAAGGAGTCCCATTTACTAGCTAAATGGGTTTTTTTTCCATCATGGCCCATTTGTCTCATGGCACATGGACTTGACATCCCTTATCCATTTGCCCTTCCTGACGATGGTATCAGAATATTCTTGTTCACCACGTCTTCCTGCTTTGTGTGGAAGCCATCCTGTCCTATGCAGCTCAATCATTGGGATATTTTCTTGATTTTCATACGCTTGATGCAACAAACTTTTTGGGTTCAGGAGGGCGATCTACGTCGTGGAGTTGATTTTCCAACCGCAGATATGTTCCAATGGCATCGGGGTATTCGATTACCTGTCACTACGGCCTTTGGCACGCTTGTCTCAAAACATTACGTCGACAGGGGCTCCTTGGAATGAGCAGATCGTACTCAAGACCGCCTTTTTCGTCACAGATTTATCATCCTGCAACTTTTGTCGAGAGGAATCATTTCCAACCTTTCGATCTGAATGTCGTCGATATCCATCGTCCACGTGTAAATCGAATGCTATATTTCACGGATCCTGGAGGTGGTTTGTTCTGTTCCTGTTTAATCAGCGAAAATAATGCCAACTGAAGATCTTTCCCCAACTCGATCAACACCATTGAAACTTACCTCTATTTAGCCCATTTCGCGGATTTAAGAACCAGAATCTCCACGAGCGCTTTGATTCAACGGAATTAACCTCCTTCGTTGATCTATTCCTTTGTCAATCTCGACCCTCGAAAGTTGCGTTTGTTCTAACTTGTTCCGCGAAAACATAAAGGTGACTTCAACATCGCTTGTTAGATTTGCGAAACCTATTATATCCGTCGATCTGGCTCTCCTCTAGATCACCACCGTCGAAGTGCTATCCCTTTTAGTGTAGTTTTGGCTAAGCTGTGTATAAGATTTATTATGCGTTTTTAGGATGTGATTGCTTTGTCTTACCTTCCCCATCATTCTACGCAGAACAAAAACAGTGCTAACAAAACCCAACAGAAAGGAGTGCACACCTTTAGATTGTAGTGATGTGATATGGTTTCCAACGTAGACTACACGCTAAGGGGATGGACCAATTCCTAGTGTTAAAATATTAGAGAGTGATTTGTTATCAAATATGTTACAGTTTTACATCAACGATACTGATGAGGTTGACTAGTCCTTGTATTGTCACGTAATGAATGGGAAAAGTGGTGTTGCAGTTAAAGAAGGGAAATGAAGAAGAGATCCTAGTTGAGAATTATCCCATGTTTGCGAATTGATTCTGTGAAAAGATAGATTATACATGTGAGGCATGTGCTAGCTGAGGAAGCTGAGAGCGCAAGGGAAAGCCTCGGTGTGGCTTAGACCAAGGGAAATGTTAGTTTCCAGGGAGGAGAATCTGAGTAAAGAATTTCCCTTTATTTCTTGGAATGGCAATGGTTATGGTGCAGTCTCCTTACATTGACCTATTGACCTAGACAAAAGTGCTGGCCTCGTAATGGTGAGGGTAAAGAAAGTATGAGATTGATTTAGCACCATAGCTTCCTGGTAAACCTAGCTAGAGCGTTAGTTGGGCATTGAATGTTACAGTGCACCTTGTGTGCTGGGAAAACATTAGTTGTCATATCCACAAGTTCCAAGGATTGTAAAGTCAAATAGGACACATGTGGAACAACGTGAAGACACTCATACAAATAAGTATTTTGTTATTAGATTTTTTAGTTTTTCTGGCTGGAGGGAGGGTTAACACTAGAGTATCAGTGCTCTTCATAGATCCATAGTACTTTCTTGACAGTTTATGATGTATTTTTGACTATATTTTGAGATCGTTTTTATTGTTGATAGTTCTTGGACAATTCTCTTGGGACAGATAGTTTTCTGGCTGTGTGGACAGTTTTGGATGGTTACAGTTATGTGACTGTATCTGGAAGTTATTTGACAGTCATATTTTTGTGACAGTTTTGAATGTTTTTATAAAAACTGAATTAGATGATATACAAATCTATCATAGTTTTTGATGCATGCCAATTGGTTGCAATGAATACTTTTATTCTACTTTCTACTGAATGTAGTTTAACTATATTTTGAATATTTGGGTTGATATAATTTGATTTTCAAATCAATTATTACCTATTGTAATAAGCATTGTTGGTGCTGCACATTTTGAGGAAATGCACACTGATCTGATAAAGATAGTGGTCTATCTGATGAATGTAACTTTTTAATAAAGTTACGATTTTTTTCTGTGGAAAAAAAAATAAGTATTTTATTCATGTGTGTGTGTCAATCATGAAGAGGATAAGTTTTATGAGAGAAAAGTTGATACATAGTTGTTTCCTTGCTAAAACGCAAGCAATGATGGAAGCAAGAACCTTGCAATAATCCTAAGGATGCATTTGGACATGTGAATGTCCTAGAAAGCTCAACATGAGAAGCAATGGAAAATGGTGCTAGTGAAGTTGGGATGGCCCTAGCAATTAAGGTGTTGTAGGCATACCATGGGAGGTTCGCTAGTTGTGAATCCTTGGACACACCTTAGAAATTAAATGTCATCACAAAATTGAGGAATTGGTGAGTCAAACATTCACACTTGAAGTGAAAGAGGCCAAGGAGCATGGGAACATAGTTGTGGGGATCTGGATTGAACCACGATTAAGAGGTGAACATAGAAAAAATTGGTTGCTACTGTTATAAATAAAGTTCTATCGGAGTGGGAATATTAACACATTGACCATGGCAGTAGACCAAGAATTATTTCATTTGGATGAAAAATTACTTCAAACAATTTCCAAGACTCAAGAAAATCTTGGGAAGATGCTCAAGCTACAAAAACAACTGAATGAGATGAACCATAAAGTGTTGCAAGACTCTATGCACTTGCAAAATGAGGTAAAAGGTATCTTGGAAGATATCAGCATTGACAAGGACAATGAATCAATGAAGAAGCATTCATCTGATCAGACCACCAGGAAACACTCAAGTTCAGAAGGCTCAAGGATTATTAAGCATGAAAAACAAAATAAACCACTGAAATGTTGGAGATGTGGAGGAAATCATCGGCTTCATAAATTCCTAACAAAGGATAGCAAGAAAGTTAGAAGCCATACAACTCCCAAACTTATGGATCAATTGTAAAGTAAGGAAAAATAAGGAATTATGGTGGTGCAATTCCCACATGTTGAACTGGAAGATTAGAGGCAGTTGGAGAAGCATGTGGTTGAAGGACTTGGTCCTGAGAATCCGAGTGAAATGATGCAATGCAATGCCTCAAATTTGTAAGTTTTGGAAATGTATAAACAACGTGTAAGTATTCCTCAAGTTGGAACATTGAGGATGATGTTATTTTAAGGGAGAGGGAAATGTAATACCCCCCTTTTTGACCTTTAGAATGTATTGGATTGATATGTAAATATTGTGTATACGTGGTGTATGAATTCCAGTGGGGATATCAAGACTAAGGCCACACTAGTGAATACTCATCATTTAAAAGGCAGGTATTTTATATTTTTCCATTCATGTGCTAGTAAGTCATGAGAAATTGTAAAAGCATTTAAATAATTATAATGTAAATAAAATACCAAGGGTTGGTTATGGAAGACAATTAATGAGGCAGTTATGTATGTCCACTAGGGAGAGGTGAAGGGTTGTGGAATTGAACACATTGTTTCCAAATTTCATCTTAAGAACCCACATTGACTTTCCTTGCTGGAATTTATTTTTGTTGTGAGAAAGTAGCCGAGAAATCAACTCATGCAATAATGGAGAATGAGAAAACCCATAAATTTGTATGGATAGGTATGGGCATGGTTTACTTGACCCATGAGTCATTCTTCCTCACGGGAATTTGTTTTCCATAACCCCCATACCATCTCTTCAGCAGTGGAAAGTAGTTGTTGCATTTGCGGTCTGATTTTGTCGAGACTAGGTCTGGCTTGGCTGATCCATTGGTGCTCCTCTTTTTCTAGTTTTTCTAATTTATTCATTTCCAACACAAGTTGATCATGAATTATTTGTGTCATTGCATTTGTACTTGGTTGACAGTTCTAGAGTGAACTGATGAGTTCATGAGTCTTTTTCATTTGTTCAAACACTTGGTCATAATGAGTGTACCAGTTTCACAATACCTTCGTCGTTACAATGGATTATGTAATGTATTGATCGAACAGCTTGCAAGCTACGAAGAAGGTGGTAAGCTGATTTTTGAGTAGAATAGTAGTCTCCTCGACCTGCTCCTGTCGTCTTTCCTTTAATTGTTGTTGAATATTTGACATGACACTTTCAAAAACATGGTATGCTTTGTCAAGGGGTTTGTCAGCGTCGACCCCTTCTGGGATTGTAATAATTTGTTTTGCTAAATTTTCACACTTGGTCAGTAATTCTCTCTGCTCTGTATTTATTTTCTTCAATTTCTCTTTAGTTTTTTCTCTCCTGATTCTAGAATCTTTATTGGTAACATCTGCCAACAGGTGTAGTTCTTCTTTGGCATTCTATGTATTGATTTCCATTGTAGAACCTAGTTGAACTAGATGAATCACTGAAGGTATTTGCTGTTAGGACTGTTGTAGTTTTCGTTGTTTCTCTTTATCTTGTTTCTTTTTCTCTTTTCTTTCTTTTCTTCTCCTCTGCTCCTGCTCTCTGGCTTGTCTGTCAGTTTCTTGTGTTGGTGGACCATCTATTAGTGCAATCTGTGTTTGTTATGTGGGTACAGTAGGAAGAATAGGACTCGGTGGACAAATTTTAGGCGGAGTAGTGGTAGGTGGTGATTGTATAGGGGGTGGCATAGGTGAAGGAAGGGGTGGTGGTTTCTCAGAAGTTGATGGTAATGTAGTTGGGATGGAACTGGTCGGTAATGGGTTGTCGACAGTTTCAGTTGTTTCAACAATTTCTCTAGGTTCAACAGGGTCAACATTTTCGATAAGTTCTTCACTAAGTTCTGTTGGCAGGAAGTTTTGGAGATAATTAGTTGCGTAGTGCCAAAGTTGTTGCGCAAAGTCAAAGTTGTTGCGTAAGGAGGAAGATGGCACGCAAGGCAGTTTGGTCACATTTTGTATATTATGGTAATATTTTGTAGATTTTGGTTGTTATTTTGTATATTTTGGTCCAAGTAGTTAGGAAGTTGATTTAAGTGGACCATTGATGTAAAGGCGCAAGCCTATAAGTAGATATAGGATTGTAAATGTTAAATTATCTTGGGATTACCCATGTGGAACGATCAATCTTTTGAGAGCATTGTTGAACCATTGTGATATCTAAACTGTGGAACTCTGTTTTGATGCGAAGTTAATATGACATGATAGATATTTGATGGAAACACTGTGTCTTTTACTTCTTTATATTTTCCAGCTTTCTACGATGTGATGTGAATGAATGGATATTTTAATATGATGTTTCTTCCTGAATGATGTAGTGCTTCCATGTGTTGAATAATGTTATATTGGTATATATGTTTATGCATCAATACTTATGCTGCGATATGAACGTGTTGCTATGATTTGTTGAAATGAATGTATGAACCACTAGTTGGACCTGTTGGTTAATGCTTTGATAGTTTGACAATAGATGCATAGTCCTCCTTATTGCAGAAACTTGGTTCCTACAGTTCTCCCTCAAACATCTCGGGTGATACCTCTTCTTATTTGCAGGTGTTGCTGGATAGGATAAAACCTGTCTGGGTCGATGCTCAGGGAGATCGTTGTGTTAAGGGTGTCAACAGAGAATGAACCCATGTCAACAAATGGTTTCGTTGCCGGGACCGTAGTGCGCGGAGAAGGAGGACATGTTGTGGCATCCGACAAGACCAGAGATTCAAGAGTGGTTAAACTAGAAGGCTCGGGAACTTTCCGCAGAGGAGAATTAGAACCCTAGATTGATGACAAAATAGTGGCTAGGAAGGTACCTATATTTTGATCTCCATGAGTACTTTTTCTCTGAGTTTTCGATCATCTTGTATGAGTGGTTGGCACAATTGACTTATCGGAAGAAAAATTTCCAAGGAGGCGAGTCCACTTGCTAGACCCCAGAGCTAATCCAACAACTGCAGTGGGTAGATAACAGAGCGTCAAGGGTTGTCGAATTCTAGCTTGACACCATCTTGGAAGGATACATCACCGAGCTCATAGTCGACACAATCAAATCTTACAGCGACGAAGAGAGGGAGTTATTCAAAGAACCAAGAGGTAGGTTTATGTTATCATTGCAACTTTCAATTAAGATGCTCATTGTGGAAAAGGTATATTGAAGATAAACTCCGATTAGTAGAGCCCTGGTGTGTGGAGGCTGAAGGTACCACAAAGACAAGGGTTGGATGGAATGATATGAGGTAGATGGATTTGCGTTACGACGAGACTATGAGGGAAGCTGAGGAAGGAAGTGGTCTTCTGCGAAGTGGAGTAAGGTTTCGACAAGAGAAGAGGAAGAGGATATGAGAGAGTCATGTTGTGACTGAAACAAGAGGATACAAGAGAACATCACATGGGATGAAGCAACCCTATAATGACGAATGAGACGACCAGGCTACGCTCGAGCCCGAAGAAAGATCAACCCCCAGCAACAACGTACCCACACCTTCGTGCACTGCACCATACTCACGAATAAATATGAGTTCAACACCAAGTTGTCCAATGTGTCAGCAACACTCTAATAGTAGTGGATCAACGAGTGTAGGAAGAAGGCCCAATATGGAGGGCGATGATGTAAAGTTACCTCTGTTTCATGGGAATGAGACCGAGGATCCCGAGAAATACTGGTTTTTGTGTGAAGCATTTTGGACTGTAAAACAAGCTTAGGATGATGATGTTAAGAAAGGTCAGTTGGCGACGACATTCCAAGGTTGTGCAATGGATTGGTACATGAGGTTTACACAAGTTCCGACAGGGACTCCAACAAAGAATCTGGCTGAGATCAGAAAAGGATCAATTGATGAGTTCAGAAATTCCAAGTCGGAGGTGCAATTTATCACAGATTTAAAAGAGATCAAGCAATATCCTAATGAATATGTTTGGGACTTTGATCATAGATTCAAGACGCTGATGGTGAGAGTCAAATTTGACATGAGTGGTGTACAACATAAGGAATGGTTCATCACGACATTAGTACCGCATATCAAGCTACCTTTGATGCAGCAAAATATTGTGACACAGAGTGAGGCTCTGGAGATCACGATGAAGCCGAAAGCTTCACATGTTGGAGAAAATGGAGTTGGAATGAATTAAGTTCAAACACAATTGGAGAATATGAAAATACAGTTGCAAGATATCAAGAAGGAAAGAGAGAATTGCGAGGATGTTTGGTGCAGTCGATGTCGTGTGGAGGGACATCATAAAGATCAGTGCCCATATTTTAGAAACTACCCGCTGTCAGGAGATCCAAATCCATTGAGTCATGGCAGCATGCCATGGTTCTGCATCTGCTAAGTTCATGGGCATCGACATGGATATTGTGTGTATGTGCAGAAGATGGTCACGAAATTGACAAAATTTGTATTGCACGTTTTGTCGATCGGTTAAGAAAGAAGACACGGATTGTAAAGTTTATGATTTGATCCAGGACATGACAATGGATACTTACTATGTGAAGGGAGAATACCATCGAATGATGCATCAGTCGTAGGTGGTACAACCATCACCATATCCGTAGTTTGTGCCACAACCACAACCACAGTTTGTCCCACAACAACAGTTTGTTCCACCACAGGCATAGTATAACGAGATGTAGTATGATTTGAAGCAGCCACAGTATACTCAACCATGGCAGTATGTCCAACATCCGAATCCCCCGCCGCCGCAGCATTTCAATCAGCCGCAACAATAGTTCAACCAACCACAGTATCAACAACAAGGATGATTTTGTGGAGGATTCCAAGGAGGACGAGGTGGAGGTTTTGGTCGAGGAGGAGGATGAGGTCGTGGACCTGTGTAATGTTAGAATTGTGGAGTACTAGGACATTGCCAAAGAGATTTCCTGAAATTACAAGCGCAATGTACTTATTGTATCGATGTGGATCACACTATTGATAATTGTCCCCAATTGATCGCGAAGTGGAAAGCAAGGAACGTTCCACAGTTGCAGAACCAGATCTAGAACCAAAAACAGAATCATAATCGAAACCAAAATGTAAATTAGAATGTGAACCAGCCAGCGAATCTTCCACCAAACCAGAATCAAGGACCCACAGTTGTGAAGATCTTAGCAGAACCTAGAGTTCAGTTTGCTGGTGTTGCTATAATCACTCACAGAGGTGCGATGACAGGAGATGATGGCCATATTCCACAAGTCTGATTGGATGGGAAGAAGAAGGTGCAATTTGATGTCGACGCTGAGAGGGACATGTTCTTTGAAGCACTCAACGTGATAAGAAGAGGTCCAGATAAGTTTCCTGTTTATGAAATGCCACCTATTTTTTATTCCACTATGGCAGTAGGACCATCGGGACAACATGGTACCTTGCAAAACTTCTTTGAAAGTTGTCTTTCATTGGAAAAAGAACCTGATGCTCTCGCTTAGATTGCGAGTCTGTTGCATCGACCAGAGAAAGGGTGAAGGGAATCTGCTGTGAACTCCCTTACCCAAGAGGAAAACTAGAAAAGAGATGAGAATGAATATTCAGATTGGAGATTACGAGGTACATTCAGTTATTCTAGATCTAGGTTTGGACGTCAACATTATGACAAAGCAGACATGGCAGAAGTTGGGGATCCCATAGTCAGTTTGGTCCCCTATGCAATTGTGATTGGCTAACCAGACCAGAGTGACAACGATTGGGCGAGTTCCGTGTCTAGCAGTGGAAGTTGAAGGAATGAAGACTTATGTGGAATTCGATGTGATTCAGGTTGTTGATGGCAAAATCTCATATCTCTAACTGTTGGGGATTGGATGGGATAAAGACAGCTTAGCGGTGATAAATTTTAAGAAGCGCGTAATGACCTTTGAGAACCGCGACATCAGAGTCATTGCTCCGATGGATCCAAATGAAGGAAGAAGGTATGTTGATCTGGTTAAGAAAGAAGTTATAGGAGGATGGGATCATGTGTACAACATCTCAGAAGACTATATCTAGCCTACTGTTAATGAAGAGTTGGGCTGGCGAAGTTCTAGATCCGCATCGTCGGATTCTGATGACACCTTAGAAAATTGGCAGAATCAGATGCACGAGGTATCAGTTTGGAAGTGTGGGTTAATCACTCAGTCGTTGAGCCGAGTTGCAACAGAGATTGTAGAGTTTCCAGTATATGAAGGACTTCTTGAGTTGTCTGAGTATCTTGTTGAATGTGAAGATAAGGTGTCAGAACCACATATATTGTTGGCGTTGGATGAAGCGTTGAAGGCTACTCCAACACGTTGGTGGGAGACCCATAAGAATTTGATCATTGAGTTGTCCCAGTGTCACAGGTTGATGACAGTTTGCTTTGGCAAGACAGAAGAATACCAAGCAGAGAGGTATGATGGGTGGAAGGATCACAGTAGTCATCTGATTGCATGTCATACCATGTGGGTGTTGCGACCAAAGGATGATTGGGTACATGCTTTTGTACACACGTTGGATGAAATGTTGCGATAGTGGTGTGTATCAGTTGAGATGCACAGAGAGATCACAACATGGGAAGAGTTGTCGATTTGCTTCATTCACACCTTCAATTTTGTGGATACCAATCCTGTCATTCATAGTGCACTACATCATATCC
Organism: Pseudotsuga menziesii; assembly: GCA_001517045.1. NCBI lineage: Eukaryota > Viridiplantae > Streptophyta > Pinopsida > Pinales > Pinaceae > Pseudotsuga > Pseudotsuga menziesii. The sequence continues at coordinate 116,416 of LPNX010921562.1, forward strand.
GCAACGTTGTTTTTAAGGTATTTCCATTCGCATATCTGGTGGACCCGCATGAGACACCAATGATGCAGTCAATGATGGAGTGCTACAACATAACAGAACATCTTGAATATGACAAAGCCCCAAGGAACATCAACATTTCAGAGGCAGAAGGAAGTCGGGATATTGCGACGCCTGAGATACCGACAGAAAAAATCAACTAGCCATTGAAGATTCAAAAGGTTAACATTGGGACAGAGGAGAACCCAATTTTTTTTAATATTGGAGACTACTGGGATGAAGAAACCATGGAAAATATCACTGATCTCTTGCATGAGTTTCAGGATCTATTTCTGACAAAGTTTTCTGAGATGAAGGGGATATTACGAGATTTGGGAGAGATGAAGATCCCTTTGAATCCAGATGAGAATCCAGTGCGGCAACGTCCGTATCATTTGCATCTGCGATACAAGGAAAGAGTGAGGGCTAAGCTCGATAGGATGTTGGACGCAGGAATCATAGAACCAGTTGAAGAATCAGAGTGGTTCAGTCCCATGGTTGTGTAAAATAAAAATACGAGCAAGGTTCGAATTTGCGTTGATCTCAGAAATTTGAATGATGCATGCCTTCATGATCCATTCCCGACACCGTTCACTAACAAAGTGTTGGAAGGAGTGGGTGTTCAGGAAGTATACTCATTCACAGATGGTTTTTATGGCTAACACCATATCAAGATCATGAAAGAGGATCAACATAAAATAATTTTTGTAACTGAATGGGGTTGGTATTAGTACATGGTGATTCCATTTGGACTAAAGAATGCGCCTCCAATATTCTCCAGGATCGTAGTCACCGCATACAAGGATTTTATTTAGAGGTTTCTGACATTTTACATGGATGGATGGACGATTTTACATGGTTTCTGGCATTTTACATGGATGGATGGACGATTTTACATGGTTTCTGGCATTTTACATGGATAAAGGATCATCTCAAAAATATGCGAGTGATGCTGGAGAGATGTCGACAACATCAGTTTGTGTTGAATTCAAAGAAGTGCATATTTTGCACACCCTTTGGGATGTTGCTAGGAAACATTGTATGTAAGGAAGGACTGATGGTCGATCCAACCAAGATTGCGTTGATTCTGAACTTGCCTCCACCTATGAATGTGAAGTAGCATAGAGAGACACTATGCCATACAGGATATTACCGCAAGTTCATTAGAGGCTATGTTGCAATCACAACACCTATGGAGAATTTGTTGAAGAAGGATGCACAGTTCGCATGGAGTCAGGAGTGTCAAGGAAGTTTCGACACATTAAAGACAAAGATGGATACAACATCAATACTGATTTTTCCATATTGGATGAAGGAGTTCCATGTTCATGTTCATGCATCATCAACTGCGTTGGGAGTAGTGCTGACATAACCAGGCTAAGGTGATGTTGATCACCCGATTGCTTTTTCTAGTCGAAAGCTGTTGTCCATGGAGAATAATCATACTACGACAGAGAGAGATGGATTGGCAATGGTCTACACAATGCAGAAGTTTCGACACTACCTGTTGGGAGGTCATTTCAAGATGTTCACGGATCACTCTACGTTGAAATACCTAGTGAATAAGCTTGTGATGTTTTGTGTTTCTTCTGTGGGTACAATAGGAAGAACAAGACTCAGTGGACGGATTTCAAGCGGAGTAGTGGTAGGTGGTGATTGTATAGGGGGTGGTGTAGGTGAAGGATTGGGTGGTGGTTGCTCAGAATTTGATGGAAATGTAGTTAGTATGGAACTTGTCAGTAATGGGTTGTCGATGTTAGTTTTTCAACATTAAGCTAGCATTATTAGGATCTTTAACTGAGAGAATAACAAGTACAACAATCAAACACAAGAGACAATGAACACAGTGTTTTTCCTCAGGGAAAACATAAAGGAGAAAACCCCGCAACTTCCTCAGAGATAGAATCAGCACCAAAACAGTAAAAGCCCCCAAACAGTAAGTGATCTCCCGACAACAGTAATCTTCTTCTTATCTAGCCCCAGTGTCTTCTCCTTCCTCAACTATGCACTATACTTGAGTGTGGATGAGTTGTGTGTTAAATAGAGACTCCAGTTCTCTATTTATACTAATCCCGACATGACTAAAACCCTACCAGGGCCGAACTCTACTAGGAGAGTCTAATAACCCTAGTGCCCTGTAACTGCGGGGAATTTAACCCTTAGACAATCGGAGGGTTGCCCACTATGACTTGACATGACTTGTTTACATTATTGATTCTCCCGATCGGAAAATCAGGACATGACAACATGACTCAATTACATTATAGATACATCCCAGAATAAACATTAAGTTACACTACATAAGATACATAAATGAATACATTTCGAAGTTACAAATACATCAACACTCCCTCTTAACTAGGAAGGTATTCTTTCGACACAATTTTCAGCATTGGTCTTCTTCTCTGTATCAACTGGATCATCTCGTCATCTGCATCTCAAGTCTTCTGAGTCTTCAAGTCATCTTCATCTTCAAGTCATCTTCATTCTTTGAATCTGGATCATCTCTTGATCTGGATCATCATGGGACATCATCACTGGATTTGGATCATCTCTTGATCTGGATCATCATAGGTCATCATCACTGGTCATCATCACTGGATTTGGATCATCACTCGATATGGATGATCATCACTGGATCTAGATCATCACTGGTGGATCATCATCACTGGATCTCAATCATCACTGGATCTGGGTCATCACTGGCTATCATCACTGGATCTCGATCATCACTCGATCTAGATCATCACTGGTGCTATCTCATGATTCTTCTTGTCATAGGAAGTTCTACAAAGCTATCCTTTTTCATGCTGGTTGTAGGCCTAGCCATCATGTAGGTCTTCTCCCAACACTTACATTTGACCTACTCATCAGAAAGGCTCGCCCAGCACTCACATCTGATCATATAGGAACCAATCCTATAATCACATCAGAAAGGCCCAGCACTCACATTCACCAGCATGATAGGACATCACATCACTAACATTTGTGAAAAGGCTTCAGCACTTACATCTGACCTACTCGTCAGAAAGGCACAGTACTCACATCCATTCAGGCTGGAACACATCCTACTCACAATGATGGAAGAGTTCTGTACTTCCATCCAGGCTGGAACACATCCTACTCACAATGATGGAAGATTTTCTCACTTTCATCCAGGCTGGAACACATCCTGCTCATAATGATGAAAGACTCTCATCCATGCTGGAACACATCCTGCTCACAATGATGAAATATTTCTGCACTTACATTCATCCAGGCGGGAACACATCCTGCTCATAGTGATGAAAAGGCTCCGCACTTACATCCATCCAGGCGGGAACACATCCTAATCACAGTGATGGAAGGGCTTGCACTCACATATGATCTTGTAGGAGCCAATCCTACAGTCATATTAGAATGGCCCCCAGTCCTCCTCGACTGAGCTACCTGGTAACTGACTAGGTGCCTCCATTCTCCTAGAGAATGACATTTGCCCTTATATCCGACCTGCTCGTCGGAATGGCCAACACTCACATTTGACATGGAAGGAACTTAATCCTTTAGCGATGACAGAATGGTTCAACCATTACATCTGATCAAGTGGGAACACATCCCTCTATCACATCAGAATGGCTACTTAGTCCTAGACTAAGTGTTCCTGGTACCTCACTAGGCAGCTCCATTCAAAGAATGGAAATTTCCCTTACATCTATCCTACTCGACAGAATGGCCAGCACTCATATCTGACATGGAAGGAAGCAATCCTCTCACCATGACAGAATGGATAAAACCTTACAGCTGACCTACTCGTCAGAACGGCTGTGGATCTCAGCACTCATATCTAACATGGAAGGAACCAATCCTCTCACCATGGCAGAATGGCTCAGCCCTTACATCTGACCATGGAAGGAACCAATCCTCTCACCATGTCAGAATGGCTATGGGACTCATCTCTTTCCCTTGGAGGAAATCTCAATCTGGAGAACACCAAGCTTCTCCCTGAAGTACTCGAACTTCACCCTAGCCAATGGCTTTGTCAATGCATCAGCTATATATTCCTCCATCGCAACATACTGGAGCTTCACTGCTCCCCTCTGCACCATATCCCTGATATAGTGATACTTGATCTCGATATGCTTCGACTTATCATGGAACACTGGATTCTCTGAAAACTTCAAGCAACTCTGGTTGTCACAATGTATACAAGTAGCATCCAACTGGAGATCAAATATATCAGACAGTAGCTTCCGCATCCATACTGCCTCACAACTAGTTGAACAAGATGCGACATACTCTGCTTCAGCTGTACTCAGTGCCACATAGGATTGCTTCCTGCTAAACCAAGAGATCACACCTGATCCCATATTGAAGCAACACCCTGAAGTGCTCTTCCTATCAATGGCACTGCCTGCCCAATCTGAATCAACATAACCCTCCAGTTTAATCTTTTGATTTGCATCATACTTGAGCCCATAATCAAATGTACCCTTCAGGTACCTTGGAATATGATTTGCAGCAATCAAGTGAACATTTCTCGGATCTGTCAAGAACTGGCTCAAGGTGTTCATAGAAAAGAAAATGTCTGGTCTCGTTTTCTTCAGGTACATCAATGACCCAATCATCTGATGATACATCATAGCATCAACTGACTCTAATGAAGCATCACTCAATAGATTTAGGTTCTATGCCATAGGTGTGGCCATAGCCTTGCAGTCCATCATCCCAAACCTCTTCAGGATCTCTGCTGCATACTTCCCTTGTCCAAGGAAGATTCCATCTGTACTCTGCCACACCTCCATACCTATAAAGTAATGCATCATCCCCAAGTACTTCATTTCGAGCTGAGCAGCAAGCTTTCTCTTCGTATCAGAAATCAACCCATCCATACCTCTCACAAATATATCATCTACATATAGTAGAAGCATCACTAGGTTTCCATCCTCAACCTTATAGTAAAGGTTGGAATCTGCTTTACTCTTGGTAAAGCCCAAATTGAATAGAAAGCTGTCAATTCTATTGTACCAGGTCCTGGGTGCCTATTTCAAACCGTACAGGGCTTTCTTCAATCTGCACACATGAGACTTCCTGGCATGTGTCTCAAATCCGGGTGGCTGTTCTACATACACTTCCTCTTCCACTACACCATTCAAGAAAGCAGTCTTGACATCCATCTGGTGTATCTTCCATTTCATCACTGCAGCCAGAGCAAGTACTGATATGATGGAAGTGTATCTGGCTACAGGTGTAAAGGTTTCTTCATAGTCTATTCCTTCTTTATGAGAGAAACCCCAAGCTACAAATCTTGCCTTATATTTTTCAATGCTGCCATCTGCAACATGCTTGATCTTGTAGAACCATTTGGAAGTTACAACTGACTTCCCTTCTGGTCTTGGGACAACATCCCAAACATCATTCTTCATGATCGATTGATATTCTTCGATCATAGCATCCTTCCATTCTTTTCGTTCTATCGCTTCTTCATAACTGGAAGGTTCTTTATCAATGAAATCACATAGTAAAGCTACATACTCGAAGCAGGATCTGGTCCTCTTTATTTCTCTGTGATTCTCTTCTGGAGCCCCATATCTTTCCACACCTTGGATAATTTCACGTACCCAAGCAGGTTTCCTCTTATGAGGATTCTTCTCCAGAGGTGGATCTACAGGTATTTGTGGTTCTTCGAAATCTCGATCTTCTTCCTGAGCTTCTTCGTTCATGGTTGTATCATGAATTCTGGGTGCTTCTGCTTCTGCTTCTTCAGGTTCTTTAGCAGGTCTCTTTCTGGATTTGTTGTAAGCTATGTCTTCATCGAATGTCATATCCCTACTGATGTCAATCTTATTGTACCCTGGAAAATATATTATGTAAGCCTTCGAGCTTTCAGAGTATCCTACAAATATGCCCTTCTTTCCTGAAGGATCTAATTTTATTCTCTTCACTTTTGGAATGTGTATGTACATAGGACAACCGAATATTCTGAGATGGCTGACTTCTGGTTTCTTGCCGAAGAAGACTTCTTTAGGAGTCTTGTTCTCGAGTACTCTATGTGGAGTACTGTTTTGTACATACACTGCTGTTCTGGAAGCTTCCGCCCAAATATGCAAAGGAAGATCTTGATCATGAAGCATGGATTTTGCAGCTTCCATGATGGTTCTATTCTTCTGTTCTGCAATCCCATTCTGTTGTGGATTATAAGGAGTGGACAACTCCCTATTAATCCTTGATTCTTTGCATAGCTCTTTGAATTCATTCGAAGTGAATTCTTTGCCATTATCTGATCGAAAAGTATTGATCTTCTTTTCAGTGTGGTTCTCGATCAAGGCTTTGAATTCCTTGAATTTTCTAAATACTTCGTCTTTGTTCTTCATGAAGTAAACCCATGTATTCCTAGAAAAATAATTAATTAAAGAAACATAGTATGCATACCCGCTTAGTGAGTTTGATGACATCGGACCACATACATCGGAGTGGATGATTTCTAGTATGACTTTGGATTTGCTTTCGCTGCTGGGAAATGTCTTCTTTGTATTCTTTCCTTTCGTACATCCTTTGCAGATCCCATCATGTTTTGTTTGGAATTCTGGAAGACCTTCAACAACTTTGCTTGCAATAAGTAGTGCTCTGTAATGCACATGTGCAAGCCTTCTATGCCAAAGCTCATTTGGCTCTACTGTGTCATGGACCAAGGCTTGTTCTAGATGTCCCTTCAATTTGTACAATCCTCCTTCTTGTTCTCCAATCACCACTGCATCATTGATAGTCTTACCTCTTGGCCACATGATGACTTGACCATCTATGAATGCAACCCTCATTCCTTTTGCATCCAATGCTGATATGAAGAGAAGGTTCTTCTTGAGTCCTGGCACAAACAATACTTCTTTCATTGTTAGAGACTTAATAGAGTCTAGTATATATGAAGATTCCCCACTACCTTTTATTGGATATTGGTAGTCATCTCCTAGCTTCACCTTGTGAGGTGATTCAAGTTCTGACAGTCTTACAAAGGATTCCTTGAATCCAGTCATATGTTTGGAAGCCCCACTATCTATAAGCCAATCATCACTACCATGAGTAATGTTACCTGTGAGAGCGAAGATTAGAACATATTCATCCTCGCTTGAAGAATCTTCACTTTCATATCTGGATCTCTTCTTGGATGGTTCATCATCCTTTGCAGCATGAGCATGATGTATTCTTTTGTTCCCCTTCTTCTTATGAGAGTGGTTCTTGTTCTTAGGACAGTATTTTGCAAAGTGTCCTATCTCATCACATGTATAACATCTTAATCTAGATGGGTCCTTTCTATTGTTATCTCTATGATGGGAATTCTTACCTTTTAAGTGATGAGTTTTTCTTCTGCCTCTCTTGGAGTGAACTGTGAGAGCTTGATCTTCACTTCCCATATTCTCTTCTCAAGCTGCTATCCGAGCTTCTTCTTGAGAACATTCTTCCCATAGTCTGCTGAATTTGACTAACTTCTTTCTAGCACATATTCCTTGGATGAAAGAATCCCATGACCTAGGAAGGCCATTCAAAGTAGTCATCACAATCTCTACATTTTCCACTTCTTCATCAACAGATTCTAATTGTTCCTTGATCTGAGAAACCCTTGTGAATTAGGACTGGATGGTCTCTGCATTCTGAATCTTCACATTCTTCAGTTGATTCCTCAGAGTCATCTTCCGGTTTATGTTCTTCCCTTCAAACAATTTGGTTAGGGAATCAAGCATAGCTTTAGGTGTCTTGAGAGAGGACACCTATGGGATAAGGTGATCCTTGATAGAATCAGCAATGATCCTCTTTTCCATAACCATCCTCTTCTTATGTAAGGCCTTTGCCTCATCTCCCTCTGGAACTGGAACCTCCTCATGAATGTAGGAGTCCAATTCATTCTCTTCTAGGACCAGGGAGATCCTATACTTCCAGGCTCGGAAGTTGTCAGCTCCCTCAAGCTTTTCATCAAGATTGGTATGATGAGACATCTTAAACTGAGAACCTCAAATGGAAATACAAAATATCTTAGATCTTAGCAGGTCAAGATGTCGGATCTGAAACTTGAGCTGAAATCCTGCAGAGCTGGTTCAGGAGCAGATTAGGGTTTTGCTTTTCCGGAGTTCTGTCCACCCAAATGCCTTGAAATTTGTCCCTAACTTCGATTTTGGGGAGGAGATCAATCCAGGATTGGGCTCACTAAAAAATTCCTCTTCTGTGAAAAGCCCTAAAGTTTCGGCAGTAGTGTTGGGTGCAAAACTGAAAAACCTCAGAATTGGATTCTGCTTCGATAGAAAGATGCGCCCTAAGGAGGAGAGTTATTCCACCTTAATTTTTCTGAAAATATGTGGAGGAAGATCCACAAACTAGGAAGCCCTAGTTCCTGCAGCTGCACAGTGTCTTTTTCTCAGGTTAGCTCTGATATCATGTTAGTTTTTCAACATTAAGCTAGCATTATTAGGATCTTTAACTGAGAGAATAACAAGTACAACAATCAAACACAAGAGACAATGAACACAGTGTTTTTCCTCGGGGAAACCATAAAGGAGAAAACCCCACAACTTCCTCAGAGATGGAATCAGCACCAAAACATTAAAAGCCCCAACATAGTAAGTGATCTCCCGACAATAGTAATCTTCTTCTTATCTAGCCCCAGTGTCTTCTCCTTCCTCAACTATGCGCTATACTTGAGTGTGGATGAGTTGTGTGTTAAATAGAGACTCCAGTTCTCTATTTATACTAATCCCAACATGACTAAAACCCTACCAGGGCCGACCTCTACTAGGAGAGTCTAATAACCCTAGTGCCCTGGAACTGCGGGGACTTTAAACCTTAGACAATCGGAGGGTTACCCACTATGACTTGACATGAATTGTTTACATTATTGATTCTCCCGATCGGAACATTGGGGAATGACAACATGACTCAATTACATTATAGATACATCCCGGAATAAACATCAGGTTAAAATACATAAGATACATAGATGAATACATTCCGAAGTTACAAATACATCAACAGTCGACAGTTTCAGTTGTTTCAACAATTTCTCTGGGTTCAACGGGGTGAATAGTTTTGATAAGTTCTTCGCTAAAATATGTTGGAAGGTAGTTTTGGAGATAATTAGTTGCGCAGTGCCAAATTTGTTACATAAAAGTCAAAGTTGTTGCGCAAGGAGGAAGATGGCGCGCAAGGAAGTTTGTTCACGTTTTGTATATTGTGGTAATATTTTGTAGATTTTGGTTGTTATTTTGTAGATTTTGGTCCAAGTAGTTAGGAAGTTGATTTAAGTGGACCACCGATGTAAATGCAAAAGCATATAAGTAGATCTAGGATTGTAAATGTTAAATCATCCTAGGATCACCCATGTGGAACGATCTATCTTTTGAGAGAATTGTTGAACCATTGTGAGATATGAAATGTGGAATTGTGTTTTGATGTGAAGTTAATATGACATGATGAATATTTGATGGAAACACTATGTCTTTTACTTCTTTCTGTTTTCCTGCTTTCTACGATGTGATGTGAATGAATGGATATTGCAATATTATGTTTCTTCTTGAATGATGCAGTGCTTCCATGTGTTGCATAATGTTATATTGGTAAATCTATTTATGAATCAATACTTCTGCTGTGATCTGAACATGTTGCTATGATCTGATGAAATGAACATATGAACCACTGCTCGGATCTGTTGAGTAATGTTGTGATAGTTTGATAGTAGATGCATAATCCTCCTTCTTACTGTGGAAACTTGGTTCCGACATTTCTTCCTCGAACATCTTAGGTGATACCTCATTTGCTCCGCAGGTGTTGCTAGACAGAATAAAACCTGTCTAGTTCGATGCTCATGGAGATCGTTGTGTTAAGGGTGTTGATCGAGAGTGAACCCATGTTGATGGATCTATGTCAACAAGTTCTGCGAAGTCGACAGGGTCGATAATTTTGACAAGTTCTTCAGAGACGGTAGGTTTGATTGTTTCTTAGGTAGGGTTATTGATGATGGGTTCAAGAAGTGGTGGGTTTTCGATAAGTTGGGGAATAGATGATGAAATTTGTTCCACCACAATTTCATTGGTTATATCAAGATTTCTTTGCAGAATGGTCTTAATATTCCCAACAACTTGTGTTTCTAGCATGGAGGATTGTGGATGGTCGGGACTCTGTGGTACGACTAAACTACTTGTGGGGTGTTTGTGGCTAGAACTGGTTTCTTTATCATCATTTTCTTAATATAGAGAAAAATGAACGGTAGCTAGTTTATGAAATATTGGAGTTCGTTGTATTTTTGGAGTTGAGCACAGAGTGGTGTGGGTAATGACTGTAAATATGGATTTGTGATGGTAGGTGAGGTAGTTGTTGTTGAATTTGGTATGACTTATTCGACAATTTGGGTCGAAGATGGATGTGGTGGGGTGTGGGTGAGATCGACAGGATCAACATAAGGTGGTGTAACAATTTTTACTTTCTTTTGGCTTGTCTGCACTCGTTGCTCTTCTTCTGTGATGAACTTACAGAACTGTTCATCAACTGGTATCTTGCTTTTGGTGGCATCTTTTAGGATTTGAGTTGCGCTATCATACAACTCCATATTATCATCTTTTGTTGGTTCTTGGAGGCTGAGTTTATGTTTCCCCTTTCCTTTTACCACGCTCTTCCTTTTTTGTTGAGCTTTAATTAACTCGTCGGCTACCTGATGGATATTTTCTTTTGTGAGTGCATATTCTGGAAGAGGGGTATTTGATTGGGTACTCTCATCAGTCGGTTCTGCTTCCTCCTGTGGTTGTTGTGTAGCTATTATTGCAACCCCCAATGGGTTGATGTCTCCATTATTTTTGTGGTTGAGGGTGAAAGTGCTTATATGAAGTCGAACTTCATAATCCTCTTCTTTATTTGGATCAGTTAAAGGCTCGACTATTGGTTGGTCCATTTTCTTCGCTATAGGAGGTATATCTAACTTTGTATTAGATTGTCGATTGAGCTCTATGAATATTTCCTCAACTAAATGGTAAAATGTGAGTGCTTTTGCATTTCCTCTAGCTCCTTGTAGATACCAGACCGATGTATGGTCCAGTTCCAGTTGAATGTGTGATGATGGTGGTAGACATATTCGTATATTTTGTGGTACCCGCCACCGAGTAGTTTTTATTTTCAGCACTTGAAACCATGTGTCTAACCAAATTTTGGTGGTTGTTGCTCCTATTCAACAACTAGTCGATGCAAAATATTTAATTTTCCATATTGTGATTCGACTTGGTTCATTGAATTCCTTATCTTCGACAAGTCAAAGATGGTACATGGCGATCCAGATTATTAGTGAAGGGTATCGGATTTCAGTACCTTCCTCCCGGAACTTTACGCATATGTGTTTGATTATTTTGGATAAATGTTCATCCCATCGGTATATTTTACCCTTCGTCAACACATTTTGAACTGATTCTAGCATTTCGTGCTACAAGTCATATCCTCTTCTAGTGCTTGTTAAACCCATATAAATAATTTTTGCAACTATCTTGGGTGTGCCATAAATGATTTGACTGATTATTATCCCTCTTGAGTTCCTTCCTGTCATTGTACCTATTAGTTATTATACAAGTCTCGGGTTTAGTCTAGTAGGCACCGATTCTCCCTTGTTTGATAATCCAGTGAGCCTGTGTATTAGGTCATCGATGATTTTGACAGGTGTGATGAAATAGAATTTTCCATAGTGGCTGATCATGAAATGTGCAATTATCTCTTTTGTACCAGTGAAGCTATCCATCCGTGGTGCATTCATATAACTGAGGATTCTATTGGCGCTTAATATTTGGGCCTCCTGTATCCATTTACCATCTCTGTATCCCCAATCCTTAATTTCCTTCTAGATTATTTTCCATGATTTCTCAACTACCTTAGCATTTCGAATGTTATGTAGTTGGGAACGTGACGGTGTTGGTGAAGTGGTCGGTATTCTTCATGTCTATTATATCGGTGGTTATATCTTCATAACAGTAATCTACTGCTTCTTGCGTGATAGTTGCTCCAGGGTCTTGTCATTCTGATTTTATTTCCTGTAGTATTTTTCTTGTGTTTGTGTTAGGTTTTTATCGTATATATATATATTCAATTTTATAGTTATACAACCATTTTTTTCATGCATTGTAACGTTTTAGTCGAGCACCATTAACTAACTTCCAAAATACACTCCCTTGTTGTGTTTTTAGTCGGATTGATCGATTAGAATTGATTTCTTAAACAATGTATGGACCCTTCCATTCGGTATGTATTTTCTTGGGATTTCCTTTTACTCGACTATTGTATAGTAATGCAAGGTCTCCAACCGACAGGTTTTTACTTTTGATGTTTCGATCGTGCCAAGTTTTTTGCTATTGCTTTTGGATTTATTAGTGTTGCATTACAATTAGTTGATGTCCTTTCAGTTTATATAGTTGTGCCAAATCATTATTCTCTACCATTTTTGACATCTATGTGTAATATGTCGACGATTATAGGAGTTTATTGTCAAAAGTGTAAAGGAATGACTGCTTCCTATCCATAGATAAGTCAGAATGGTTTATGATCTGTCAACCATTTATACACCATTCTGTATGCCCATAAGACAACGAGATTTTTTTTGTCCTAATCGTCCTTGTTAGTGTTACATATTTTTTTTAGTCCTCTGTTCAATGTTTTGTTAAACGCTTCAATTGCAACATTATATTGGGGATGATATGTTGTACTGTTCCGATGCTCGATCATAAATTGTTTTGTCAAAGCTGCGATTGTTTTGTTTACAAAATGTGACCCCTGATCACTGATCAAGGTCAATGGACAATGGAATCTAGAGATGATATTATCGTATATAAATTTTGAGGCTATCTCACTTGATAAGGTTTCGTCTGGTTATGCTTCTTCCCACTAAGTGACATACTCGACTACTATAATAATATATCATGCTCATGTTCGTCTAGCCGGTATTGGAAGCGGTCCTATATAGCCGGTCGCCCAAATTTCAAATTTTGATATTGGGTTTACTGATATTAGAGGAATTTTAGTACTTGGTAGAGTCCGACCTAGTCATTGGAATTGGTCACATTTACTTATGAATCTTCGACAATCTCAGTATAATGTCGACCACCATAACCTTGACTGTTGGATTTTTATGGCTGTTTGTCGTCCTGAAAATGTACTCGATCTATACCAAAATGTGCTTCATTCATTATAATTTCTCGTTCATGGTCAAGAAGTCAACAGAGTACCTCATTTAATCCTAGTTTATAGAGGAATTTTTTTACTATAGTGTAAGGTGCAGCTTTCATTGCTAAGATATTTTTTCTTTTTATCGCTCATTCCTTCTAGCGCTTGTCCTTCCTCTAGAAATTGAGCAATTTCTGTTGTTAGATTTTTATCAATTAGACAATATGATCTTACGATCTTATCCAAGAGAATAACATGCATAACAATCAATCACAAGAGACAATAGACACAAATATTTTCCTCAAGGAAACCATAAAGGAGAAAACCACACAACTTCCTCAGAGATAGAATAAGCACCAATGGTAGCAGTAAAAAACCAAATACAAAATATATTCTCCAACAGCTGTTCTCTCTCTCACCTATGTGCTATAGTTGGGTGAGTGTGTGTATCAAATAGAGAGGATCACTCTCTATTTATACTAATTCCTGACTTGACAATTACTTACTAGGGCCGACTTCTCTAGGGAAGTCTAATAACCCCATTGCCCCGAAACTGTGGGGAATTCCCCCCCTGATCAACTAGGAGGGTTAACCTCTATGAATTTACATGACTTGTTTACATTACTGATTCTCCCGATAGGAACATCAGGGATCAATCAAATACAATATATGAAATACATAAGTGAACACATTCTGAAGTTACAAATACATCAACACTCCCTCTTAACTAGGAAGGTGTTCTCTTGACACAATTCATCATACAAGTCTTCTTCTTTGGATCATCACTGGATCATCATAAAAGCTGGATCATCACTGGATCATCATCATCACTGCTTCTGCTATCTCGATCAAATGGTGATATCTCTCAATTCTACTCGTCACAAGAAGTTATATAGAGCCAACCATTTTTCATGCTAGTTGTAGGCCTAGACTCTAGGAAGGTCTTCATCTTCTTCAACCCGACCATGGGAGGCCCAGCCTGTGACCATGTCTGAAAAGCCCGCCCAACACTTACATCTGACCATGGGAGGAACACATCCAACATCCATGTGAGAATGGCATGCCCAACACTCACATCTTACAATTGGAGGCCCAGCCTGCCACCATGTCAGAAAGGCCTAACACTCACATCTGACCATGGGAGGCCCATTCTGCCACCATTTCATAAAGGCTCATCCAACACTTATATCTTACCATGGGAGGCCCAGCCTACCACCATGTCAGAAAGGCCCAACACTTATATCTGACCATGGGAGGCCCAGCCTGCCACCATGTCAGAAAGGCTCTGTACTTACATCTGACCATGGGAGGCCCATCCTACCACCATGTCAGAATGGCTCTGTACTTACATCTGACCATGGGAGGCCCAACCTGCCACCATGTAAGAATGGCTCTGCACTTACATCTGATCATGGGAGGCCCATCCTGCCACCATGTCAGAATGAATCTGCACTTACATCTGACCATGGGAGGCCCAACCTACCACCATGTTAGAATGGCTCACGGACTCATAAATTCCCCTTGGAAGGAACCTCAATCTAGAGAACACCAAGCTTCTCCTTGAAGTACTCAAAATTCACTATGGCCAATGGCTAGGTCAACACATCAACTATTTTCTCGTCCGTCACAACATACTAGAGCTTCACTGCTCCTCTCTGCACCATATCCCTGATATATTGATATTTGATCTTGATATTATTCTACTTGTCATGGAACACCAGGTTTTATGACAACTTCACACAACTCTGGTTGTTGCAATATACAAGTAGCATCCAACTGGAGATCAAATAAATCAGATAGTAGCTTCCTCATCCACACTGCCTCACAACTAGCCGAACAAGGTACGACATACTCTGCTTCGACTGTACTCAGTGCCACACAGGATTGCTTCCTACTAAACCAAGAGATCACACTGATCCCATACTGAAGCAACAGCCTAAAGTGCTCTTCCTATAAATGGCACTGCATGCCCAATCTAAATCAACATAACCTTCCATGTTAATCTTTTGATTCGCCTCATACTTGAGCCCATAATCAACTGTACCCTTCAAGTACCTCAGAATATGCTTTGCAGGAATCAGGTGAACATGTCTAGGATCCGTCAGGAACTGGCTCAATGTGTTCACAACAAATCAAATATATGGTCTTGTGTTCGTCAGGTACATCAAGGACCCAATCATCTGACGATACATCGTAGCATCAACCAACTTTGATGAAGCATCACTCAATAGCTTTAGGTTCGATGCCATAAGTGTGGTCATGGCCTTACGGTCCATCAATCTGAACCTCTTCAAGATCTCTACTGCATACTTCCCTTGTCCCAGGGAGATTCCATCTGCATTCTGCCACACCTACATGCCTAGAAAGTAGTGCATCATCCCCAAGTCCTTCATCTCAAACTCAACAACAAGCTTCCTCTTTGTATCAGTAATCAACCCATCCTCACCTGTTACAAATAGGTCATCTACATACAATAGGAGTATTACTGGGTTCCCTTCTTCAACCTTGTAGTAAAGGTTGGAACCCGCGTTACTCTTGGTAAAGCCCAAACTAGTTATGAAGCTGTCAACTCTTCCGTACCATGCCCTGAGTGCCTGTTTCAAACCGTACAGGGCTTTCTTCAATTTACACACATGAGTTTCCCAGTCATGTGTCTCAAAACTGAGTGGCTGCTCCACATACACTTCCTCTTCCACTACACCATTCAAGAAAGCAGTGTTGGCATCCATCTGACGTATCTTCCATTTCATTACTGCAACCAGATAAAGTACTGATCTGATGGAAGTGTATCTGGCTACATGTGCAAAAATTTCTTCATAATATATTCCCTCTTTTTGGGAGAAACCACGAGCCACAAATATTGCTTCATATTTCTCTATGCTGCCATCTGCAGCATGCTTGATCTTGAAGATCCAGTTGGAAGTCACAACAGACTTCCCCTCTAGTCTTGGAATGACCTCCCAGACATCATTCTTCATGATCGACTGGTACTCCTCGATCATAGCATCCTTCCATTATTTCTTCTCTGCCGCTTCTTGATATTTGGAAGGTTCTTTATCAATGATGTCACATAATAGGGCTACATATCCGAAGTAGGACCTAGTTGTCTTCCTCTCTCTGTGCATCTCTTCTAGAGCCCCATATCTTTCTGCACCTTGGATAGCCTCTTGCACCCATGCAGGTTTCCTCTTGTGAGGATTCTTCTCCTGGGGTGGATCTACAAGTTCCTGGAGTTCTTCTATTTTTCGATCTTCTTCTTGATTTGCATAATTCATAGTTGTATCTTGAATTCTGGGTACTTCTGTTTCTTTAGGGTCTTCAACATGTCTCTTTTTGGATTTGATGTAAGCTAAGTCTTCATCAGATGATGTTGATCTTTTTGAATTCTGGGAAATATATTCTGTAAGCCTTTGATATTTCACTATATCCCACAGATATACCCTTCTTTCCTGAAGGATCTAACTTTGTCCTCTTTTCTTTTGGAATGTGTTCGTAACTGGAAAATTAAATATTCTAAGATGACCGACTTCTAGTTTCTTGCCGGAGAATACTTCCTCAGGTGTCTTATTCTCAAGTACTCTATGTGGAGTACGGTTCTGTACATACATAGTTGTCTTAGCAACTTCTTCCCATAGATGCATGGGGAGAACTTGATCATGAAGCATTGCCCTTGCAGCTTCCATGATTGTTCTATTCTTCCTTTCTACAACCCCATTCTATTGTGGATTATATAAAGTGGTCAAATCCCTCTTAATCCCTCATTATATGCATAATTCTTTGAATTCATTTGATGTGAATTCTCCGCCATTATCGTATCAAAAGGTCTTGATTTTTTTTTCTGTGTGGTTCTCGATCAAGGCTTTGAATTCCTTGAACTTAAGGAATACTTCATCTTTGTTCTTCAATAAGTATATCCATGTATTCCTATAAAAATCATCAATGAAAGAAACATAATATACATACCCACTCAATGAACTCGATGACATCGGACCGCATACATCGGAGTGGATGATTTCCAAGCTTCCTTTTGCCTTGCTCTTGCTGTTTGGAAATGTCTTCTTTGTGTTCTTTCCTTTCGCACATCCTTTGCAAACACCTTCATGCTTTTCCTGTATTTCTGGAAGACCTTCAACAACTTTTCTTACAAGTGGCAGTGCTCTATAGTGCACATGTGCAAACCTTCTGTGCTAAATTTCATTTGGCTCTACTGAGTCATGGACGAAGGCTTGTTCTGGTTGTCCCTTTAGCTTGTATAATCCTCCCTCTTTCTCTCCAATCGCAACTGCATCATCTATAGTATTTCCCTTTGGCCACATAATAACTTGGCCATATACAAATGCAACCCTCATTCCTTTTGCATCCAATTTAGAGATGGAGAGGAGGTTCTTCTTTAGTCCCGGTACAAACAAGACATCCTTCATTTTCATAGGCTTTCCAGAGTCTAACTTACAGGAGGATTCACCAATACCTTTTATTGGATATTGGTAGTCATCCCCAATTTTCACCTTGTGGGGTGACTCATGTTCTGATGATTTCACAAATGATTCTTTGAATCCATTTATATGCTTGGAAGCCCCACTATCGATAATCCAATCCTTGCTCCCATGTGTGATAGTTCCCGTGAGGGAAGAAATAAGAACATATTCTTCATCACTTTCTTGTTTGATTCTCTTTCTGGAACGTTCATCATCCTCTGAAGTGTGAGCATGATGTCTTCTTTTGTGGTCCTTCTTCTTGTGACAACTATTCTTATTCTTGGGACAATCTCTTTCAAAGTGCCCTCTTTCATCACATGTAAAGCATCTGTATTTAGATATGTCTTTGTTAGATTTTCTAGAGTTATCTTTCGGTTATAATGCTTACCTTTGGGATGACGATAGTCCCTCCTGGTTTTCTTGGAGTGTACTATGAGAGCTTGATCTTCACTTCCCATCTTTTCTTCTCGGGATACTATCCGAACTTCTTCTTTTGAGCATTCCTCCCACAATCTACTCAAGGTGACTAGCTTTCTTCTAGCACAAATCCCTTGAATGAAAGAGTCGAGACCATTCAAGGTGGTCATCACAATTTATGCATTCTCCACTTCTTCATCCACTGCTTCAAGTTATTCTTTTATTTGGGAGACCCTTGTAAATTATTACTGTATGGCCTCTGCATTCAAGATCTTCACATTCTTCAACTGGTTCCTCAAAGTCATCTTTTGGTTTATGTTCTTCCCTTCAGATAGCTTGGTTAGGGCATCAAACACTGCTTTAGGTGTATGTAGGGAGGACACCTATGGTATGAGGTGATCCTTGATTGAATCAGCAATAATCCTCTTAGCCATGACCAATTTATTTTTGTGTAATGCCTTAGCCTCATCTCCCTTTGGAACTGGAACCTATTCACTGATGTAAGAGTCCAACTCATTTTCTTCCAGGACCAGGGAGATCATATACTTACAGGCTCGAAAGTTATCATCTCCCTCAAGATTTTCATCAATCGTGATGTGATGAGACATCTTAGCTGAGAACCTCAAATGGAAATACAAAAGATTTAGATCTTACCAATTTGAGAAGCTGAAAACTGGATCTGGAGCTGATCTTCTGTAGTGTTGGTTTTCTAGTTATAGGGAGAATTAGAGTTTGACTTTCCCTGAGTTCTACTCAACCAAAAACCTATATTTTTGTCTTTAAACTTTGATTTTGAGGAGGAGGGAAATCCTAGCCTAGGATCACTCAAAAATTCCTCTTCAGTGAAAAGCCCTAATTTCTCGATGTATTGGTAGGTCAAAAACTGAAAGTGCTCAGAATCAGATTTTGCTTCGACAGAAAGATGCACCCTTCAAAGGAGAGTCAACCTAGCCTCTCTTTGCTGATGTATTGTGGATAGAGACCCAAAAAGTAAGAATCCCTAGCTTCTGTAGCTGCACAATGTCTTCTTCTCAGGTTAGCTTTGATACCATGTTAGATTTTTATCAATTAGATAATATGATTTTAGGATCTTATCTAAGAGAATAACATGCACAACAATCAATCACAAGAGACAATAGACACAAATATTTTCCTCGGGGAAACCATATAGGAGAAAACCCCGCAACTTCCTCTGAGATAGAATGAGCACCAATGGTAGCAACAAAAACCAAAGACAACAGATGATCTCCAAAAATTGTTCTCTCTCTCACAGTGAGCGAGCTTCTTCTCTCTCACTTATGTGCTATAGCAAGGTGAGTGTGTGTATCAAATAGAGAGGCCCACTCTCTATTTATACTAATTCCCAACTTGACAATTACTTACCAGGGCCGACTTCTCTAGGGAAGTCTAATAAACCTAGTTCCCTGAAACTGTGGGGACTTTCCCCCTGATCAACTAGGAGGGTTAACCTCTATGACTTTACATGACTTGTTTACATTACTGATTCTCCCGATAGGAACTTCGGGGACCAATCAAATACAATATATGAAATACATAAGTGAATACATTTTGAAGTTACAAATACATCAGCATTTGATAAGTCTGAAGATACGACTTCGACTCAAAATTGGTATGCATCTGGTAAATTGTCTTCGATTCCAATCAGTTATTCCCCTGTGTCGATTCTCGGCAAGTGGTCAAGTTCGACATTTGCTTTAATTGATCGAACTATTACTTCAAATTTGAATTCTTGAAATAACAATAGCCATCGACATATTCTTCAATGATGCAATGGTTTTAGTAACTAAATATTTTATTGCTTGATGGTCAATATAAAACATAAATGGATTGGCAAGTAAATAATGTCGATATTTTTGAAGTGAAAATACCATTCCGAGTGCTTATCTTTTAGTTGTCAAATAATTTCGTTCAACTTTATTTATTTTTCTACTATTGTATGCATTTGGATGGTCCATTCCATCACCACCAGATTGTGTTAATATTGCTCTGATAGTTATACCGAATGTGTCAATATGTACATGAAATTTGACTGACCAGTTTGGAAATCGTAATATGGGTGCTTCGACTATTTTTATTATTTAAGATGTCAAATGATATGGTGCATTCATTGGTACATTCATAGTCCTGATTATCTTTTAGTAGTTATTCTAGTGGATATGTCATGTTAGAATAATGTCGAATGAACTCTCTGTAATATCCTGTATGTCCCAGTAAGACTCTCACTTGCTTAGGATTTACTGGCGGTTTTAAGTCAAGAATAATTTTAATTTTTGTGAATTCAACCTTAATACCTTCCTTACATACGATGTGTCCTAGTAGAAATCCGATTGGAGTTACAAAGATACACATTTTGATATTGAGGGATAATTAGATTTGTCGGCATCTTTCTAGCATTAGTCTTAGCCATTTACAATGGGTTTTTAGCATAGAATAAATTTTCAAATCATCAAAATACACAGCCATTGTTTATATATATATTCCTGGAATTTATTAATGACTATTCTTTAGAAAATCTATGGTGCATTTTTCAATCCAAATGGCATGACTTTGTCAGAAAATGATCCAAATTCGCATACAAACGTCGTTTTCTTTTGGTCTTATTTGGTGATAGGTACTTGATCATATCCTGAAAAATCCATATGTGAATGAATATAACCCATGGCATGCAACTTCGTTAAGCATTTCATTCGACGATAGGAGTCGAAAATGGGTCTGTAAGGGTTACTTTGTTAAGTTCTCAGAAGTCGACACAAATTCTCAGTCATTTCGGGTCGTGTTTCTTTGGTTGAATGACCATTGGGATTGCCCATTCCGACTGATCGATAGGATATATGATTCTGGTTGATAACCCGCTGTCGATTTCTTTCTTTTCTATTACCTTATATTTATGTGCAAGTTTCTATGGTCTTTGATTTATAGGTTTTTCCTCAGATCTTATGTCGATCTTCATTTCACCCATTTCTTGAAATAACCCTTTGATATCCTTATAGTCATGAGAAAAAACATCTTGGAATTAGTTTAATAAGTTGACGATTTCTATTGTTTTCTCTTAGTTCCAATAGTCGTCAATCTTTGCAATTTTAGGCCTATCATCGTTAGAGATATCGATTTCTTTTATTTTTACTTTTGCATCCATCCACTATGGTGATTTAGTTTCATTAATTTGTCGGCTTCCTTCTTTAAACTGTGAAAATGATGATGGGAAATATTCCGCTATCATTCGTTCAGAATCCTCTTTTTCCATTGTTTCGATTTTTAATACTGTCTTAACTGGTTTTGATGTTTCAAGGTGATCAATTTTCCATTGGAAACTTTTCCCAGTTGTGTTTTCTGTTTCCAGTCGAAGTCTAGTCGAATGTTGTATTGCGGTCAATCGAATATTATGACATGTAGATTTATGTTGGTTATGTTGAGTTTTTGTCGATGTGTTTTTGGTCGGCTGTAAGAAGGTTTGTATTTGTTTCGGTGCTTCGACTAGTAATTCATCCTGTGGTGAGAATGTGAATTATTTGAAGAAATTTTCTTTTAGTTTGTTCCATGTGAATGTTTCTCCCCTTGCTTCTTCCATTTTATACCACTTCTTTGGTAAGTCATATAGTGTATTTGGAAAAAAGTGAGGCCAAAATCGTTCATCTTTATACCCTGGTCTTCGCCATTCTTTTTCACATGTAGTGATATGTTTTTTTTCCGGATTCTGCCCTTATGTGAATACTGGTATATTTGACTCTTTTATTAGATTCTTCCATTTGAATATTTCAATAAAGTAAGTTGAATATGTCGTCGATGTTTGTAGTCTCAACTGGTGAGTATCCCACCATCGAGCACCTTGCCCTGTAAATGTATCGACCAAACCTTGGATTCATCCTTGTTCACCTATATTTTTAGAAATTTTTTTTACATGAAGTGTCGATGATTCACATTCTTGATATCTAAGTGGTGGTCGGTTTGATGCTTCAATCTTTGCTGGTGTTAGATCTGGGTATGGCTCTAATTTTTTGTTCAAATATTTTAGGAATTGCAGTGACAGGAAAACCATATTGTGTTTTCTTTTTAGGAATGGCCTGGATTTTACAACATCCCCTTGCTTGTAATTTGTAATTTTCTATTTCCAAATCATATCATTCTTCATCTGATTTATAGCCAATTGAATCAATATTCCCTAGGTGAAGTTCTCCATATATGTTAGGTTTGGTATAGTCTTCATTGTTCCGGATTTGGTATAACTGTCTAACATCGACATCTTCATCTATAGGTTCTGTCAATGGTTCTCACTGTGATGGATGAATTGGTACAATGACTTTTTGCCCATTTCCTTTAAGTTTGATTCTTTCTTTTTCTAGTGAAATAGATGCCTTCATTTTTTGTCCCCATGGTCGATCTATCAAAGATGGGAAGGAATTGGATCCTTCCTTCGGGTTGATAGGTCTACACTTAGGAGGCATTTTCATTTGTCTAGTACTTATGTCTACTTTGTCTAGCCTTTAATATTCGTGTCAAATTTTTTCTAGACACCAATGGGTTTGATTAATCCTTGTGTTAGCATCAGATATGCTCCAGCAAAATTTCAGTTTCTAGCAGCATCCAAATGTGAAAGTGACCACTCAGAAAAGGCAAAAGCACGGTTCCTTAGTCGTGTTGTTGGTGATCCCTTTAGAAAATGTGTTGAGCAAGGTCCTCAGTGGATGATAGAGCAAGTTAGTTTTAGTGATTTGGGACTTCACCTATAGTGGCTTAAGTTTTTTGCTGCTAAACTTGCACAGTACTGCCCATTCTTCAAATATTTTGTGATAATGGTGGATGAAGCAAGGGACCATCCGGTCAGGAAATGCCTTGAATCTATTTGGGAAGAGTTGAAGTCCATCTTTTCTGGAATATTAAACCCCCAATTGTTACCGTGCCTTTCTACCAAGTCAATAGATAAACTACCCTTGAATGATCAAGTGAACCCTGTTGTAAAGCGGTTGAGACAGTTAATTAAGAACTTTTCAATACTTAGATGTGCAATGTGGCAGTGGAAGAAAGAGAATGAAACAAATGATGTGTCTCTTAAGTACCAGCATCTTAATAAGGGCCGTGGATCACTGCCTGGGGAACTTTATGAGGAGTTACATTCTGTCTTGGACAGTCTGAGGTTGATAGAAAAAGAGTTTCTTATAATGTGTGCAAATGTAGTGTGTGATGAGAAAGCTGACGAACTCTTCACAAGGGTACAGGAATTCCATGTGGCATTTTGGAAAGCAGTTAATAGGCCCATGTTTGATTATGATATATTGTGGCAGAGGATGAAAAATTAACCAGGAGAAGTTTAACAAAATTCTGCGTTATATTAAGGCTGGAAGAGAGAAGGGTATATATAGGCTCCAAAATTACTTATAGGTTAAAGCCGTTGTCTCTCCTTTGAAACTGTTCTTGCTTCAGGATCATGTGATATTGTACATGATAGATTGAGTCATTATTAGACCATCAATTCATATTTCAAGTCCCCTACATCTGTTCATTTTGGGAGGCGTCTGTTTCAGACCATGCAAACAATCTTGCTTCAAGAATAAGGGGAAATTTGACAAATTCATTGAAATCTCTTGGTGTAGACATTTTGACAGGTGTTGGCACTGTCTTGGGCCCACAACAGGTGAAATATGGTAAAATTGGCTTCCTTGATAAGATAGTGACTGCCAAGGATGTTATTATTGCCACAGGATCTGTTCCTTTTGTGCCCCCAGGAATTGAAATTGATGACAAGACTGTATTTACCAGCGACCATGCATTGAAGTTGGAGTGGGTACCAGATTGGATAGCTATAATAGGGAGCCGTTAAAAATTCCAAGGGCGCAGTAAGTCTGAATTCGTTAGTGTGGGGATCGCGACAAACATGCATGGAAAAAAGAATGAATTTGGGTTTATTGAACAAGCGTGGCGATTCTTCTAAATTTCAGGCGAAGGCTTACGATGGCAGTTTGGAGTCTCAGGCAACAGCATCTGGAAAATATTCTGGAACAGTATTGCCATATGTTGGCATTGCATGTTTGGGAGCCATTTTATTTGGTTATCATCTTGGTGTAGTAAATGGAGCACTTGAATAGCTTGCGAAGGATCTTGGATTTGTCGACAATATTGTTTTACAAGGATGGGTGGTTAGCAAAACACTTGCAGGTGCCACTGTTGGATCATTTACTGGAGGTGCATTGGATGATAAAATTGGCAGGAGGAGGACATTTCAACTGGATGCCATACCTCTCATTATTGGTGCTTTTCTAAGTGCCACAGCACAAAATGTGCAAGCAATGATTATTGGTCGCTTACTTGCTGGTATTGGTATTGGCATCTCTTCCGCTTTGGTGCCACTTTATATTTCAGATGGCTATATAGGGCTTGAGTTCAGTGATGTGTACACTGCACTTGGGAGTGAAGTCACATTTGTTGAAGCCCTAGATCAGCTTATGCCTGGTTTTGATCCTGAGATTGGAAAGCTATCCCAAAGGGTTTTGATCAACCCACAAAAAATTGATTATCACACTGGTGTTCTTGCAAAAAAGATAACTCCAGCGAAGGATGGGAAACCTGTGACTATAGAGCTTGTTGATGCGAAAAGAAAGGAGCCAAGGGATACTCTGGAGGTAGATGCAACACTTATTGCTATAGGATGAGCACCCTTTACAAAAGGCCTTGGCCTTGGGAATATTAATGTAGTTACTCAAAGAGGTTATGTCTCGGTTGATGAGCATATGCAAGTTATTGATGCAGATGGAAGTACGGTTCCTCATGTATATTGTATTGGAGATGCAAATGGGAAATTGATGCTTGCTCATACTACTAGTGCACAAGGCATCTCAGTCATTGAGCAAATTTATGGGAGGGACAATGTCCTTAACTACTTGAATATTCCAACAGCTTGCTTCACGCATCCAGAGATTAGTATGGTTGGCTTGACAAAGCCACAAGCAAGGGAAAAAGGCTCAGAGTAAGGAGGAGAACAAATATGCTGAGTTTTCCAGGTTGCAAAAGTGGTCCCAGGTTTTAAGTGATTTAACTATATTGGCATAGGCTTCCAAAAGTCTTTAGATTTAGAGTTGTAGTTTGCTTTTGAAAGCAATTTTGTTTGTTGACAGATGTCTCTTTTATTTTACACTTGTACTTAAAAACTGTTTAAAGGGGATTGACTTCTCTATTTTTGAAAGGGCTCGATCCATAGAAGTAGGATCTTATAGTTATCTTAGAGAAGCAAATATTTTGTATATAAGAATAGTCACAAGATGAGAAAGGGGGTGGAAATTGGAGTGATGGAGATCCAGTTTTGATAACTTTCTGTATGACATGAAATACTCTACATCTTCAATACAGGTTCTACTTTGATATGAGTATGATTATGATTTGATTGTGTATCTTATGAATTGTGTTTCTTATGATTTATCCTGTATATGGTCAATTGAATCCCATTTACATGATTCTTGTGGTGAAATACAATTATCTTTTAAACTTGTAAAAAACAGAGTCAGTCTCATTTCATAATTTCATGATCGTAGTTCCTTTGATATTGGATTTTGTATCTTGTTTTATGTTATACAGCTCTTTAATGATTATGTGATTTTCCTATAGCTTTGATTACATAGCAGCCCAGTTTTTATCTTGACTTCATTGAATTATATTTTTGAAAAATATTTCTTTAAGCTTGAACCCCTGTAGTCTAGGTTCAACTTTAGGGATAACACCTTGAACTGCTAATTTTAAATTTATGCAAGATTCATTCAGTCGGGGTTTTCCAAGTTGTTCCCACGTGTCTCTAGTCATTATGTTTACTTGTGATCTGAAGTTGAGAATGATTTCTTGGACGTGGTAACCTTCAATTTCAAGATTGAGTAAAGGGTCATTGTCATTTTTATCTCTTTTATTAAGGCTACATATACTTTTAGCCTGCTTCTCTTCGCCAGAATCATTTTTGAGATTGTACATTTAATTCATTAACTTTGCAATAGATTCATTGGTATTTATCAATTTAATTAATTCTTTAGTAATCTTTTGTCGAGAGTAATCAGTTTCTTCCTGTGCAGATAGTTCTTGGAATACACTTGATGAATCATTATACAGTTGTTTTTGTTTAGCAGGGTTAGGATAATCTTCCTTACTTCTTATTTTACTTATTTGTAGATTGTCCATGTCAATTTTTGTGCCTCTTCGAGTAACAATTTGTAATTTTTTAGTTCAAATAACATCACATTTGTGAACATTAGACAAGACATTAACGTTCTTTTTATTGTTAATTTTTTCAAGCATGGTAGGGAAATCCTCCAAAGAGTGATCACGTACATCAAAACTTGTACAAAATTTGAGGTCAGTCTGGTCCTTGTACGGACAATATACATGTTGATGTCCTTGATTTAAGCATGTGTAGCATTGTATGGGCCAACATGGTTTGTTTTCACGATTTTTGAAATATCGGCCTCGACCTTGAAATCCTCCATGTCGGTTATTGTTGTACTAGCGCTTGTATCTGCGGCTGTCATACCTTTGATAATTTTGATCGTTTTGGTCATTATTGTTATTCCTTGTATTATTTTCATTTTTGTTGTTTTGTGTGACGACATTCATCTGGTAAACTGCTTGATAGTTCTGTTGATTATTCAAGTTTAATTGGCATTCTGTTGTCGAGTGACTTTTGACTTCTCAGATTGCACACCAATGAGCTTGTTTGTTTTTCATATTGTATAGGAAATCCTTCGTTGCATGTAAGTCATGCTCCTAGAATATATCACAAAAGCACTTCGATTGTACGATCCAAATGTATTGTTGACGGCCATCCTTTCGATAGTAGTATTTTGTATGACCAATTGTCGAGCATTTAGTACACCAAACATTGTGTCCCTTGAGGCTCATCTCACATAGTCATTTATGCATGCTTTCTATTTTTTCTTCAATACGTCTATCGATGGGATTTATGGGGTAATCCTCATCCATTTCTATTTGCAGCACCTTGGTAAATGCATCTTCATATGTGTTAATGTTATCCAATCGAATATGCACTCGGTTTTTTTGCAGGAGTCCAACAACAAACCACTGAAATAGTAATTTTTCATCTATGTTATATTCCAACTGGCTCAGTAAATATTTGAATCTTTTGTCATATTCCCGAACTGTTCCAGCCGGTTTCTAAGTTGTGCTCTTCAGCTTCTTTGCATAAATCATTTTAAATAATGACATAAATTGTTGTTTTATTTGAGCTTTTGTCGTATTTAGTGTCTTCTCCATATATGTCATATACCAAGTTAGTGCTCTCTTATGTAGAGCACCAAAAAACTATGCCATTTGACGTTCTTCGTTGGAAACGACGTTTGCTTCCCATATCAACTCGCATAAGAACCAATGTAGTTTTCGGTCATAATATCCCTCATAGAGGGGAATGTGGGAAGACATGTGGGCCATATTTTCAGTGTCTACGTCTCCTTCAGTTGGTAGAGGTGGTGGTGGGTTACTCTCTATAACTACGTGTTCTTCACAACTATTTTCGACAGAACTTTCGTTTCCATCAAAAGTTTTTTTTTTATGTAATAGTCAGTTCACTTTCGACTAAAAGTTGATTTATGTCGACTCCTTCTAACGATACCCAAGTAAAAATTTGATGAAACTGGGGTACCCTTACTGGTGACACCGACTAGTCTGGTGAGTTATCTGAAGTTGGAATTGGTTGGGGGGGTGCTCCTTCATTATCTGAGTAAAGTAAGTGAAAAATACGATTAGAAAAATAGGGTTGAAAAGTAACCCAATTCCCTTCTTGGTATAGTCAAATCCATACAACTACTTTTCCAACTTGTAGTCCTAGTTCTTCTTGAACAATATCCTCCACTCGGGCACTCTGAATAAGGTTTGACAGGGATTGTGGCGTTATATTCTGGGGTATTTTTACTTGGAGAGCTCTACCTAGCTCTATCCACAAGTCTTCATCCATTGGTTACTGTTCTTCATCGATGCCCTCTTCCTGTCATTCATGACCCAACTCTAGCGAATTTCCTTCTGGTTCTGTCACTCTATTTGTTATTTTTTCTTGTTGGAGCACAACAACTTGATCTTTGATTTCTTCTCGCCTCTTTATCCTCTTTTCTCGTTTTATTTTTTGTATATCTAGAGTGCTTTTTTGTGTGACTGTTCTATTTTTCCCCTTTTTGGTTTGAATTTTCATTGTTGGCCTTGATGTTTTCTTCATTATTCGACTATGAATTTCTCTACTTTACTTCAGAACATGACCAACTACCCCCCCATTATCATCCCAAAATATTTTTAGAAAGTTCGGGTGGAATTGTTTATTTGTTTAAGAAGTACTCCCACTCTCTTTATTGGATAAATTTCACCCACTTATTTTGCTTTTTGGCCCAGTTTGTGTTGATTGGTGGCCCTATCAATAGTGGAAGAGTCTCGACATTGTGTCCTACACCTCTGTCAATCAGGAATCTAAACAAAAGTGTCGGCAGGGAACAAAGGAACTCCTCGGTGAGGTCGTTGTAGAATCTATCTTTGATGCTATCGACATAGACGCTTTCTTCAACAACTCACTCCTCAGATAATTTGTCAGTAATTCTCTTGAACCACTCTGACAAATTTATGCACCCTCCTCTTTTTAGTTTCTAGAGTAACTGACATTCGTTTTCACCTGTCGGATTTTTCATCTAATAGCTTCTTTAGTGCGTGTGGGACGGACTTGACAAACTTTTCATGCTTTTCATAGAATAATTTTTCATTTTCTTGAGCAATAGTTAGCTTGTTTCTTCTAGCATAATTCTATAGGTTGTTCACTATTTTACGCTCCCACCAATCCTTGATATCCTGCTCTGATATCATCTAGTCATAGTCATTTTCATCCGATATATGTACCACCGATAATGGAACCAATGTTTTAATCAATCAGATTGCAAGGTTACCAATGATACAGATAAGAGACAATGAATGGTAGACATAATAACAATTTATATTAATCAGGTACACATGAGGGTTCATACATGAAACTGGACCAATTATCTATGCAGCTCTACAACCTCTATATATTATTTACAAAACAGTTACAATAAATACATGTCGGTTCAACAAACAGAAAAGACCTATGAGGTCGAAAAAATATACAATTAGTCGACTGGAGGATCTAGTTGGCTTGGCAAACTAGGATCCTCCAACAATATGCATTTCCAGTAGTGGAAATGGAAGAAATCACAACTTAGAAAGAAGCCACAATTTCAAGTGCCAAAAACACCCAGAAATTCATGTGGAATGTAAAATCTGGTGGGGAATCCATAGATATAAACCCATGACAAAATTGAGAGTGCCAAAATCCTAAAAATCCATAGGAAGACCCAGATCTCTAAGACTGAGAGTGGAATTTTGTGATTGACAGTCATGTGGCCAGGATTTGGGAAAAATACAAGAGTGGATGGGAACGAGACTGTGATCAGAGGTCATAATTGTTTAATAAATTCCAGTGATGAAAAAAATCCCAGTCAGTGGTAGCAGTTCGAACCACCTTTGCTTTCCCAGGTCAGCATTGAGGGAGGAGGTGCCCAAGGGACAGTGTAGCATAGAAGGGTACCTTACTCAGGATTAGAGTTGAAGTGTTAGGGGTTCCTAGGTTGGTTGAATCCGATGGATATCGTCAGTGGTTCTATGGCGAAGCTCACTAGATTAAAATTCTCCTCTCTTATTTCCCTACTTGCTTGACAAACCCAACTGTGTGCAGGATTAGAAAGAGTTATTATGCTTATGGTTATGAGTGAGTTTGAGTAGTTCCTCCTTAGTGGATACATATTCCAAACTCAAGGGTGTTCTCTGAGTGATGAAATAATATAGGCTGGGAAGAGACCTATGGTTGGGTGGAACATTGATCTTCCATAGCTATATGCTAAGGCACTTCCAATTGAAAGATAAGTTTTTTCTACTATCCATGATTATGCCTAATTTATGTGTTATGATTGACTGTTAATTTTGTTAAATTGAATGAGATGACCCAACATGAATTGTTCAATTAGATTTCTGTGAATAGCATGAAAATGAATTTATTGTTGTGCATTATTTTACGGTTATTCCTGTGATGAATATGTTGATATATGCATGTTGTGTGTGCATTGATAGAGTTCAATTCAGTTGTGTATGTTAATATGAATTGCACACACATTTATTTGTTCATGAATTTCATGATACGACCTTGGGAGGGGAGGGGGGGAATTAACACATCATATAATCACTCATATCCCCTCTATGGGTTGGATTGAGGGGAGGGGACATGAAATCAATAAATTAAAGGAAGCAACTACCTCAGTTAGAAATCACAAAAAGGAAGGAGAAGGGATCATCTCAGTCTATAAAACAAATATGGAAGCAACTAGGAAAGAAACCCCCACCCCCCTAGGTAAATACATACCAAAATTGCTCCAAACCCCCTGAGTATGAATTGACTTCAATAAAAATAGATGAAAAACATTTAATATTTAAGTGATCATGTTGTGATAGGAAAATTCTTGGGGCTCTGGCCATTAGAGAAGGGTATGAAATGATGGATCAATACAAGATGGAAGTACAAAGGAAATTATGATTTACAGTTGATCTCACAAGTAATTTTCATGGTCATCCTCAAGAATCTGGAAGACATAAACAAAGTGCTTGACGATTTCCCTTACTTCTTTAACATAGTTGGGTTATAACTTCATTTCTAGAAACTAAATTTTAGCCCAGAAAATTAAAACCTAACCTATGCACCAGTCTGGATCTGTATTTACTCCCTTCCTACAGAATATTGGGAATCCTAAACCCTAAAGGGAACATGAAGCACCTATAGTAAATATGTCAAATATTCTGATCCCACTAAACCAGTTACATACACAACTTATGCAAGAATTTGTGTCTACATGAATATATCAACTAAAATTTTGGATTCCATATGCTTAAGCCATAAAGATATTGAATGGAATCAACTGATTAATTATGAAAATATATAGTTAAGATGTCATAAATTTCATGAACATGTATACTTATTCATATATTGTCCCAAAAACAAATAAATAGAGCAAGCAAGAACATAGGTTTAGAAAGACAAAGAAGGATTCATTAAAGTTACTCTAAAGGAAAGAACATGCATAAAACAAGGAGAGTCTCAAAGAACACTATAGAGACATAAAATCCCTATGCATCTAGATCCAAAGAAATCGTGATATACAGGTCCATATACCAAGGACAAGTAAAAAGAAAGCATCACCACAAGAAAAATCCATACAACTCAAATATAACAAAATATACAAAATAAAATAGCAGAACAAGAAATGGAAAAATTTAAGTAATGAAGGCTTTCTCTTGGAACTGTAGGGGATTAGGGAGCTGAAATAAAGAAGAAGTGATGAAGGATCTAATTCATATATGCACTCCCGATGTATCACTAGTCCAGGAGACTAAATTAGAGGAACAAGAGTTTCTCCAAGCCATCAGCTCCTTCTGGAAAAAAGGAGGAGTTGCAGTCAGTTCTAGAGGTGCTTCTAGAGGGCTAAGCACTTTATGGAATCCTTCCAAATTTGATATATTCCATACCTCCTCCATCACTCACTAGATATTCCTAAGCCTTCATCACAGAGACTTAGGCCATCTGGTAAGTTTCTTTAATATCTACGTTCTGGTTCTTTTTCAGACAAGAAAGTTTGTTGGAATCTTATTCAAGAATTTTTTATTACCCATTAGCCTGAGAGTATAATTCTCGTTGGGGACATGAACATCACTCTATCCTCCCAGGAAATAAAAGGGGGGTCAATTGTTAGAGATCCACTTCATGAACTTGTATAATACAATATCATGGATTGGGATCTGGAAGACATCAAGCCATCCCAAGGGCATTTTACTTGGTCAAATAGAAGGATTGGCCCTGGGCATATAGCAGCACGTATCGATAGATTTATGGTGCAACATTATCTTCTCTTGCTAGGATTTAAGGTCGACTCCTCAACCCTTCCTTTCAGTGTGTATTACCATAAAATAAATTCTCCTCGAACTCTTCAAAGACCAAAGTCTGGGCCCTATCCCATTCCGTTTCAGTCCTTCTTGGATCCATCGGGAAGGTTTTCATGATCTAGTCCATTCATTTTGGAAGGAACCAGTCTTTGTATCTGTTTTTTTTGTTTGGGAGGAAAAGCTTAGAAAAATAAAATTTTCTCTCAAATATTGGGCCAAGACCCTAAAGTCCCCTCTCAAGTAGAGATTGAAATCCCAATAGATTTTGGAGCAACACCAATTTCACTTAGAAGTTCAAACATTTGATTCAGAAAGTCTAGAGAAGGAATCCATGCTCCAATGCTCCCTCCACTCATCCTGCCGATTGGAGGAGGATTACTGGAGACATAAATCTAGAATTCTCTGGTTGCAGGCCATGGATAAAAATACCAGTTTTTTCACAAGCAAGCAGAGGGATGAAAGCAGTTTAACTATGCCAAGGAAATCCATGTTCAATATCAGGAAATCAGAGACTTTGAAGGAATCAGGCAAGCAACTCATCTACACTTAAGGGACATTTACACATAGGAGAGGATTCTCCCTGTAGAATTATCCCATCCATCTCTAAATTTGATTTGTCCTCAGGTTAATATGGCAGCCAACAACTCGCTCGTTGCTCCGGTATCTAAAAAATAAATTAAGAAAGATTTAGCTAATATGGAACTAGATAAAGATCCGGGCCAAGACAGATTTACAACTAGATTCCTCAAAACCTGCTAGAAGATAATAAAGAATGATCTCCACAAGATGGTTCTGAATTATCAGCTATGTAACAATATTGGTGGCAGCACTAACTCATCTTTTCCGGCTCTTGTTCCTAAATAAAAAGGGGCTCTCTCCTTTAAACGTTTCAGGACAATGTCTCTCCGCAATATTGGCTATAAAATTATCACCAAATTCATGGACAATAGACTAAAAATTATCATTCCTTCCATAATTCCTAAGAATCAAGGGGGTTACATTAAAGGGACACATATTGCTGACAACATTATTCTCGTTCAGGAAGTAATCCACTCTAGTCTTAAGTGGCATGAAAAAGGTATGGTCATCAAATTGGATTTAACTAATGCTTTTGATAGAGTAAGGCACGAGTTTCTATTTCAGGTTATGTAGTGCTTTGGTTTCGACCCTGCCTTTATAGCTTGGGTGAAATATTTGCATTGGAGGCCCTTGGGTTTCTCCTCTGGTCAATGGAAGAGAAACGGGTTTCTTTCAGACCTCCTGAGGACTTCATCATTGATGTCCCCTCTCCCCCCTTCTCTACACTATTCAAGCTTCGGTGCTAAGCTTCCAGCTGGACCAAATCCAACTTCAACAAGAGCTTATGGGTCTTTGTTATCATCCAAAAGGGCACTTCTTCGTTTGAGTGTTGACATTCATTATGTAAGTACACAAAAGGAAAATTAGGATTGAAGTGGCCAAAACACTATAGATGTGCATGACCATTGATGCATGATCTCCAGACCAGCTTGATATATTTTTATTCTGATTCTAGGGTTGCACACGCGACTATGTGCATTGCAACTCGCGTGTCACACGTGACTATGTGCATTGCAACCTGCATGTACATTGAACATGTGAGTTCCCTTTGAGAAACAAGTGTGTCATATGCACCTTAATTATATAAACACTCACATGTACCTTAAGTCGACATTAAAAATTATAAATCGTGATTAGATGAGATTAGTTGGGCCTTAATCCATTACTATCCCAACTGTCTCAACCATCCTAACCTTCGAAACCACTATATTTCCCAATGTATAAATAGAGGCCTTGGGATGGGGCTAATCAATCAATTCTAGAAGAGAAAAGTTATGCTGGTGGTATACCTTCAGAGTCTTGGAGCAGTAGAACTCAGCTTCATCGGTTGCAAAGGAGTCCTTGTGTCAGAAGCTGGGTTGTATTCTCACCTATTCACTATTTGTTAATAAAGGGAATTCTTCTTCCAATATTGGTATTGCGATTTTCTCATGTATATTGGTTAATGAATGATGTCATTTATATTATTAATATGTTTCATATAACTTTTGATATATATATGTATGAGATATTGCTTGACGAATTGGCTCTTTGCAAGTGAAGAGAAGCAGTACAGCTAGAATCTTTGGAGAAGATTGAAGCGGGAGAATATCGAGCTTGGATCAATCGTCATAAACCGGGTAAGAGAAACTCTCTTCCGATTCTCATTTCATTTTCTGTAAAATATGATTTTATGCAAGTCTATTAGTAAGTTGGTAACCCCAGACCCTAGGTTACAAGGGTATATTGTCTTGTACAACAAAATTGGCAACTTCGCTGGGGAGTCCAGCCTGCTTTGGGTTCATCCTGTAGGTTCCCTTTACCAGTCTTTTTTCTGATTCTGATTCTGAGTGTGATTATTTTTATCTTGATTTTGATTTACAATGTAGTGTGCCCATAAGTCTTTGCTAGTATTTTTTCTTTGAATTTTTTTTAAGCAGTACATGCGGGTTGCTTTTTGCACAATCGCATGTATGACCTTGTACACACGGGTTGCTGTCTAGACAGTCGCGTGTCATATGCAGGTTTCCTACATACACAGTCGCGTGTTTCCTGTAGCAGTCTAAAAGTTGGATAGGGTTTGCTTGTTCCTGTCTCTTTGGATTTTTAGTTGTTTGGAAATCTTCTGTTTATGGCATGACTCTGTGAGTCTGAAACCTGTGTGTCACACCGTTTGCTTGTTCTTCAAGACTTTGAGCCTTCTGTTTGAATTTCTTTCATCTTGTGAAGTGTAGGTGGTCCTCCTGCTTGGTCTATAAGTTTGAGTGCTTGTGTCTAGGTCAGTGATCAGGGTCTTGGGTGCTTTATACTATATGATGTGTTCTATGGTATCAGTTTATCACTTTTTCTTTTGTGAATCTAGTGGAATATTTGGGTTCAATAGTTTCTCCAAGTCAGTTTTTTTTAGTGTTCTTCCTGTTGGTTGAAGTAGGTGATTTTAGGTCCTTTATGCCTCATTTCATTTTTTATATGCTTTGATTATTCGAACTTGATCAAAACTTGCATTTAGTTGCATTATAGTTTTTGAATTTTTTGAAAAGAGAAGAAAAACATTTTATACTTTTGCATTTAGTTGCATTTAGTCGTTTCTTTTTAGTATTTTTCGAATAAAATTCAAAAATTATAAAAATAGGTCTTAGTTTTCTTGCATTTAGTTTTAAATTCATTAGCTTCTATTTGCAAAAAGACAAGAAATTTGGTTTAAGTAGTCACAATTTACTTTGAAATTTGATTTATACATCATTTTGCTTTTTCTTATCGAGTCTATAACACCACATTGTTTCACGCCATTTACCTCTGAATAAAAACAACCTTCTAAAATGAATGATATAATTAAAAAATTATTAGTAAGTTTTATTTTTTAGGCTCCTACACCAACTAGCTTAGGCTAGACTTGTGGATTAGGGATTTTCAACTCTCCGCTAGTGTTTGATTTCAGAAGTAGTTGGCCAATC
This sequence comes from Pseudotsuga menziesii, assembly GCA_001517045.1. Lineage (NCBI taxonomy): Eukaryota > Viridiplantae > Streptophyta > Pinopsida > Pinales > Pinaceae > Pseudotsuga > Pseudotsuga menziesii. The sequence continues at coordinate 151,988 of LPNX010921562.1, forward strand.
AATAGGTAAATCCTCTTCTATGTTGATTGCATTTGGGAAGCTCCTCTCAAAGAGGAGTTAAGCACGAGGCCGCGTGGAGGCTTGGAATGAGGAGATAGCCCTTCGATTCCTTGTCAAAGCATCAACCAAGGTTTTTGCGCATCTGGGGACTTCTGTCAATACCACCTCTTAGGCCCTGTGCGATGCTGGTGTTGACAAGGTTTCGGGCTTTTCTACCCTGCCCATGTGTACGAATCAGGCTTGCGACTGTCCCCCAGACTTTCAGTATAGTTTTGGTAGCCTTTAGTCTCTTTGACATCTAAGGTTCATACACAGGCACACCGGAAGGCATTTTCTAGTTGAACTTGGACGGGATTGGAAGGTAACCCCGGTAGAAGGTGTGGGAGGGAGGTTGTGTGATTCCTTCACTTGTGCCTAAGAAAATCTATAGGGATTCCAAGTAACTATCTCTCAGATTTCTTTTGGAAAGCATATCTTATACCCTTTGTGTTTGTTTTGGCTTTAGGAAATTTTGTAGTGATTGCTGTGTGGTTTGTTTGTGTTTAGTCAGCCTTAGGGTGTGTTAAGAGTCCATTTTAAACCGTGGAGGACCAACCTACTATAAGGTCAAGAAGGTTGCAAAACCTTCCTCCAGCCACTACAGTGGAGCCTCCACCGCCCCCTCAAAGGTGGAGATTAGATACAGACGGTTCTTTTGAACCGGTAGGAATCAGTGAAGTTCCAGGTGAACAAAAACTTGGGACAAACCAGGTTGATACAACTGCAATAGAGATAGAATACTTACATGCTGACAAGTTTGCAAGAAACTTTAATTCATCTCTTACTGAATTAAATGATCTGGTGATCGTCCAGGTTATTCCATTTGATTATCCTCTGATTGGTGTTCCCGTGAGCAGACTTATGGATAGCTCAGGAGAGGTTCCATCTACCACCATCTCAGCCATTCCGACTGAAGGAGTGCCACCTCCCCTAGTTGGTACTCCTAGAACAAATATACCTTCTACTCCTTTAACTCCAGATAGTTCGGTGGTTCAACCACTGCCTTCCACAAATGTAGTGATCTCTTCTGGTGGGGTGGTCACTAGGATCCCCAATGCACCTTTTGCTTCACCCTCTTTTGCACACACTGCTCAGAGTGGTCCTATTGGATCCTCTTCATTTTTCCAGGGTTTCCCGTGGAATGGGGGGCACATTCCCCCATCCACTCCTTATGTAGGCCCTACACCTGCATATGTGGGGATATAGTTTGGAAATACTAACTCTTATGGTTAAGGTTTCCAAACTCTGATTTTAGCCCCATTCACGAGCTCTCCCTTCTCGTTTTTTAGCGAAGGGATACTTGCTCCTGTTTTCCGGACTCTAGTCTCAACTGGAGTGGCTGAAACTGCATACACTGAACCACAAACAAATAATCCATTGGATTAAGGGTGGAATCCATTTCAAATCAGTCCAACTACTTTGCAACTGACAGTTGGGGGAAACCCCTCCTTTACATTTGGGAACCAGGGGGAAAGTCCTTCTACCTCCCAAGCTCATACTTTTCAGGCTCTGGTTAGGCCCAAACTTATGTTCCTGGCAACTTTAAATTTTCCAAATCTGTCCAAGTTAATGAATGACTCGATGAAACATGATTCCATTTGGCCACCTATCCTTACCAAGATACCCTCGGACATTCCGAAATTCGAGGGAAAAGTTGGTGAAGGCCCAGGGGCTCATATCACCTCTTGTCACTTGTGGTGCTCTTCCAACTTGTTGAACAATGACACCGTTTGGTTGAGATTGCTCCAAAGAACTCTGACTAGTGTCGCAACAAAGTGGTATATTGAATTTCCCTCTGCTGCGTTTGAGAGTTTTTGGGACTTAGCCAATGTGTTCCTTAACCACTTCCAACTTCTTGTCTAGTATGATGCCGGTACAGATTTATTGTCTACCTTTCGACAGGACAAAGCCACTCACATTTTAGATCATATCTAAAAGTGGCGAAGGTGAAAGAGGCTCATCAAGGCCACGATCCCTCCCAAGTTTTTGTTAGAATGGTTCCTTAAGTCCTTATTTCCGTATATATCTAAGGATGTATCCACCTCATGAGTAACTAATGAGGAAGAGGTTATCCTTTGGTCCCAACAATTAGATTTGATATAATATCAGTATGGGATACTATATGAAATCATACCTGATGTACCGCGGCCAACACATAGTGTTGAGAAACCTAATCTTGGACCCCATGTCGATGGCGTGGTTGGTTCAGTTAAATCTCCCATTGTAGAGTCTTTGGAAAAACAACTCCATGAGCTGTTTGTTAAACAATCTACAGCGGAGGCAACAAAGGCTACCCCCTCACCCCAAAACGCAAATGTTTTTTCTCAATCTTCCCAAAAGGGAAATCAGTAGCCCGGTGGGAAAAATAAAAGGGGAATAAAATTGAGGGAAACCAAAATAAGGCTAGACCCACAAAAGATCCATTTCCACAAGGACATAATGCAACTTCAATTTCTAACGTAGCTGGGGGCACTACTAATTCCCATGAACAAAATTATATCAACATGGTACGATCTGAGACATTAATCTAGACTAGAAATAAGAACTATGAGACAGAGGTTCCAAAGAAGGGTAAGTCTATAGGTGAAACTCCTAACCCTCTCACAATCGAGAAACCCGCCAAACCTATGCCTAAGATACCGAAAGGTGTCTTTAAGAAAGCATTGCATAATCCCAACGCGAGGAATGCAGCCAATTACCTTGTAGTTGAAGATTTATCCCAAACCCCATGTGCAATGTCGGCTTTGGAGGTGCTACAGAGTTGTGCCGCCCAGCGAGATGCACTCTTAGTAGCCTTAGGTAGTATGGATTCGTCGAGCCTTATGGAGAAATTTAATTTGTCTGATGTTAAGATTCACTTGCCGTATCATGTGGCTTTGTCAATAGATGTCATCCATGGTGGAAACACCATTGGAAGGACAATTGTTGATGAAGGTGCTTCCACATGTGTCATGTATTTATCTTTCTAGAAGGCTCTTATATCTCCAGATTTAGTTCCATCGAACACCTACTTACTGCTTTCGACAGAATATCATTTCGTCCGCATGGTATGCTAATAGCTTTTGAGATTAAGTTGGCAGGGAAGGTAGTGTCTATTGAATTAGAGGTGATTAATGCCCCATTGGATTATAACTTGCTCCTGGGGAGAAGCTAGACTTATGCTATGTGTGCAATCACCTCGACCATTCTTCGAGTGGTAGTGTTTCCACATGAAGGGAATTTTGTTACTGTTGACCAACTCAATTTCACTCAGAAGGGCCATATGGAAACTAATGAGTCCACCGTGCCATTGGTTGATCAGGTTATACCAACTAATGAGAGCTTGGGGGTTGGTATGTACTCATCGTTAATGGGAACTTTTGATATCCAAGCCTCGATACACTACTTAGGTTCTACTAGTGTAGGGAATTCTATTGCAATGGTTATCGATAGAAAGGATCCTTGGGTCCTTCCTTCCCATTGCAAACCTAAAGTTCCCTTATCCACAATAGAAGTAGCTTAGCGGGCTATCATTAACACCATTTTTTATCCCATTTCGGTTCCTCCTACAGTCTCAGAGGATTCAGAAGAATCCTATCTTCTTGCTTGGGCAGAGAACTCTTTGTATACTAACGATTGCTTAGACATGGTTTTTCCTTTAGACCAAGCCATTTTGGAAGCTATGAGTGGGAAAGATAAGATCAGCGAAGATATTCACCATACATCCTACTTTCTTCCAGAGTTAAGCAGGATTGAAAATCAAGAGTTCCATGTGAGACTAGCAGGTGATGCTGATATACCGATCAATCCCTTACCAAGGGAGGGAATCTTTGTCGAGGGGAATACGGAAAACATTTATGTTACTATCCCTATCAACATCTCTGCAAATCCTAATGTCATGGAAAATGTATATATTGGTGCAAACTACTCTCCAGAGGATATTTCTATCTATACAGCCTTATTTAAGGAGTTTCTCGGTGTGTTTTCCTGTTCATATGAGGATATTCTAGGAATAGATCCATCGATAGTTGAACATGAAATACGAACCTATCCTGATGCCAAATTGGTTTGAAAAAAACTTAGACTTGTCAACCTGCGTAAAGCAGAAGACATTAAGACTGAAGTGGAAAAGCTGTTGAAAGCTGGTTTTATTTACCCGATCGCTTTGACGGAGTGGGTATCCAATATTGTTCTCATCTATAAAAAGCAAGGGATGATACCTATATGTACTTACTTTCACGATTTAAACAAATATTGTCCTAACTACAACTACCCCACACCATTCATAGATCAACTCATTGATGCTTGTTCGGGGAGAGAGGTTTTTTCATTTATAGATGGTTTTCCCGAGTACAATTAGATTCAAATCAATCCAAAAGACCAACATAAAATGGATTTCATTTATCCTCAGGGTACATTTGCATATAATAAAATTCCTTTTGGATTGAAAAATGCAGGGGATACCTTTCAGTGGGCTATGAATTTTTCCTTCCATGTCATCAAGACTATTGTCGAATCGTACTTAGATGATCTGTCTGTGCATTCTTGTAAGAGGCTCGATCATCTAGATCACTTGCGCTTAATTTTTGAATGATGCAGGCATTACAAAATACGCTTGAATCCCAACAAGTGTGTTTTCTGTGTCGAGTCAGGTAGGCTGCTCGGGTTCATAGTTTCAGACAAAGGTATTCAAGTGGATCCTTTGCAAGTTTATGCCACTGTAAATATGCCTCCTCATTTTATCAGGCAACTTCAGAGCCTGCAAGGAAAGTCTAACTTTCTTCGACGTTTTATCATGATTTATGCCAAGATCACCAAAGGTTTCATGTGCATGTTGAAGCTGGACACCCCATTTGTATGGGATGAAACCGAACAACTTGCTTTCGCGACATTAAAGAAAGCTTTGTTGTTGGCTCCTTTGTTGCATTTGCCAGATTACTCTTGCGATTTTATATTGTATCTGGCCACATTCGAGTTGACCATTGGGGTAGTGCTTGTCCAGGAATATGATGAGCTCCAAGAGAATGTCTTCTATTACCTTAGTCGTGCTTTAGCTGGCCATGAACTTAGGTACTCCCACACTGAAAAGTTGGATTTAGCAGCTGTGTATGCTATGCATAGGTTACGTCAGTACATCTTACTGAGGACTACGATAGTAGTGGTAGATTTCAATCCCTTCCAGTATGTTTCGTCTCGATGCATAGTTGGAGGAAAATTCAACAAATGGACAATCATTCTCTAGGAGTTTGACTTGGATTTTCAATCGGCCAAATTGAAACCTTAGTTTTTGCAGAGCTTATTGAAAAATTTCCAATAGAATAAGATGTAGCAGTTGAAGAGGACTCATTCCCAGATGAGTACATTTTTTTGATTTCCACCTCTGATCCTTGGTATGGAGATATACTTATCTATCTCTAGACTCTGAAGTGTCCTGCGACCTTTTCACGGGAAGAACGACGCAAATTACGTGTACATGTGAAAAAATACCTTATCATCGGGCATACTTTATACCGTAGAGGGGTAGACTCTATTTTACATCGGTAGCTCACCCACGAAGAGGCTGAGAGTGTCCTAAATGATGCCCACAGCGGAGCATGTGGGGGCCATTTATCTGGGTTAGCAACGACCCATAATATTTTTTGTGCCACTTATTTCTAGCCCATGATCTTTAAATATTATGTGGAAGCCATGAAGCACTGTCATCCTTGTCAGCTTTACACTAGAAATATGCAGTCACATCCTGCTCCATTGTTTCCCATCATCACAGTGGGCCCCTTCACCAAGTGGGGGATAGATTACATGACGTGCAACCCAGTCTTAGATGGGGGGAACAAATACATCATTGTCACTATGGATTACTTTACGAAGTGGGCAAAGGAAATCCCACCTTCAGGGCTGATGGGGAAACTACAGCTTTCTTTGTTTTCAACCAGATTATCGCTCATTTCAGTATTCCAAAAGATATTATCACTGACCATGGTAGTCATTTCTAGAACAACATGATGACCGAATTGGCTATTATTCTAGGGTTTAAACAAAATCACTCATCTTCTTTCTACCCGCAAGCGATTGGTCAAGTCGAGGCAGTCAATAAGAACTTGAATACTATTCTCAAGCATACTATTAATGCAACCCAGTAAAATTAGAACATTATGCTGTATCCTCCACTTTGGGCTTATCAAACCAATGTTAAAACTTCCACAGGGTTCTCACCTTTCCAACTCGTTCACGGGGTGGAAGTAGTAACTCCGATTGAATGTGAAATCCCATCATTAAAAATTGTCATTCATGTGTTACCTGACATGACTGAACTGGAAGAACATTTGCTACATTTAGAACATATAGATGAACAAGGTAGAGATGTGTTGACAGAAAACGAGACTCATAAAAATAGGGTTAAAAATCCATAAGATAAATCGGTCAAACCTAGGATTTTTTCTGAAGAGGAGCTTGTCTTTCTCTAGGATCAGGACAAAGAACCCTTGGGAGAAGGGAAATTCAGGTCTATGTGGTTAGGACACTATATCGTGTCGAAATTTTTGAACAAAGGGGCATATGAATTAACTGATTTCGAAGGGAATAAGCTTCCAAAGCCCAAAAATGGGCTCTACCTGAAAAATTACTATGCTTAGGCTTAACACTTTTTCTTGTATTTTTATTGTATGTAAATTTATGTACAATAGTTAGCTGGTTTGTGTTCTTATATCATTTGTTGGTTGTTACATATGTCTTCCGAATGGTTCGTAGGTTTTGCATATGGCGCTAGTCATCACACTTGCAACCTGGCTTCAGCCGCATGGGTTATTTACTCACCCTCAGGACAAGTAGTTTCCTCTGGAGGCGCTTAGCTAGGTCCTGCTACCAATAATGTGGCCAAATATAGGGCCATCATTGAGCTTTTATGGGATTCCTTGTCACGTGGCATCACTCAGTTGGAATTCATACTTGACTCTCAATTGGTGGTTTCCTAGCTCAATCGAGCTTATCAGGTGTGAAACCCTATCTTGTTACGTCAATTTTTGCAAGTCAAATTACTGGAAATAAATTTTGATTTTATTTCATTTAATCATATTCCAAGAAATCAAAATTCATTAACTGATGCATATGCGAACTATATCTCATATTGGCACTTAACACACATTTTATAAAAATACATAACAGATACATTGTGAACACATGTAAATAAACCGACAATATGTGTGTGTGTGTGTGTGAATATCTTTCCATAATATAGGTCGAGTTTTTTATCCTCAGATCCAGCCATAACTGTATAAATATACAAAAATATACAAAATTTGGATTGCAATCCATAAAATGCCCCTAGATCTAATCTTGACCACCCTGGTCCTGACCATCCTGGTCATCCTGATCACCCTAGTAACCCTGATCACTAGCCTCCTCAGCTTCTTCAGCTGCAACAGCCTCTGCAGCTTCTATGTAGACAAGAAAAATCCTGGCTACCCTTCACATAAGGGGTATCCAAGTATGTGGAATTCCAACAATGAGTTCCTGCATGATGGCAGGGATCTGCTCAATCCGTATGGTTGGGACTCTGTAGGTAAGCCTGGCCAGCTTCCCCTCGAGTACCCTGATAAAAACCTGGTCTTCCCCTGCCACTGGTCGTACGTACATACTACGATTCCCATCAGGGCGGATAGGCCCAATATTTGCATTTTAAACATTAAATGGATTAAAAAACTCTTATACATATGTGTATATCTTTATGATCAAAATTCATAAAAACTTAAAAAACTTAAAAAGTAAAATACCTAGTGCTCCCCATACTCCTCCAGGAGGGAGGATGAGATCATTGTCACCTCGAAAGTATAAACCAATGTATTGAAATTTCTCTAGTGCTAAAAAATGTTGTAACACCCCGGTTTTGACCCTGTTTGCATTGAATGTATATGATGTATATATTGTAATTAATCGTGGTGTGGAGCTAAAGGAAAAAGCCCCACCATCGATTTAGCATTTAATTTTTCGGTGATTAAAATCGTTGCCGATCTTATATCGTGATATCCGACACATTATAATTTTGGCATCATGTAAATATGCATTTTAATTAAAATAAACCCCAACCAGCTATGTCAATGCAACCATAATGAAANAATTTGGGCCAACGGGGAAAATAAAAGTGTCAGTTGTTAAACCCATTTAGTTGTCGCCCACCCTTTTGACTTACTCACATTTTCTTGTCTCAATCAGTCAACTACCACATTAAAAAACTCTGATGTTAGTTGGGCAGTTATTGCTGGGAAATGGTGTGTGGTAGGACTGTCAGTCCTTGCCCACACGCACACTCCACCAGTAGACTCGTTCACCCTCACGTGGGCAGGAAGAGAGGGGATGACCCCATTCTTGCATTCTTCCCCATCCTCACACAGAGACAATCGTTCTTATCCTCGTGCAAAGGTTTTTGCCTTTTACTCACACATAGAGCTGGGAGAGCGGCCTCACATGCAAAATTTTGTTGTGTGTATGAATTTCATGGTTGGGGGATTTTGCTGTGTGTATTTCTCTTTGTTGTGGGTCTAACCGTGTGAATTCATCTTCACGTGGGTTGTTTTTCCTTCCTTACGCAACTGAGAAATCGATTGCTGTTGATTTCCCTACGATTTTGGTTTGCTATGGGTTCATTTACATTTTTGGGTTGATGTGGGTTCTTATTGAGTCATTTTGGCCACGATAGGGCCAAGAACGACTCAGGAATTGAATTTCCCAGTCAGGGCTACGTATTACACAAATTGTCACCTTGGTTGTTTTTTGGTGTTTGATTTTCTTCCCCAGAGCTGTGAATTGCTTGTTTTGTTGTGTGTATGTAGTGGTTGGTCTTTGAACTGTGTTGGAGTGGGAATGAAGGCTTGGTATGCTTGATAAAACTGGTGTGTTTGGGAGCCACATAGACAGATCTAGAGGGATGGATTTCTTCTCCACAACCCCTGAATAGCACTGGAAGGGAAGTCAGGGCCTGAGGGACTATGTAGTAGAGAAGGGACTGATTCCTTGTGTTGGGTGTGTGTGGAGGTCCAAGAATTCAGTCTAGTTCTGGTGTATGTTTCCTTAGCTCTTGAATGAGTCCACCAGCTTAGCATTCATCTTTTCCCAGCTCCCTGATGGCCTAATAAACCCAATTGTGTTGGCTTGGCTGATTTGTGTACCTTTGGCTATGTGTGAGCCTGCTTAGTTCCTTATTCCTTTGGGAATCATGCCCATCTTGGGGGTGGTAGTGTTGTTGAGAGATTAAGGAGCACACTGGCCTATGGTTGGGTGGAACGTTGCAGCGACATAGTTGGTTGTGAGACAAGTTCTTCATAATATAAGTATTATTGTGTTCAATCTTTGCAATCATATTTGATGTTTAATGAATTACGATGAACATGTTGAATGCCTGAATGTATGTTTTTATTTCACTGTATGTTGAATAATTATGCATCTCTGCATGTTTTACTTTAAATCATTTTAGTTTTTATGTATGTACATGTTCATGGGGCTAGTTGCCTGGATAGTTAATGGTATGGTAGCGTCCTCTTCGCCGGTCGGAGGGTCGGAGAGTCAGAGATGTTACAAATGCCTCCCCCACCACAAGTAGAAATAATCGTCATACACACTCTAAACTGACCCACCGCCACCCTGGCAAAGGAAAATATCTCCCCACCTAGTCAGTCTAGGCTGAGGAGGAGAGAATTCTAGAAGTGGTACCGCAGGGATGATTGTGGGAACTCTCTCAAAAAATAAGGCCACCAATACACCGAAATACCCAAAATTCTTCCACCGGCCTCTCTTGCAGTCAGAGAGTTGGTTTTTTTCATAATTGAGATTATTTGCGAGCACCAATCAAACACAGTTCCTTTTAGGCACTCTACAACAATCCTGATTTGGTTCCGAGTATCAAGATTAAGCGATGAAGATATTACAACCCTCACTATATTACTTACCAACACTTGTAGCGGGAAGTTACTAATATGTACAATAGGGACACATGATCCCTTTTTTTGACTCCCGAGCATGCAATAAGTGTTTACATAATCTTGAACACTCATGGGGTCACCGCCCCTGCTAGTACCTTAGAGGTTGACAGGTATTCCCTGTCAAGACAACCCCATGATGAAGTATATGTCTTCCAAAGCCACCTCCAATATCTCACCTTGAAGGTCAAAATCCCCAAGGTCATGGTCCTAGTAACCAATAAAAAACTCAAGCAAATGGACACTGCCCCACATAGTTGAAGTACAAAAGAATTCCAGTAGCCCACTTTTCCACAATGCTTGCATAGTGAGGGAACTACGGAGTGCGGCTTGGTCCATATATTCATGTTCTTGCTCCCTCCACTCCAACACCATGGTTAAACCTGCCCATTGAACCATTATCAAACATTAAAATTTATCAAAATAATTTGATTTTGGCCATAACATCATTCTTCCTATGTCGCATAGTACACGTGACTCTCTTTTAGACAGGTCACATGTGACATGCGGGTTGCCTTCGGGCAGGTCAAGTGTAAAACGCGTGTACTCGACTGTGTAAGTCGCCTACCTGCGTGGCCTCTCTAGGGCATGCTTAAATTTCAATTTTTTTCATAAAATTAAAAATTGAAGCGTTGAAATGGAAGAGCAAGGAGAGCTAGCTTACCTGGAACTTGCGGAATAAAAAATCGTCCACTGGTTTGTCCACCGAGCGATTGAAGTCAGAGGTAAAAATTGCCTAAATTGGGTAACAAACATGAAATGGTATTTTTTATTTCTATTTTTGGACAATATATAGGAAAAATTTAAAATTGTGGGTTTTTAGCCTATAGTTTCAAAAATTGTGTTATAAATTGAACTAATGCCATGTCATTTTTTCCTAATACAATAGGTCCATGGTCATTTAAAGCCGTTATTCACTCATATAGGGTACGAATTTCGTCATTTATATGCATTTTTGCATCTATACCTAATATGTTTTAACCCTAGGATCACTACTTTGACCACGAACTATGGTGTTTAACCATTATTACCTTGTCTATACCATTGTTCTTTCGTGGATAGGGCCTTTCCTTCCATGAGTACACTAGTTTAGAACACAATGTTTTCTTTTGGTACTCATGCCACATTTGTCATAGGTTAAGGGGAGCCTGCTTAGCTATTTTTAACGCCAAATTGGGCCTCATTTTTGTCTCATTTTACAAGCTATCCCCTTTATAAGGATCCCTGCCCTTATGGATTTTCTTTAGGCCCAAGTATAACTCCTCGAAACATAATTGACTGTTGAGTAAACCCTTCCATTCAGGCTCGTTAAGAATATGTGAATGGGCATTCACATTGGTGGTAGTTTATCGCTTTTTCAGACCATAGGAAATAATATGAAAAAGGAAGACTCTCTTTTCTTCTGAATTGAGAAGAGTATTCTCAGGTATAGGTTTATCATTTTTCCAGACCCGATGGACTAAATTTACGAAAAAGGAGGGCCCGGTATGAGCTTAGTTTTCTCTTTTTCGTGCTCTGGACCTAAACATGAAAAACATTTCGAGCTTACTTTATGCCTTTGTCATGCTCGTTAAACCCTAAAGAACAAAGCATCGATTTTACTATTGTAAGCCCCATTTCTCGTAACCAAATGGATCTTTCTGAGCGATATTGCTTTCCTTCACACTCATAAAACTCAAGCTATATACTGTTGTTGAAGGGGCGTTGGGTAGGTGGTAATTTAACCTTTTTCAGACTTCCCTGACTAAGTACGAAAAAGGTGCGCCTTACTTATTCGGAAGCTAAGAGAGTTCTTATGTGGTATATTTTATACTTTTTCGGCCTCATGGGACTAAATTGGATGAAAAAGCACCCCCGTTGGAGTCTTCTTCAGAGTTTTTAGACTCTCTAAACATGAAAACACCAACAAGCATGTACTAGTTCAAGATCGTAAAAGCCACAAATCAGTGACTTTATCAAGTATTATTCTCTCCCTTCTTCAATCTTGTCAAAAATGAAGAGAGACCTGAGTTAACTTTCCTGGACTCGTTAACATTTAACAAGAAAGATAAGGAAGAAGTATTCATTTTGGGTTACAGATGGTGGCAGCATTCCTCCTTGAACATAGCACTCTATGAACTTTCTGATACTCATGTTTCAGTGTACACTTTCAACTCAGTTATTCCTTTGAGTTTCTTACTCCTCCACTTGTCCTTTATACATGGGGAATCTGATCATGTCTCCTACATGATAGATTAGTTTAGTCATCCTATCTGCAAAGTTAAAAGCTGCCTTGGGTCATCCCTATGTTGTTCTCACCTTTCAAGGATCTATGCCTGCATTTGATTATTATCTTGATTCCATCATGATCCTATATGAGTATCATTTGTGTCTACCTTCCCGTATCTAGTTCCTAGTCACTCTTGTGATCCGTTGGAGGATCCATTGCCTTCCTCATCACAGTATGGTTTCTCATCAGTACTTCCTGAAGATGACGACCTAGAGTTTTGACGATGGTACCTTAGGATTCACTACCATTATTGGTGAACTCCTTTTCTTTAGTTGTCAGTTTCACCTATTGATTGACAATCTGTTGAGTCCTTTCACATGGTAAGGATTGTGCTGGTTCCCTTGGATTTCTATGAATACCTTAGGTTCACGTTTATAACCTAATTTGCACAATACTATGTTATGATCAGTTACACAGCTTCCATATTTCAAAGACTCGTCATTGTATATTGCGGCTTTGATCCACCTATGTAATATACGTGGTCTTACACCCGTATCATATGATGTAATCAAATATTGTAAAGGAGCTAGTGTTCCAATATATTGAACATGGCATCCTCATATATGATTTTTTATATGACATTGATATGTATTCGTTTCAGGTACTTCCTCTGCTGCCTTGGACATCTGAGTTTTCCAAGATAAAGATTGTAATGCATTTCGACCATCGGTTCCCTATGACCTCACACATTAGGGGGCATCTATTATCAACCAAAATGGAACTTCTCCATCTGAGTGCTAACATTCATTATGTCGATACGCAAAAGGAAAATTAGGATTGAAGTGTCCAAAACACTATATATTTGCATGACCATTGATGCATGATCTCTAGACCAACTTGATATATTTGTATTCTGAGTATAGGGTTGCACACACGACTATGTGCATTGAAAACCGTGTGTTCATTGAACATGTGAGTTCCCTTTGAGCAACACGTGTGTCATACATTCCTTGCTCATATAAACACTCGTGCGTACCTTAATTCGACATTAAAAAATATAAATCATGATTAGATGAGATTAGTTGGGCCTTAATACATAACTATCCCAACTGTCTCAACCATCCTAACCTTCAAAACCACTCTATTTCCCAATGTATAAATAGAGTCCTTGGGATGGGGATAATCAATCAATTCTAGAAGAGAAAAATTATGCTGGTGGTATACCTTCAGAGTCTTGGAGAAGCATAACTCAATGTCCTCGATTGCAGAGGATTCCTTGTGTCAGAAGCTGGGTCGTATTCTCACCTATTCATTGTTGGTTAATAAAGAGAATTCTTCTTCCAATATTTGTATTGTGATTTTCTCATGTATATTGGTTAATGAATGATTTCATTTATATTATTAATATGTGTTTCATATAACTTCTGATATATATATGTATGAGATATTGCTTGAAGAATTGGCTCTTTGCAGGTGAAGAGAAGCATCCCTAGAAACTTTGGAGAAGATTGAAGAGGGAGAAGACCGAGATTGGATCAACCGTCATAAACCGGGCAAGCCAAACTCTCATCCTATTCTAATTTCATTTTATATAAAAGATGAGTGTCTGCAAGTCTATTAGTAAGTTGCTAACCCCAGATCCTAGGTTACAAGGGTGTATTGCCCTATACAACAGTCTTTGTGTAGCTCGAGGAGTCAAGGATGTCAGCCATGCACAATTCGCTAATGATACCATTCTCTTGAGTGGAGAGAGAATATAATCAGCCAGAAAATTCAAAAAATAATTAGATATGTATCAAGAAGCATCAAGCAGCCAAATCAATTACATGAAAAGTCAAATCTACGGTTAGAACTGCACTCCAAATAAATGTTAGAAATATCCATAATTCTAGAAATATAATGGAAAACTAAATGGGATGCTTTCAAATATTTAGTAGTCCCTATTTTAAAGAAGCTTCAAAATCCTCCAACTAGCTTCCTCTGATATACAAAATAAAAGCTATAATAGGCACTCTGGGTTCCTCCTGCCTAAATCCTGCTGGAAAAGTAATGCTTATCAAATCAGTCCTCTCTAGCATTCCTATCTATCAAAGTCCCATCCCTTTGGAACCTAGAGGTATCATCTCAAATATTGAGGTTCTTCTAAGGCATTTTCTTTGGAAAGGAGGAAAACGAAATGAAAACAAGATTTCACTAGCTAGCTAGGGGAAAATCTCAAGGCCAATCTCAGAAGGAGGCCTCCAAATTTGTGATCTCCGAATTTAAAATTTAGCCTTAGGGTCTAAGATTCTTTGGAATGTGGTTTCATAAAAGATTTTTTTGATTAAGAAATATATTTGGAAAAAATATTTCTCTGAAACTCAGATCAAATGTCTAAACACTCCCCCTAGAGTCACAAAGGGATCACCAATTGTTTCCATCTGTCTGAAGACCCATGGATGTTTCTCCCCTGCTCTCACCAGAATTTGGGAAGAATCCATTCTGGGAGACCCTCCTCTAGATTCTACCCCTGACACTTCTCAAATTAAATCCTTCCTTCATGCTCAAAATATTGTTACTCTCTGGGATATCTCTTCCTGAAACACTGATGGCTCTAAGGAATGGAAAGATTGGAAAATTATGAACTTCCCTCCACATCTTCTCTCTTCTCTTCAAGGAAAGTGAACGGTAGAAAAGAACATCAAAGACACTCGTGGCTGGGGTAACAAGTTTGGTTTCTACTCTGTTACTGTAGGTTACAAGCTTCTCAAATCAACTCCACATGTTCCTGACAACCTTGCACTATGGAAAGGAATTTGGAAAGTAAAAATTCTTTCCAATGTATAATTTTTTATCTGGACCCTATCTCACAATAGTATCTTGACAAGATATAATATTTAGAGAAAAGGCTAGAAAGGTCGGTCTTGTTTCCCCTTCTTCCTTTCACAGGAGGAATCAACATGTCACCTACTTCTCTCTTGCCCTTTGCAGAAGATGTTTGGAATCAAGCTCTCTACTTTTGGTCTAGATCGGTTCAACTTCCTTTGGATATCCCTTCTCTTCTGAGAAACTAGCTCTCGCTATGTCCTTTATCTATACTTAAAAAATATATGCTTCAATCCTTCTAGTTGACACTTCCCAAATTTATTCTTTAGAAGCTTTGGCTCAAAATAAATGCTCGCATTTTTAGAGACAAGTCTTCCTCTGCTGCTCAAAGTTAAAGCTATTTTAGGGAACTGCATCATATTCCTTTGGACCGACTCTAATTGCTTCTCACTCTCCCCCTTTGAAGAAGCATGTATCCATAGTATCTCTCCAGTTATTCCTGCTTTTTCCGTATCCTCTGTTTCCATATCAGATTTTTGGGAAATTAGGTTGGAGAAGCCTGAATTTAGTAAATGGTTGAATACTTTCCATCATGATACCCTTTTCTTCGATGGAGCATCTAAAGGAAATACAGGGGAGGCAGGAGGGGTATGGGTTCTCTTTGACCTTGATGAAGTTCAGGAATGATTATATTCTTGGGGTCTCGAAGAAGACACAAACAACATAGCCAAGTATTTATCCCTCTGAAAAGGCCTCTTTCAAGCTCACGTTCAGGGAATTTCTAAAATCATTGTGAGTGGGGAATATAGGATAATCATCCAAGCTTTGGTGACAAACTCTCTTCCTACTTAGATGAATTTGTAGGAAATAATTAAGAAAATTCAGAGACTTACCAAATCCTTCAACAAGATAGATTTTTTCCACGTTTTAAGAAACCTAAATGAAGTGGGAGATTTGGTAGAAAAATTCACGATCCTTTTACGCAAATCGATTCTCAATATAAATGGGAACTTGTCCCCCTTTTCGATCCCATAATACCTTAGGCACAAAAAATAAGGGCCTACGATGTATACTGGCTATGTGGCGGCATCCCTTAAGGGATCCCAACATGTTGGCTCGTGGCATGCAGCATGCGAGTCTATTTTTTAGGGACACCAATACAATTCATAAAGACTCGACATCACCCTGAGTATCCTCACGCGAGATCGAATGCAAAATGGATTTGTATCGGCGTCCTCTACCTTCCTCACTCCCCCGTGTGGATCATGTGATGAAATCAACTCGAATTTTGGAAAAAATGGGTACTGCAAGTGATTTTAAAGGTTCTATTTTGGAAAACATTGTCCCCGGAATTGTGGATTATTGTCTGCTTTGTTGGTATCAGAAGGGTAGATTAATTATTGTTCTCTGGTTTAGAAGGTTTCATGTTGTCCTCATGGCCTCTAGCTCAGATTTGGCTACTCCAGTTGATCCCCCCTGTCATTAGAGGATGAGTTTCAGGATATTTGCATGAAGCTGAGAGATCAAAAGCGCTACCTGGTGTGATTGGATGAAGGAGGAGATCGTCGCTTCAAACTTGTGGATAAATATATAATTCAAATACGGGAGGACTTTTCTTATTCCCTCTCATAATTTGAATGGGAAATGTTGGAAATGTTGGCAGAATTGGAGATATGTTTCGAAAGGATGGAGATGCAGGTTTTAAGGATGGCAATGGAGAGGGTCACCTTCCCAGCTGAACCTCCAGAGCCGACACCTCAGAATTGCTGCCACCATGGACAATGATTTCGGATCTTCTATGTCTCTGTGTTTCTTGAGTTTTGTAATAGCTTTGTTATCATCTCTGCGTTGTATATCAGTTGTATATCGGTCTTAGTAACTCTCTTAGTCAGTGATATTTCTGGTAAATAGTTAGGTATATTTATGTGTCTTATCAACTATGTTTTCAGACATTAAACTTGGAATTTTTGTAGACTCTTTCATAATGGTCATACCACTATTTTCCTAATATAATCTAAAATTGTTCTTCTTAAAAAAAAAATAGAAACAAAAAATAAAAAGACCAAACTAGACCCAATAGGAGGCTCAAAAGAAGAAGAAACTCAAGTGGAGACAAAAAATAAATACAAGGAAGATTCAAGAGAAGAAGAGGTGGACACTAGAGAACTCGACCTAGAAATAATTATCTATATCATGTGAAAGAAAAGATTTAAACTCCATTCTTGGTCTCCAAAACACGCTATTGAAAGGAGCTCTAGCTAAAGTCCACAACAAGCCTAAAAAGGGGAAAAAAGAGAAGAGAGTCCCATCTCCCTCCTATGCATAAATCCGCTCACCCTCAAGGAGCAGTACTCTTAAAATCCCAAAGAGGATAATAAAAGAGGGAGATGTTCAATCCAACATAAAATCAAATAAAGAGGGAAAACTTAATCAAATCAAGTTAGTATGCTAGTCTGAACGAGATGTTCACCACAACTCATATTTACCTAACACATATAATTTCCTAGAGAATTAGAGGGATAAATTCCAAATTCATCCAAAGGATATTAAGAAACATAAAATTTAAATGGACAATCCCACCATCATAATGATTCAAGAAACTAAATGCACTACAGAAAAATTGAAAAGATTACAATTGCAAATATCGAAAGGAGGTTAGTCCTATGCAGTAGATGCTCAAGGAGCCTCTGAACGTTTGGCACTAATCTAGAATCCTAATGTGATTCATTAGAACAAATTCGACTTCTCCCACAAATACTTGTCATTTAGCTTCACAATTATTGATTCTGGTACCAAAGGATACTTAACTAATGTCTATGGCCCAAATTTTGTTTCCTAAAAGTTATTTTTTCTTAATCACTTGAGCTATCTAAGGACCTCCTCGTAAGGGGAAATTTGCATCCTTGGAGGATAATTTAACATGATAACCAATCTCAGTGAAAATAAAGGAGGTCTTCATAGGTTGAACAAAGACTCCTTATCTTTTGAGCAAACCATTGAAGATGTCCATTTTATTGATCTAGAAACAAAAAATGGTTTGTACACTTGGAATAACAAACAAGGAGGGGACATACAAATTGCCTCTATATTGGATCGTTTCCTCATTTTGGAAATCCTCATCAACCAAGACTTTAAAATTGAATCATTTATTCTTCCGACAGTGGACTTTGACCACTAGCCTATCGAATTGCATTGAAGTGAGAAAAATAAGAGCACTCTGAAACCATTCAAATTTGAATCATTTTGGATAAAACATGAGGAATTCATCAACAATATTAACAAATGGTGGAAAGATGCAGATCCTGGACCAGGTTCGTCAATGCATCACCTCCAAGTACGCTTAAAAATATTAAACTTATTCTCGAAAAATGGAACAAAGAGATGTTTGGAAGATTCTTCGAAGCCAAACAAGATTTATATGCCAAAATGACACAAGTTCAAAAAGTTATCATTGAGGGAGGAAGAACAGAGGTGCTAGACCAACAAGAGAATGACTTGTAAATTCATATGGAGACTAGAATCAAGCAACAAGAGACTCTCTGGTGACAAAAATCAAGATCCCTATGTCTCAATGATGGAGAAAAAAACTCCAAAGTATTCCATAATGCCATGAAGCAAAGAAGAAACCTCAACAACATTTCCGATCTCCTTTCTTATCAAGGCACCATTCTACATTCTAGAGAGTATATTGAAAAGGAGATAAACCATTTTTTAAGAATCTCCTAAAATAACCTATGGAGCAAAAATCAGAGGCTATTGGAAAAATTACAAAGCGTATTCCTAAAGTGATTACCTTTGTTCAGAAATCCACTCTTCTCAATCCCATCACCATGCAAGAGGTCGAATTTGTCATTCAAGAGATGCATGTTGGAAAATATCCATGCCTTGATGGTTTCACAATAGACCTCTTCAAATCCTTTTCGTAAACTTTTAAGGACATCTACAAACTCGTTGAATCCTATCGCAAAATATCTAGAGTGCATTAAGATATTAATGAAACCTTCCTCACTTTAATCCCCGTGAAATAAGGCACTCTAGATCCTAGTCAATTTCGTCCTATCTCTCTTTACAAAGTGGTCTACAAAATCATAACCAAAGTGATAGCTAACATATTGAAACTTATTCTTCCTACTCTAATTTTTGAGGAATATACAGGGTATGTGGAAGGCAGACAGATTATGGATGGTATATTTATTTACCATGAATCCATTCATACCCTCAAATCTCAAAAGCTTCTTGGATTCCCCATAAAGATAGACATGTATAAATCCTTTGATAAACTCGGTTGGAAGTATGCCAAATAAATGCTTCTATCCTTTGGCTTCAGCCCTGTGTGGATTAGTTAGATCCTCTCACTTCTCTCTTCTACTTTCTTCTCAATTCTTATGAATGGCTCTCCTT
This sequence comes from Pseudotsuga menziesii, assembly GCA_001517045.1. Lineage (NCBI taxonomy): Eukaryota > Viridiplantae > Streptophyta > Pinopsida > Pinales > Pinaceae > Pseudotsuga > Pseudotsuga menziesii. Next base: position 171,389 of record LPNX010921562.1, read on the forward strand.
CCTCCACCGCCTCTCCCTCATGTGGAATCAGAAAAGGATACCCCATGTCTCCATTCCTCTTTATTCTTATGGCAGAAGGCCTGGGTAGAAGTCTCTTTGCCTCTAAATATAATAGCCTCATCTCAGGTATCCAGTTACACTCTGACAGCAGGCACTCCCATATTCAGTTTGTTGATGACACCCTTATCATGGGTTCTCCCTCTACCAGCGTTGATCCAAATCCTAAGCTCTATCAAGCACTGAGATGGATCAAATCTCTCGAGGTGCAAACCTCTTCTTAGGTATCCGTTGATTTGATTCAAACCAAAGACACATCTTTTTATTTAAGTTCCACATATAATTTTTTTGTTATTAATATTTAATATTATTTATGGCCGACATATAATATTTTTTATTATTTTTTATTTTGTTAGGAAAGAACATTGCATCATTTCCCCACACATGGTTTTAAAACCATATGCAAGGCCCTCCTACAATCATGGGTTGTTTAGGAGGCCTTGCACATGGTCTTAAAACCATTTGCAAGGCCCTCCTAAACCATGTACAATAAAAGCATGGGTTGTTTAGGAGGCCTTGCACATGGTTTAAAAACCATGTGTAAAGCCTCCTAAACCATCTACAATAAAACCATGGGTTGTTTAGAATGCCTTGCACATGGTTTTAAGTAGGAAGATTACAACATCTCCCCCATATTAGATTGTTTTTGTGGCCGACATTTATTTTTTCCTATTAGAAAATTTATTTTTTATGAATAAAAATAACTTTACGAAATCAAATTTTTTATTTTTTTATTTTGTGTTACAAAATCTCTCCCATAGTATTCACTAACACTATTATTTTTTGCCGACATGTTATAAACGTTACTAACGTTACATCATGTTACAAGATCTCTCCCATAATATTCACTATCACTATTATTTTTTGCCGACATGTTACAAACGTTATTAACGTTACATCACGTTACAAGATCTCCCCCATACTGGGCTGTAGAGCGCCTCTCGACGCAATAAAAGAATTCAAATCTTGAAATAACATTATTCATGTTTGCATGCTAGCCCATTAATTTAGAGAATCCCCACATCTTCTTTTTCAATACCTCTCTCGACCTTCAAACCCACCTTCTCAAAATCCTCCATTTTCAGAAAGGATTCCTCCCTTGGTATACCTCAAAGCTCTCCTTATGGAAAATTCCCTTAGAAATGTCTCTTGGGAAGGTTTGATCACTTCCCTCAGTCATAAGCTTTCCAGTAGGATGTTCAGACCCATTCATTTACCTGTGAGGGTGATCTTACTTAATTATGTCCTTCAATCCATGCCACTTTACATGTTCTCAATAATGGTAACCCCAAAGAATATCCTCAAAAATATTAGGAACTTTAAATGTAACTTATAATGGAGTGGCTCTACCAATTCAAACAAATTGGATTTGGTGGCTTGGGATAAAGTTTATAGGCCTAAGCTCAAAGGAGGTTTGGGCCTCTAGGTCCCAGAGACGCTCAACAATGTCCTATTAGCTAAAACTTGGTGGAAATTGGTCATGTTCCCTCTCACCCCTTGACCTACAATTTGGACAGACAATATGAAATCCAAAGCCTCACGGATAACCTGATCATGATAAATGGAGTCAAAAAAATCTAAATCATATAGAACTCTTTCGAGGCTCAAAAATATTTGATTTGGAAACACAATTTTTGGGTAATCAGGGAAGGCAACAACTCTCTCTTTTCGGAAGACGCATGGAAGCAAATCCCCCCCTTAATCACTCATCAAGCGTCTCTATCTCTCATCAACCATCCCAACTTTAGAGATAAGAAGGTCATGTCATACTTTTGAAAGACCAATGACAATCAAATTGATTAGAGACAATAGGCAGATAGATATCAATGGATCCTGCATATTGAAGATCTTAACAGGGATTCCCTATGGAGAGAGCTCCAATTCAGAAAATAGAAGTAAAAATAAAGGCAAAGATCAACTTCGGTGGGGATACAAGCCATTAGGGACCTTTAATATCAAGGAATCTTATCATTTAGCATCAAATAATTATGACCTGCCAAATGAACCTATCTAGAAAAAAAATATGGAAAGGAAATTTTTTGCCTAAAATTACAATTTTCCTTTGGGCTTGTTCTTCATAACGAAAATATTACCTAGGATAAACTCCAACGAAGAGGTTTTGCAGGTCCTTCCAGATGCACCCTCTCTCAAAATCGGTAACAATATATGAATCATTTGTTGATTAGTTCCCCTTTGTCACTTGGGATTAATCAGCCAACCTATTTTAGCAGTCAGACAGAGACGTGTTGAAATATTGTAACTTCGAAGAATATTCTAAATGTATTTTACTTATGTAACCTATTGGAGATGTTTTATTCCTCTATCGGGATGTTACTATTGTATTTGGTAATCATAGAGCCATGAGGTAAAACCTCCATTGTAATTCATGTCAATAGAAGCCTCCTGAATATAATATAATATTTTTTTGTTTCTTGCTAGGTGAAATCAGCCCAGTAAGTTTGTCGGGGCCAACTTGTTAGGGAAAAATTCAAGTAGAAGAAAGAGTATAAATAAAGGATGTGTGTTCCTCATTTGACATACACACTCACTTGTGTATAGTACATATGAGAGAGAGAGGCATATCTGCTGGGAGAAGGAGCACCTATTTGGGGTCTTGTATTTGTACTTTTGACACATCTACATAGATGAATTTTTTATGGGTTTTCTTCCCCGTGAGGGTTTCCCAGGATAAACCTTTGTGTTATTTTGTGTGGATGTGCTTGTCTTTCTTTCAGTTATCATTTTGTATATGGTTATGATGTTAGGATTATAAATGTTATTAGATATTGTATAACCATTAAAAACTTAACATGGTATCATAGCCACTCTGAAATAAGTATTTGTGCATCTGAAACCCTACTACATCTACAACTACTGAAGATTAGGGTTTCATGCTTGAAAAGCCTAGAAGACAAAAACTAGTCATGTTGGTACTTTCGCTATAACTAGATATTGGAGAAGTATCAGGAGATAAAATTTTGATGGGCCGAAGATGAAATATTATTGTATCCTTTTTAAAAGTTTCAGCCTCATATTTTCTATAACCTATTTGATATGATTCCTCCAACTCAGGGTTCCAACCTCTCCCAAAATTCAGCCTTAAACAGGTGACCTAGAGAGAATTGATATACATTGGGATAGGAAGGTCCAAATGAAATTTAGAAAGATTTTGAAGATAGTTCACGTACTGTAGGTTCTATGGTAAAAGTTTTAGACTCCGAAGGAGAAGCAGTGACATGTGGCAGTCCATACAAGTTTGTTATGTTGAACAATCCTAAAATACGTCACCTTGGGAAAATTCGCACAAGTCCCACTTGGTGAAACCAATTTTTATCTAACCTATGGGGTTGGAAATAAGACAGACTAGGATACTACAGGATGAATTTTCAGATCTTTAGGATCCGACACTTTAGAGATATAACATAAATAAGATCAATAAATTATGTAGAAGAAACTGGAGAAGAAATAGGGCTTTCTGTTCCAGTTATTTCTCTCCACCAATCAGTTGAAAAAGGAGTACCATAAAAATTTCCCTAGGAGGGCACATATTTCTATGGAATAATTTTCTCATTCTATAGATATTCAATTTTTGACCTAACACTGTTACTGAGGAAAAACTAGGGCATCGAATATTTTGCAGTTATTTTCACAGTTTTGGGAAAATGAGTATGTTTCTCAGCTCGCCTTGAGGAGGCGCATCTTACTATCCAATCAGATATGAAAGACCTAATTTGTAAAATTAGGGTATCTCTGTGAAACCCTAGGTCCACCAAAAATGGTCTTCAAGAAAATATTTCAAGCAAGCATCAAGTTTGAAGAAATATCATTGGTAAGTTTTATCCTCTCTATTTCTATTTGAGGTTCTCATTTTTTATCATGATGACAAACAGTACCAAGATTGAGAACAAGATTGAGAACAAGATTGAAGGAACCAATAACTTATGAGAAAGGAGTTATAGATTGCTTCTCATATATGAAGAAACATGACCTGGAGAACTATGTCAAAGGATAAGTTACATATCCAGAGGGAGATGAAGACAAAGCACAAGAAGGACTTAGTAAAAGTCAAGAGGATTATTTCTGCCTCCATTGGATCCCACATGTATAATCCTTGTAGACTCCCAAGGATATGTTCGATACAATGAAAATATTGTACGAAGGAAAGAATATCAACAGGAAGATGACATTAAGGAACCAACCAAAGAATTTGGACTCAAAGACCATGTACCAGGGTTTGTAAAATCAAAGAACAAGTTGAAAAAGTAAAATAAGAAAATACATCATGCTTACACCGTTGAAGATTCCTCAAGTGATCAAGAATGTGAATTCTATTGGTGAAGATAATGATCATACTCTTATCCATTTCATTATTTGGATAAGAAATAATGAAATTAGCGACACTTAGAACTAATACATAGGTTCCCAGAATCGGTAGAAGGATCCAGGACATAAGGATCAAGAAGGAGTATACCAAACAAATAAAGATAAGTATTTGAATTGCCATTATTTAGTCACTTTATATATCTATGTTCAAGGAAATGTATTATGCATGATAGAATGTTTGCATTAATGAAAATTATACTACTAATATGCATGTTATGGGTAAGTATCCCATGGTGCTATAAAACACTCCATTGCTACTTATCTAGAATGAAACCTCTCTGCTGACATATTGGGATTAGTGCACAATCTCAATAATGTTATGGTAGAGATGGAAGGCCTATAGAAAGTTTTTGTGTGTATACGGGATATGGATGAATGTTGTATTGGCTAAAATAGTTTCATGATTATATCTTTATGCCTAAGAATTTTTCATTATGAATATGTCTTATGCAACTTGTGCATTTGAATTGTAGGAAAGATCGCATACAATCGCCTACAAGAAAAGAAGGATGAGACTTGTTTCGAAGAACAAGTGATGATAGTTCAAGATTCACTCCAATAAAACATACATGAAGATGAACCTTAAGCTCCCATGGTCATAGACACCATAACGAAAGAAAGAGATTCGGAAGAATATAAGAGAGCGGTAGATCCACCTTGAGAGATGAAGACAACCTTGGGCACAAGAGATAATTCAAGATGAAGAAAAATATGACTGGACTTCCAACTAAAGTAAGAGGCCTCAGATACACTCTAGTTATGTGGTACAGTTGAGTGACATCATTGATGCACACCCTTCCATCTATGAGGAAGTATCCAAGGATAAATGGAAGAAGATATGATCAAAGAGTACCATTTGATCATGGGGAATGATGTCTAGATGTGGTTCTGATACCTGAAAGGAAGTTCATAGTGTCTTCCATGTTGATCTTCAAGAACAAGTATACAAATCAAGGTTCATGGTTTGTCTCAGAAAAAGGGAGTAGACTATGGCATGACACACTTCTCCAGTGAAGTAGAAGTATATATTGAGCAAAGAACCACATGTGAATAATAGGATTTGTATCAGCTCAAAAGGCACCCATAGATAAGCACATCTAATAACATAAGGAGCTTTAATATCACCTAGAGTGATGAATATCTTAACCTTTGCTACAATGTTGAATATGGAAACCTATAGAAGAAAACAAGCTCATAGATGGGTGCAAGAGAAACTTTTCAACTAAGTTCAAGATAAAGGATCTTGGTATCTAGTGACCAAAGATGGATACATAGAAGATCAGTTGCAGAGGATGCTACATGTCATTCCAGTACATAATGTTTTGATACATAGAGTACAAAAATGTAGATGCATAATGATGCTCCGCTTCAGGGGGAGTGTCTGCAAAACATCTACGAGTTCGACATGGTACGACATGATGAACAAATGATTTACAAAAAATAGAGTGGGTTCCAACCTTAAGCTTGAATGCGGAAGACTAGGATATGTCAATGACCTGACAGGGTGAACTCATTGTGGATGCAAAGAGGAAGTACTTAGGACATAAAGAATACCTCGATATGTTTGGGATCGGGTATGATCTCATGAGAAGGATGAGTAAATTGCAGCATGTTCAGCCTGTAGTGAAGCAATATGGCTTCACAAACTATAACCAAGGAAAGTATGTTGTGGAAATCTTAAAAAGATTTGATATGTTGGATTGTAAATCCATGGATACCCCCATGGATACCAAACTGGAGTTTTTATCCGATGAATCATCAAAATTAGTGGATGTGACTCAGTATAGAGAGATCATTGGTTCGCTACTGTATCTAACGAATAACATGCCATATATATGCTTTGTTGTGAACACCTTGAGTCAGTATCTAGTTAAACCTAGACATGTTCATCTGATAGTTGTAAATAATGTGATGAGGTACCTAGAAGGTACGATCGAATTTGGACTATAATATGATGGAGATCATGACTACAGACTGTATAGATTTACGGATTCAGATTAGGCAGGAAGTGCCTCAGACAGAAAGAGCACCTCGGGTGGATGTTATTGTCTGGGATCCGACACGATCTCATGGTTTAGCATGAAATAATCCAGTTTTTCTCTCAGCATGGTTGAAGTAGAATATATAGAAGCTTGTTCTGCTAGTGTTGAATCTATATGGATTTGGAAGCTTATGTCAGTTCTATTTGATCTGGAGTTGGAAACCTCAGTGATTCTATGTGACAACCAAAGTTGTATAAATATGACAAAGAATCTTGTGTTCCATGACAAATCAAAGGACATAGAAATCTGGTATTTTTACATAAGGGATATGGTGCAGAAGGGAGCTATAAAAACTCCATTATGTGAAAACCAATGAGCAATTCACTGATGTGTTTACCAAAACCTCTATCTCGATTAAAGTTTGAATACTTCCGTGACAAGCTTGGTGTAGTCCGGAAGGACCTTCCTGGAAAGAGGGAATGATGATGAGAATTGTTATTAATGATGAGATGGTGTATCAAGTGCCTATAAAAGATGTTATTGTCCTGCATTCATTTTTGGATGTTGTGGTCTAGCATTCATTTATAGAGATTGTGGTCTTGCATTCATTTGCAAACGTTATGGTGTGGAATTCATTTGAATACATTGTGGTCCTGCATTCATTTGTGGACATTATGGTCTGGAATTAATTTACAAACATTGTGGTACTACATTCATTTGTGGAAGTTGTGGTATGGCATTCATTTGTAGACGTTGTGGTCCTGCATTCATTTGCAGGCGTTCTGGTCTAGCATTCATTTGCAGACATTGTGGTCCTACATTCATTAATGAGTGTTGTGGTATAGCATTAATTTGCAGACATTGTGATCCTACATTCATTTGTGGACATTATGGACTGGCATTCATTTGCAGACGTTGTGGTCCTGCATTCATTTGTGGACGTTGTGGCCCTGCATTCATTTGCATACGATCTAGCATCTTTTAATGTTGTGGGTGATCTTGAATTAATTTGCGATGATGTGGGCCCTCCTCAAAAAGGGGGAGCAAGTTGATGATGTGGACCCTCCTTGAAAGGGGGACTAGGATGATGATATTGCAATGGGATTGTATCATCCATGGACATTAGTCCTAATGGTGATCCATAGACTCTGGCATTCGTAAAATATCAGGAATTCATCATCCTTGGACCTATGTCCAAAAGTGATTGGGATTGATCACCCTGTAATTTAATCATATGTATTGCAGGTTATGTTATTGTTGATGATAATGTTGATTAAAAACATCACAGTATTGTTGCAAAAGGATCAAGTGATCGAGTGCTGCAAGAAGATGAAGATAAAATTGTTGATGTGAAAGATCAAGTGATCGAGTGCTGCAAGAAGATGAAGATCAAAGTGTTGCTGCAAAGGATTGAGTGATCGAGTGCTACAAGAAGATGAAGATCAAAGTGTTGTTGCAAAAGATCAAGTGATCAAGTGTTGTAAGAATATGAAGATCAAAGTGTTGCTGCAAAGGATCGGATGATCGAGTGCTGCAAAAGATCAAATATGAAGACTCGGTGTTGTAGAAGATGATGTTCCAGTACTGAAGATGTTGATGATGTTTCAGTTACTGATGATTATTGAAAAATTTCAATGATGTATAGATGTATCACCTTGATGTTGTTGAATATGCTCTCTCTCCCTTATCTTAAAGTTGATGATATTGTTTTCAGTAGAATACCCTTCTTGGTAAGGGGGAGTGTTGAAATATTGTAACTTCGAAGAATATTCTAAATGTATTTTACTAATGTAACCTATCGGAGATGTTTTATTCCTCCATCGGGATGTTACTATTGTATTTGGTCATAACAGAGTCATGAGGCAAAACCTCCATTGTAATTTGTGTCAATAGAACTCTCCTCAATATAATATAATATTGTTTTGTGTCTTCCTAGGTGAAGTTGTCCCAGTAAGTTTTTTTGGGCCAACTTGTTAGGGAAAAACTCAAGTGGAAGAAAGAGTATAAATAGAGGATGTGTGTTCCTCATTTGACACACACACTCACTTGTGTATAGCACATATGAGAGAGAGAGAGACATATCTGTTGGGAGAAGGACCACCTTTTTGGGGTCTTGTCTTTGTACTTTTGATACATCTATATAGAGGAAGTTTTTCTGGCTTTTCGTCTCCATGTGGGTTTCCTAGGATAAATCTCTGTGTTCTTTTGTGTGGTTGTGCTTATCTTTCTTTCAGAGATACTTTTGTATATGGTTATGATGTTATGATGCTAAATGTTATTAGATCTTGTATAACCATTAAAAACTTAACAAGATGTAGGCTCCGTAAGGAAAACCCTCTTAAACTGGAGATCCACTCCCTTTCAAAACAACATCCTCAATATAATATGGAACCTCCTACTACGATTCATCATTTGGCCAGTTTGGAAAGAGTGTAATAGGATAATATTCAAGGGTGACAAGTGGAAGTTTGAACAAATTTGGAGCACCCTTCAATCCAATATCCAAGAGACCTTAAACCAGTCTTCCTAGACCCATGAAGACATGAATTGTGAGCCTCAGGAACATAGCATATAGGACACTAGCATCCAATTATCGCCATCCATCAAGTCGGAGTAGCTCATAAAAATATTTAAATCTTGAGTAAATCTCTTTGGTCTACTCTGCCAAAGGGTTATAGAAAACTCAATGTTGAAAAATCCTCCCAAGGTAATCTTGGACCAGTAGGCTACGATGGTGTTCTGCGCAAAAATCATGGGAACATCCTCTGGATCTATGCAAGGTATCTTGGAACTGAAACTAACAATCTCACATAGATACAGTATCTTATATTTAGAATTCATCTTTACGTGACTCATGATCTTAACAATCTAATCATCAAAGGAGATTCTCAAATCCTCATCAAAAAAATTAGAAAATTCTTGCACAATTCGAAAGTTGAAAAAATCCACAAAAGATGGAGGATGGCCTATGGCCTATAGGAGTTGATTCAACTTCTTCCCAAAATTTGAATAACTATTCATTCCCACGTCAAACGTCAGGGAACCAACTGACCGACATGCTGGAAAATGTTGGCATTGACTAAAATGACAGAGAGATTAGAATTGTTGAGTTAGAAATTTATAATCTCTTGTGGGGAAAAGCATGCCACGAAATCTCCAATAAGGAAAGTGGTAAGCCATCTGGCCCTTTCATTGTAACAACCCCGATGAATCATAACTCCATCCCTCGGCACACTATCCCAAGCTACAGTACATGGAAGGAGCTTGAAGGGCAAGAACTAGTAATTAACTGCAGGCCCATTTCAGGATAGATGTTTGACATGCCCACCCAAAGGAATGATAACACTAGTCAATATAATTGTGTCATGAAAATATTGTGCCGAAGCAAGGATGATCTTTCCATCCTTCATCCTAGATTTTAGATTCTCATTATTTAAGGTTGGATCCTACCTGCCATGTTGGTAAATTCGAGTTATATAACTCCTCTTGTGCCTTCCAATCATGTCTTCTAATGGGAATTTATTCATGAGTAATATGTTCAGAATGTGGCCTCTGATAGATCTCAAGTGAAGGATTCACATGTTGCTAATTCATCCTAAGCCCCTCTCCTTAAATATGCATACCATCTCTATTGATCCGCTCATCCTCATCCAATATAGTCCTCTAATAGATAATCACTATCCCTCCAAGAAATTCAGTGCATTGTCTCTTCTGGTGGAGATCAATTGGTTGTTGATCAACACGACGAACAAGGAGGAGATTTGGTCCTTTGAAGAGGAAAAATGTGAGAATGTTGAGTCTGGGGAAGGCCCCTCCCTGAACATAAAGAATCTCAATACCAAAATACTTTGCAAGCTCAGAAAGGATTCATTCGGCCTAGGTAAGTGCAGACATAGCAAGTGAGCCTGGCACACTGTTAGTTTCTACCGAGAAAAGATTGTGAAGGCATAGAAATAAATTGAGGTCATTAAGGTTGAAATCTGAGTGATGAAAGATGATATATTGGAGAATTAAAAGAATGAGTCCTTCCCAGACTAGATAATAGATCCAGAGAACTCCAGAAGCCACATGAATATCTTCAATGGAACTTTAGACCCCTATTGGTCTGTGAAATATCTTCTTGGAAAAACCATAGAGGAGAAAGGGGATATTGTAGAGAACCAGCGCAATCAGCTCGAGTAAATCAATTCACGCCTAAAATATATGGGGAAACTCCTGTTTTATCTAAAACTTATCGAATACAAGCAAGAATTTCTCGCCAATATCATGGGATACAAGTTCAAAGTTACAAGAGTGGTTGATGAAAATGTGACCTAGGTCCAACAACATATGAACACTCGGGTCCACATCCACCAACAACTCATTCTCATTGATGACAATTAGATAACTCTGCCGCCTAAAAGGGAAATGATGGAGGATTCTAAAAAACCCTTTTGGAAGCCATCTCTGTTTCTCATCCTTTGTTCTATCTTGATAGGATTTATCATTCTCCTTGTCCAGGTTCTGTTTAAATTATCTTATCATATAGGCAGCTAGTTTTTATTTACCCTATGTTCAGGATTGAGTAATGTTTTTTTTTCGAAGGCTCATTATTTCAAACATTCTTAGAACTTATGGCACTCTCAAATATTAAATCTTCTATAGTCTTAAAGTTTAATATTTTCAAGGTGTTGTTCACCGAATGCACACCAGCAGCAGAAATCTAATGAAAGTTGTCTCCTCACTTGAGAAAGAGGGAGAGGTGTGGGCTTGGGGGCAAGCACGGAGCTAGGTACTGTCACCTACTCCTATCTCCTCCATTTAGGCTAACTCCTAACGAATCCAAGGGGGGTAGTCCCTAACAAAGAGTTTTCTATGGCTCAATGTGTTTAAGTGTTTTTGATGTTTGAGTGATGCGGATGGGTGTTGTTTAGGAGTTATTATGATGAGATCGCAGTTTTTAGATGAAATAAACATAAGATAAAGGGCAATCCACGTTGTGATACAAGATATAATATTAACAGTATAATAAAGACTTGAAAAATAAAAGCATCCACAGATAGATAATAAATTCAAGAAGAAACTTCAAAAGAACAAATGGCCCAAATTAATTAAAACATGTAAGTGTAAATAGACTAGTTCCTTAGGGAGTCAAAAATTGTATAGTGCTTGGGGATGCTGGAGATACAATTCTTTAAAATAACTGTTTGTGAGAACATTTTGTAATTGTTCTGGGTTTATTTTATAAAGTTTTAGTGATCTTAATTATTATGGCTAAGAACACAAGGTATAAAACGGAATATATACCTTCAGTGGCTCCTCTCAATGACAGGTCGGACCATCCAGTATTCCAGGCTAGGTGTCTAGGGAACTTAACCAACCTGATTGAACTCTGAGACAAGGGTTTGTTTCGGTGTCACTAGCAAGAATTTTCCCACTACCTCGGTATTTATCGACAACGCTGGTTCGTTGGTTATGGGGGGGAAGTTTTATTATGTTATCACTTGTAAGATTAACAAATCCGATCACCGTTCTGAGTATGAGTCCAACTTTTCAGGGTCGGCAGAGCATACTAGGTGAGGGATAGCAACGAAGTAAATTTTAAGTGGGGAAATGTGAGTTGGAATGATTTTATTAATGAGCACACAGTTCAACTCTCCGATAGAGAGTGCTCTTGACTTCGTCTTATGACAAAAGTTCAAGAAACTTTAACTAATCTATATGCTTGATGCAAGGATAATGCAGTGGGAATGCTCTCCGACAGATATTTCTCTTGAATTGAGTTATGGCAACATCAAGAGACTTTGGTTCTTTTTATAAGACAATCAACTTGTAAATTGAAACCACGTGATAGCTCAACAAATTGTAAAACAATGAAGCAATGACATAGCAAAATGATAAACTACTTGCAAATGAAAAACAACGCTAATCTACCCAAGAATCTCTTTCAGGTTTTAAGGCCTTAATCGAGAGAGCGTGGGGGTAAGTAAAAAATTGAAATAAAAACAACACTCCGAAAGAGAGCACTCTTGATCCACAAAGTGAGATTCAAGAGATTTCTAATTTTAAGCAGTTGAAATACTTTTGAAAGATGAAATTTTTTAAAAGATAAAGTAAACAGCTTAACAATGAAATAAAACAAGCTAAGCTAGCAATTTAGTGTTCTAAGAAAGAAAATGAAATTACTCTAAGTAAAGAAAATTTAATCTAAGAGCACAAAAAACACGAACACCACAAACCTCCCCAAATGGGGGAGGTTGGGAGTGGGGGCTTAAAAACCCCACTCAAAAAGAGAATTTTTATTAAGTATTACAATTTTCCTTGGGAATTTAACCCTTGAAAATGACTTTTAAGATAAAATCTAGAATACTAATAATGAAGCTCTTAAGAGCTTTTACAACAAAAAAGGGAGAGTGATTTGTCTTCTTGTTGAGAACTTTTTTTCAATATTTCCAAGTCTTTAGACTTGTTTTTGGTTGACTTCTTCTTCAGTGTACGCAAAGTGGGAAAGGGGAAGAGGGTAGAAAGGAGCAAAAAAAAGGGGGGCAAAAGAGGGCTGAAATAAAAGAGGAAAAGAGGAAAAAAATGGGGAGCGAACAACAGATAGTTGGCTGCAAAAAGGTGAGAAATGGGGAAGAAAACTAAGAAAAAAGAGGGCTGCAAAAAAAGGTAAAAACGGGGCAGCAAACTAGGATAAAAGTGGCTGCAAAAAAATTGAAGAAACAGGGCAGCAAAGGAGAGGGAGGACGAGAACAAGGTCTTGAAGAGGGGGAAGAAATCACAAAGAGGACAATAAAAAAATGAGGTGGAAGGAGGCCAAATCCAACCGAGAAGAAGAGGAAAAATAGTCAACAAGACAATCAACCAAAAGGTTGGATCAACCTTCAAACAAGGCGACCACTAGAAGCACTAGTCCCGAAAACCTTCTAGTCTAGCTGGATGTATGCAAGGATTCTAATGGGGAAAGAGAAGTAGCCACAAAATTATGTGGCACTTGGGATCAAATCCCAAGCTTACTTTCTCAAGTCAAAACTAACATATGATAACATAGAAATATGAAGAGAGAAGAGAAAGATTTTAGATCCCAACTTAAGAATAGTAACCAGAAAGAATTGCTTTTGCTTGATGGATGAGGAAAAGAATTCTTATGCTTCTCGACTTCTTTGAAAGAATATGAATCCTTTTAGAACTTTTATAATGAATGTTAAAACCATAAAAAAGCTCTTGTATCTTTGGACAATACCTGAAAGCAACACAACTTCAAGAGAAAAGCATGGATTATATAATATAGTGCTAGATTGTTAGCCTTCAACAATCATAAAATCAAATGCTTAAAAATCAAGAGAGAAGGGAGAAAAGAATGGTATCACCTCACAAGATGAATCATGGCAAAAAAAGAGCTTCCACATTGACCTCCAAAGTCATCAACTTTCATTAAATATTAAGAAAAATATTGTTTTTAACAGAAACTATGAAAGGTTTAATATTAAACAAGTTGTGCATGGCCATACATTACAAAATAACTTTCACTGGGAGTTCATGCTATTCTGAAAATGAAAAGGAAAAATAGGGCCAAAGAGATGACCATAAAAATCCAAACAGAGTTCTTACATAGCTGCTAGAAACAAAGGTAGTATATACCCGAATAAATTGTTGATTAAGAAGTAAACAAAAAAACGTAGACTATCAAATTCATTAAAAGTTTCTTGGGTGTTTCAGTGGCTGAATGACCAATTCCTCGTCCATATGTTGGACTGCCCCTGGAGGATTTTCATTTACTTAAATTTCTTGGTTCATTTTCACCAAACGTTGTATGTCCTCCTGAATGCGATCCACCTTCCCCATTATTTCTTTTAGATTCATCTATGTATCATCAATCTGGGCATTGTGATTGCTGATCTGATAGGAGGTGTAACCAACCACATCCACCAGGTTCTTGATTTATTGAGTTGTCTCTTTACTGTCCATGATTCCAATAGCCACCATTTTGTAAAGATGCCTTATATTTTTCTTCAAATCAGCAAGACCAGCATTTTCGTTTGGATGGTCCATTCCGTCTTGACTAGGATTAGGGTTGGAAAAAATAAGACTAGAAAAATTGTTGAGTAGATCCCTTCCTGAACCTGAGAGCTCTTGAAGCTGCTCACCACAAAATAGACCACCAAGAGCAGAGATGAGGGTGGTAAATTCCTGCTGCAGAGTGTCACTATCCTTCTTGTTGCAGCAAGAGAGAGTGTCGACCGCTCCTTCCTTCCACCCCAAACACTTGCACCCAAAAATCAAAATGTTACCTGCAATGAGAGGCTGACCTTCAATGGGATGTTGAAAGCAGATCCTGTGTTTAAGCACCACAAAGGACCACCAACTTGAGAAGAGCAATAACAAGTCAAGAACAGAGCAAGAGTCAGCCTTTCCTTGAAAAAAACCCTGATCAGAGGCAGGGACTCCCACGGGATCCCCTGAACAATTCCTTCGTCGACACCAGAGATTACAGCCAGCAAGGTGTTCTTCAAAGATAATGCAAAGCGAAAAGGAAGCATAACATTAACAAAGGGAGCATGGGGGTAGGGGAAAATTTTGGAAGAATCCATGTCGAAGAGGATGAAGAGACCTGGAGCGTGCAAGCTGAGTGAGCAATAACTCTGAAGGGATGGCTCATTAAGGTGGCAAGGATCGAGGTGAGGCTGATGAAGAGTGGAGACCACGCGTTGACTAGGTGGGAATCATGAGAAACATACTTGATGACCTTTAATCCAACATGAAATGCAATGGAATGGGTGGGTAAGGAGGGGTGATACCAAAAAATCATAAGGGAATAGGTTTAATGTTTATGCCTAGGCCATTGAGACTATAGTGACCCTGAGGAAAGGAGGCCCCTGTGTTGGCCAATGCATCTACCGAGGCATTGTTTGCACGAAGAATGTGATAGGATTCATAATTGTTCGATAGGAAAGGGATGATTTTGGCATACAGTCGTCTACACTTTATGGAGCCTGAGGTGTATACATTGATCATTTTATATATGACTTGTCTTGAGTCACCAAATATCGCTATCTTGGAGTGATCTGTATTAGCTAGAATTTCCATTCCTTGCAAGAGATCCATCCACTCAGCCTCATTGTTTGTCCTATGACCTAAGCCCCAAGCAAAAAAAAATTCAGTTTGTCCTCTAGGATCCAGTAGGATCCCCCCCACACCTGCCACCCCTAAATATTAAGCAAAATATTACAATAGAAATTATTTGGATTTTCTATGCCAAAATATACATGAATAAGACAGAGAAAATCACCTCTATATATACAAAAAGGAAAGAAAATAGGGCTCAAAACCCCAAATCCGGACTAAGAGTAACACCGGAGTAATTGAATGAGATCGGCATGATGATTTGGAGTTGAACTGAGTTGCAACTGAGTTGTAGTTGAGTGCTGGAGTAATGAGGGGGGGGTGAGGTGGCTCATCCTCCCTCGTAATGATCACCCAACCAATAGATAACCCACACTTCAACCAAAAATGAATTTGACCAAAGAGGGCAAATTTCTGACTGATAGTTCAACTGCTACACTTCGATACTTGATCTGAAATTGATCGATATTGATTGAAATCATCATAAAAGTTCCATGCCGAGCTAATTAGCTCATTTATTTTATTTTATTTGGCCTTTTTTGGAGATATTTTGATTTTCTCCAATTTATTATTTTTTTATTATTTTAATTAATATTTCTCATTTTTTGGGTTTTTTGAGAAAATATTAATTATAAGGCCAAATAATAGTCTGAAAATTAGGATAAGTGTGTCTAGGGGCTAAATGAATGTTTTTGCTTAGAAAATAAGTGTTTATTTGCCAAAAACACCTCCCATACCCCTTAAGTAATTCCCTACAGTCAAAAAATTAAAAATTAAAAAATCACCACGCATCCGAGAAAAAAAAAATTAGACATTGTTTTAATGTATCCCAGGGCTTAGGAAATGACCATGGAACATACCAATAGTGCCTAGTAGGTTCATATTTACTAGTTGGACTCTAATAACCCCACCAAGGCCCAAAATTCAAAATCGGGCATTCCAGCTTTGGAGGAAGCGGGAGAAAACCTCATCGATTATACTCGGCTATAGATAAAGCATAATTAATAAGGGAAAAAACTCCTCGGAATACTTTAGTTGAAATTTTACATCCTAGGGGACCGAGCCACTCAAAACCCCTACTAGCACACTTTATTACAAAAACCCCATGGGGCATGGTCATTTCAACATAAAAATAAAAATTACTAGCCAAAATTGGCTAGGCGACACATTCTAAACTTCTGCTGCACTGAATATGAACATTGACCATGTTCATCAAATGGCGGCTCAACAGGAGTTTCAACTATGGTACAAAATAGTTGATAACATCTAGCTCCAACTGCAGGACGTGTGCTCAATCTAATCTTTTATGCAAGGAGAGCATACCAGAACACCAGAATCTCAGGTTTCTGTATCCTGTAAAAACATCTCAACTTGACAAGAAAACCTTAGTAGCACAAGTTTTATGAAAAATAACCAATGATCCAAAAGTTTTTTTATTCAAAGAAATGACAAAACTTAACTAAAATTTTATTTAATCCTAAGGTTAGGTGTATCATAAATCCAATGTAGCCACCTAAGCATTGTATTAATGTAAAAAGGTTTTTCTTTGTCTTTGGTTACCGGCCAAAACAAGAATATTTTATTTAGAAAATGCAAACTTGCGTGATGATCCAGAGTGGGCGGGCTGGATGGGGAATCATAGGCATGAATAATGTCGTCGAACTTCTTCCCAAACTAATATGTGATCTTGCAGGATTCTTCCATCCAAGATTGGATAGGATTGATGTAAAAATATGTATGATGAGGTAGATCATCATACTCATCAAAATGGCTTATATGTTGATAACTCTGTATGTAAGCCCAAAACTACTCCAAATCATAAGGAACATCTATATGTGAAGACAATGGTTGAAAAAGATCTTTTGTTAGTTGCATAATATCGGAAACTTCATTGTACTGCTTCTCCAAGTCCTCATTATAGATACTCAAATACAACTTTGACTGATCATAGGAAAACTTTGACTGCTCGTCTTTACAACTTTCATAAGCTTTAGAATAAAAACTCCCCTCGTTGGACACATCATAGATAAGATTCTCAAAAATATTTTCAAAAGTATCATAGGTTGGATTTTCAATAAAATTCCAATAGTCATCATCGCCATCTATGTCAGATATGAGAGATGCCTCATCACTGGTATCATGTCCCTGTCATCAATTTTCATTTTCCTTTTATCTATCTGGATCATTTATATTATCATGGTTGTCTCGCTTTAAATTATCAAGTGGTTGTTTCCTCAATCTTGTGATCTTGCATTTATCTTATGATTATTTTATTTCATCATTATAAAGTTGTAATCATTCAAAAACTCCTAAAAACACCCATCCGCATCACAACACCAAAAACACTTTAAAAATAACATAGAGCCATAGAAAACTCTTTGTTAGGGACCACCCCCTTGGCTTCGTTAGGAGTTATCCTAAACAGAGGAGCTGGGATTCAGGTGACAGTACCTGGCTCATTGCTTGCCCCCAAGGCCACACTTTCCCCACTTCTAGTGAGGGAACAACTTTCAAAAAGATTTCTGTTGCTGGTGTGCATCTCGGCGAACAACACAAGGTTGCTTTGTTTTCCTCTGGGGGCACCTAAGAAACAACTTCTTTTTTACTATATGTATCATTTTGTATTTTAATATAATCAAAAGTACTATCTTGCGGACTAATCAGGTATTAATCCATGAGTCAAGTATCATTAATAAATAGGATATGTTGAATCATCAAATGATTTATGTGTAATACATGATTGTGTCCATCAAACTAATAAACTACAAACGCACACTAAAATTACATTAAACCAAGTTGAGCTCAAACTAGATCCTAATGTTGAAATATCCTAACAATTTTAAATGGAAGAATGCACAAGCTCATAGATTGGTTGATAAAAAAATGGATTCAAATTAGTCTTTTCTCTAATATTTATATAAAGGTTGATTGCTTGGATTTCAAAAATGGATTATTAAAACACATGAATGAATATAAAAGGTATAATCTTGATGCTATAAGAAGATGAAACAAACCATTTATTAGTTTGCATCCCAAGGAATCATCATAACAAAGAACATGCCCTTTATTTCATGTTAAACACTCGAGGAACTCATTTCAAGGATGGTACCCAAGGTAAACCCTATATTCATTAAGGAATAAGGCCAAGTCAACAATAGTGCTTTAATCCCATGCAAAAATATAGTTATTATGAGCTTAGCATATCACTTATGGGAATAGAATCTTGGTGGGTAGGATAACGCTTCACCCACAACCACTTAGGCTAAATCTGATTAACAATAAAGGACATCCCTCCTTTGATAGGATGGGGAGGGTATTTGAATGGATGAAAAGAGATAGAAAAATGGAAACTTGGGGAAAATGACACAATAGAAAAGGGACAGAGGACTTGAAGTGAATAAATTTGTTCATGGATTAGAGGATGAAAAGGATTTTTAGCCTATCCATGGTAAACAAATATTGTATATGATCCAAATCCACAATCTACAAAATAACACCAAGGATTAAAGAAAATCAATCCTCTAATTGAGAGTGTATGTCTCTTATTTGTAGTAATCCCTAAGAATAAACAAAAGCCACCAATTCCTAGTTTTCCCATTTGGGTTTCCAAGGTAAATTGTGTGTTTAATTATTGTCTACTTGATTTGGTTGGTGAATTTCTACATGTATAGCATTCAATAAAAACATAATCATGGATTTATTGTTGGTGGGTATCCACAGCTCAACTTCCAATTCATTTGGGCATTCGAATTGTTTTTTGTGAGCTATCTTTCACCTTTAATCGCCAAATTAATTACATATCACTAAAATTAATTAATTCCATCATTGTAAGCTATTCATGCTCAAACACATTGTTAATTCCTCCAAAAAGAATATTATTGTTTATTTGATTACATAGTTTGTTTACACTATGTGCGTCAACAGAATGCTCTCCACACTTTCTATACAAATAATTATGCTACCTCTGTAAATCCTTATGATTTACTCAAGTAAATTCTACCAAAACACTCACAATCAAATCACCTCAAGTTGTGTGTTGATTATTCACCTACAACCATACGTTTATCTCAAGCCTATGAGTGTTTGATCTCATTGACAACAACCCTTATACAAACCTATGAATATTTGTTTATTTAATGTTCATGGGTTGTGATAGCAATGACCACAACCAAAATGTCATGCATCTTGTTAAAAGTTGTAGTGAAGATAGTGAATGGGAGATGGCTATGAATGAATTTCCATGCATATTGATACTACTAGAAAATATCTATATACATATTGGTGTGGCATAAATATAATCGAATGAGTGTTGTGTAGGAAATTTTAAATATCATTCTTCATTTGTTATAAATGAATTGTAGATTTGACTTTAACCATTCACTAGGAATTGGTATTAGCACCACATCAATTAAATAAGATTTTGATCCAAATCTAGATAGAGCATTCATGTCTAGTAATTGTTATATTTTTCATAAGATTATAGCAGTATATCTTAATTGTATTTATCAATAGGATCACTAGAATATAGACAAAGAACAGAACAATAACACGAGTATTTTTATCCTGGGAAACCCAAATGGGAGAAAACCCAGCAACCTTCGTCTAGAGATGATAATTCCGAGAAAAGTGTACAATGAATAAGAAAGAGAAAATATGGAAATGCTTTCCAAAGATAGAAACCCTGAAAACAGTCTTCTTCTACAATATATGTGAACTTCTCTCTCTCCCAGAAAAACTGCAAACTTCACTGTTATGTTGTTTTGTTGCTGTGTGAAATAATGAGGAGGGGTACCTCCTATTTATACATATTTTCCACTAATAATTTAACGGGGGCCGAATTCACTTGGGGGAGCAATATAATTTTTATTTTACAATTTTTAATTTTTCTTTTCATTTGCTTGCTTTTCTCCCCAAGGTATACATTGTTCTTCTAGGGTTTGTATGATTGATTACAATAAGTTCATCTCCCGTAGGAGGTACAATACAAGAACAATACGAATATCTTCTTAATTTGTACAAACTCCAACACTCCCTCTCAACAAGGAAGGTATTCTTCGGTCTTCATCAGCATCACGATCATCTGGGTTTCATTTGTACATCTATATTGTCTCTATAATCTCTAAATGTACTGAAGGTTGTCTTTAAGAATTTGTTCTATCCAGATATCTAAGAGAAAATATCTTGCTACCTAGTTGTCTCTACTGTCGATGGAATACTTCCATTCCTGGATAGAGATCTTGAATGAGCAAATGTGTATGACCATATACTACCTATTCATCTCATATTCCAATGGGTTACTCCAAAACCTACCTGAGAACCTGAATGAGTAAATGTGCACAACCATCTATTGTCGGTTCATCTCATCTGCCGATGGGTTACTCCCATGCTTGGATGAGAACCTGAATGAGTAGTGGAGTCTGTGCAATCACACAACCATCTGTCTCCTGTCTGATTCATATTTCGATGGGATTTCTCCCATACCTAGATGAGAACATTGACAAGCAGAGGCACCTGTAGGAACCTGACCATATACTACCTGTATGTCTCATCTGCCGATGGGATTTCTCCCATACCTGACTAAGAACCTAGACGAGCAGAGGTATTTGGGAAAAAGTATGGTAAATGTCTCTCAGTCATCTCTCCCTCTTAAGGAGGGATATGTTCTCTTTTACTCCAAGTATTCCATGAAAGTATTCGAGCTTGATCCTAGGAAGATGCTTGGTGTGAACATCTACAGTCTGGTCGTCTATCATAATATACTGGAGCTCGATCGTACCTTTTAGAAATATATCATGTATGAAGTGATATTGAATCTCTATGTGCTTTGAGTTGTTTTGAAATACAGGATTCATTGAAATCTACACACAACTCTAGATATCATGGTGAATCATGGTTGGCTCTAGAATCTGGCCAAAAAATCCTGCAAGAATTTTACGAAGCTAAACTGCTTCTCGGGCTGCTGAACTGGAAGCCATATACTCGGCCTCTGCAGTACTAAGAGATACTGAGTTATGCTTCCTATTGTATTAGGAAATTACTGCATAACCCAAACTGAAACAACATCTTGAAGTGCTCTTGCTATCTGTAGCACATCCGGACCAATCTGATTATGTAAACCCTTGCAGTCTCAAGTCACAATCTGAATTATATCGTATATCATATCTCATAGTCCCACACAAGTATCTAAGAACATGTTTTGCATCAGTACGGTGAATCTGCCTTGGTTCGCACATGAACTGACTGAGGTAATTCATAGCAAAACAAATATATGGTCTGATGTTTGTTAGATACATCAAGGACCCAATAAACTAGAGATACATAGTGGGATCGATCAAATTTGAATCTGAAGTGGAATCTCTCAGCTTCTTCAAATTTGCATCCATCAGAGTAGCTATGGACTTGCAGTCCAACATTCTGAATCTCTTAAGTAATATCTATGGTGTATTTTCCTTGACCTAGGAAAATCTTCATCTTCCTTTATCATACTTCTAATCCCAAGAAGTAATGCATCAACAATATCATAGAGAAAGGTTGCTTGACATTCATTTGATACAACTTCTATCGCATTGCTGAAGTAATAGCAATGATCGATCTGATGGAAATATATCGAGACACAAGAGCAAATGTCTCATCATAATTGACTCCCTCTTTCTGAGAGAACCCTTTGCCAACAAATATGGCCTTGTAGATTTTTTTAAATGCTCCCATCTGCTCCATGTGTAGCTTCATGCTCCTCTACATTCTGTAAAATATGTCATGCCCATCTGTGTAACATCCCCAACCCTCCGACCGGCGAAGAGGATGCTACCATAACTGTAAACATCCGGGCAACTAGCCCCATGAACATGAACATACATAGAATTCTGAAATAAAATGCTTAAAACATAAAACATGCTAAGATGCATAGTCATTCACATACACAGTGGAAGAAAACATACATGCATTCAGGAATTCAACATGTTCATCATAATTCATTAAACATCAAATATAATTGCAGAGACGAAATGGTTAAGAATACTCATCTTTATAAAGAATTCGTCCCGCAACCAGTTACGTCGCTACAACGTTCCACCCAACCATAGGCCAGCATGCTCATCAATCTCTCAGTAACACTGCCACCCTCGAGTTGGGCATGATTCCCCAAGGAATAAGGGACTAAGCAGGCTTACACATAGCCAAGGTACACAAATCAGCCAAGCCAACACCGTAGGGTTTATCAGGCTATCAAGGAGCTGGGAAAAGTTGAATGCTAAGCTGGTGAGCTCCTTGAAGAGCTAAGGACACCTACACCAGAACTAGCCTGACTTATAGGACACCCACACACACTCAACACCAGGAAATCAATCCCTTCTCTGCTACACAGTCCCTCAAGCCCTGACCTCCCTTTCCAGTGCTACCTCGGGGTTGTGGAGAAGAAAGACAGCCCCCTAGCTCTGTCTGTGTGGTTCCCCAAACACACCAGGTTTATCAAGCAAATCAAGCCCTCATCCCACTCCAACACAGTCTGGAGACCAACCACTGCATACACGTAGCCAAACAAGCGATTCATAGCTTAGATAGGGGAAAAGAACTCCTGAGTCGTTCTTGGCCCTATCATGGCCAAAATGAATCAACAATAGCCATAGCAAGCAAAAACGTGGTTGAACCCACAACAAACGAACAACGTGGGGAAACAACAACCTCAGTCTCAACAAGGAGGCAACGGGACAATTGCACAACCCGAAAATGGAAGAGGAAAGTCAGGCTCTCAGCTGGGTAGGGAAAACACATACGTCGAACCCCAAATCGGTATGGAAACACACATACACACCGCCTCCCAAACGTGAATGGCTATGAACAGGAAAATCGTGGGTGACAGTGGAAAAAAAAGTGGCTCCTCACTCGCTTCCTGGGTAAAACGATGCAGAATCCTGTGCGTGAGAAGGTGAAAGGACTACTGTTTGCATGAGGATGAGCCAGACCCTCGCCTGTGCATGAGGATGAACAGAAATGATGGGGATTGGGAAAGTTGAAAACATCCCCTCAAGGTTTTCTTGACCACGTAAAGGAATGACCCAGCTAGTGGAGTGTGCGTGGGATCAAACCTGCCACCCACCACTACCCAGCATTAACTGCCCCCAACTAACATTAGGGATTTTAATGGCTGACACATGGATTTTCCCCATAGGCTCAAGGTTTAATAATTCCCCCCCCCCCTTATCCTTAGGAAAATCATGCCCTTTTCATTATCGTTGCACCGTCGTAGCTGGTTGTAGGTTCATTTTAATTAAAGTGCATATTTACATTATACCAAAACTATAATGTGTCGGATGGCACGATATACCATCGGCAACAATCCCAATTGCTAAAACATAACACAACCAAATCGATGGTGGGGCTTTTGCCTTTAGCTCCACACCACGATTAATTATAATATATACATCATGCATATTTAATGCAAACGGGGTCAAAACCGGGGTGTGACATTCCCCTCCCCATTGGAATAACACCGTCCTCGGTGTTCCAATACTTAGGAATACATATACAATTTACACATCCAAAATTTTAAAATTTTGCAGATCTGTCCCACGTTCAATTATTTACTTTGAACTTTCAGGACCAAGCCCTTTGGCTTCCACGAGCTTCTCCTGCTGGTTCTCAGCTTTTGGCTCACCCCCAAGTCTAGGAACTTTGTGGCTGCTACCCTCTTGATGTTCCCTCGTTGGGCAATCCCGGCGGTAATGATGTCCTCTGCATTTCCAACATCTTGTTGGTTGCTTCATCTTTACCTACTCAATTTCCTTTGAGTCTTCATGCCTAGAACGTTTCTTAACGGATTGATTGGACGAATGCCCCATCATTGATCCACTTTTCTTTCCTTTACGGATTGCTCCCAGAAGGCCTTTTACCTCCTTTTGCAAACAAATAGAGTCTTGCAAAATCTAGTGGTTCATCTCATTCTGCATTTTCTGTATCTTGAGCATATCTCCAAGATTTTCTTGGTTCTTGGCAATTGTTTGAAGGAGACTTCCAGCCAAGTCCAACAACTTTTGGTCTGCTGCCATGATCAATGTGCACGACTGGATTTCACTTTTCTCACCTGTGAAATGCATCATTGAAATTCTGTTAGACCAAGCTTAATATAGGCACTAAAATCAGTCAATTAATTATCCAATTGGCATGGTAGTCCAAGTCTTCTCAAGGAGACTTTCATACTTTTCATGCCTTCCCAACAGGCACATGAGCTCATTCATGTCCATTCTTGGGCAAGGAATTAATTATTCCAGCATTCACAATTTATTTTAAGCAAATAAACACATTCTATTTTCAGTCATACATGCATTCAACAATCTTTTGTTTTCACAATGCATAAGTATATATATATATATATATATATATATATATAGATATAGATATAATCAGAAAAGGAAAGAGAGAGCAGCAAGAGTTCTTCCCCTCTTTGTCTTGTTCCATTCTGGAACTCACACCACCACTGTGGTTTTCATGCTCTTAGCCTCTTTCACTTCACTGTGAATGCTGGACCAACCCTTCTTGGTCATGACACTTAGTGTCTCCGGTCTATTCCAGACCTCTCAACCATGGAGTCTCTCCACATGGTTCGTCTACAACTATTGGTTGCTAGGACCTTCACAGTCCCACTAGCACCTTTTTCATTATCACTCATTTTGAGCTCTTTAGGACAGTCACATGTCCACATGCACCCCTAGGATGCCCTCATAGTCCTCGCTCCCAGTGATACCTATATTCAAATATTGAATAGATTCACATGTTTAGTTTATTCTCATCGGTTTGTCTCTAAACAAGAGTTAGAATATTATAACCAAACCATATACACATGTATATTCATAAGCAAGAAGCTGCAAAATAATCCAATACTTATATGTATTGTGTGTTTCCTCTCTGGTCCATAGGGTCCCGCTTTGCTTTGCAAACCTTGGAATTTCCTATGGACTTGGATGTTAGGTCAGCACGTAGGCTGCTCCTCAGCATCAAATAATTAATGTCCAGCCAGTACACCTTCTTGTCGACTAGGAAGGAACAAATCATCCAAGCCAACACAGTTGGGTTTATCCGGCCATCAACAAATCACATGCGCTTATATCAACAATACACTTATATCAACAACGCACTTATATCAACAACCAATCATCCAAGCCAACACAGTTGGGTTTATCAGGCCATCAACAATAACACATGCACTTATATCAACAATGCACTTATATCAACAATGCACTTATATCAACAATACACTTATATTAACAACGCACTTATATCAACAACCAATCAGCCAAGCCAACACAGTTGGGTTTATCAGGCCATCAACAATAACACATGCACTTATATCAACAATAAATGACCATTTCCAGGTCTAGGATCTATTATGGATCCCCAAGCATATAACAGCCCTATTTTAGTGACATCTTCACCACATCCTTTTATACATATCAAGCACAGTCAAGCCAACCTACAGTTGGGTTTATCAGACTGTCCAGCCAAGCCAATACACAATTGGGTTTATCAGGCTATAGGAAATCAAGCCAATACACTACTGGTTTTATCAGGTTACTCAGCCAAGCCAGCTAACAATTGGGTTTATCAGACTGCAGGTAGTCAAGCCAACACTGTAATGTCCTTTTCCCCTTTAGTGTACAACACCAAACTGCATCTGTTTAGCCTGGAAACACAAGCAATATAAGCAAACTCATCAGCGCTATTGCTCTAAAAATGGAATCATGTTTCATATCATTCACTATCAAGTATTGAGACACCAAGAGTGCGTCCACTACCTAGGGTTTAGTCAATATTGAAAACCCTTTCATGACTCGACATTAGGAAAAGTGTGCACCCCTTTCCGATGTGAGCCATGTAGGCCCTATTCATACTCAAGCAATCTGTCATAATGGAAATAAAATCAAAACATGATCTGCATATGGAATTTAACAATTTGACATGCATATTCTTATCTAGGGTCACAAAACACTTATCCATTTGCTGATGCAGTATTCCTTCATTGAGGAGGAATGGGGGCTCCCTTCTCTGAGTTGAAAGTCCCTCAGTTTTCCATCCCCAACTCCTGTTTACATTCCATATCCCACACATGTCTTACCGACATAATCTTTACCATCTCACTCATGTTGCTTACCAAACATGTAGTGAAGGTGGGACATTTCCAAAATGTCTAATGGAGTTTCACCCGAAACCCATTTCCAAGATAGGGGAAAACCTCCCCGTGAAGTTTCGCTCCTGCAGGTCATCAAACATGGTCTTCCTGCAATGTGTACCCTTGGCACATTCATCTAGTATCCAAACAGTCAATCAGTATCTACTATTACATTCCAAATTTGGTTGTTCCATAACCAAGCAAAGGCATTAGTAATTAAATTCAATATGAATTTGCAACTCTGTCTACTATAGAAATTGATTTTCTTAGCAATGAGGTGATTCTCATTTGTTGGTCTCTTGTAAGAAGCACCACTATGCCCATTATGATTTTATGCTTACTAGCATAACATGGACATCCACTTACAACACGTCCTCCTGACAGAATTCTACGCAAGCCAACAATGATTAGTAGTTATCAACAATTTCTCAAATCTAAAATTTACAAGTCCAAATTGACAACTCATTCTGCATACAAACTATTTTCACAATCATGAGACTCTTCTCATGAGGTTTGGCTCTTTCACATGGTATATTTCGGCCTTTTTCATGGTCTTACCCATATTGCCATGCCCCAACCAATCTACCTGAAACTTCACAAGCGTATCATTTGTACCACCTTGCTCTTCCATAGGGCATTTCCGGCAGCAAATTGATCATGACTACCCTCTTCATGCACTTACTATCATGCATTCATAGCAGCTCTTGAAATGGTTCTAGAATTATCATCATTTCATCATTTCAGCCATTAGTTAGTCATGATAAACAAGCATTATCTCGATGTATTTTCAGCATCCCCATGCCATAATTTCTATGTACACAAGCTTATAAAATATAATATAGTTATCAATACAGGTTTTTAAAGGACTTTCCTTTTCAAAACCCTCATCTTTGCTTGGAATTCCTCTTCCACATAATAGCTGGTTCGACTTCATGGTCTTTGCTATCTCTAGGCATGCAATTCTTGGATTGTCCATATTGACAACAACACAATTCTTTTCAGCAACCGCTAGTACTTTCAGCTCCTC
Organism: Pseudotsuga menziesii; assembly: GCA_001517045.1. Classification (NCBI taxonomy): domain Eukaryota; kingdom Viridiplantae; phylum Streptophyta; class Pinopsida; order Pinales; family Pinaceae; genus Pseudotsuga; species Pseudotsuga menziesii. Next base: position 199,101 of record LPNX010921562.1, read on the forward strand.
ATTCAAATTCCGGTGATTCATCTTGTTCTCTGCTGGATAAGTTTTCCAATGCCTATCCCCATGCTCCATTCTGATTTTGGATGTGAAAACCGCAAAACTTCTATAATGATGATTTTCATTAAAAATTATACACTTTCACTTACAACTGTATTCTAGTCTGAATTGCCAACTTCAGCCACCTAGAATTTTCTTCCTTTTCAGCTCTGAAACTACTGAAAAATCCACTGGAAAAATAGTTGAATTTCCCTGAGAAATCCCACTTTGAAAAACTCAAAATTTCCTTTGTCAAATCGGGTCTCATCCCATCTAAAATTTCGACACTTCGGTGGTCAAAACAACTAGCTTTCTCCGATTCCCATCGGCGGTCTGATCGTCTATTTTCCTTCGACGTGTCGGATCCGTAGTTGTCTAAGATTCGAAACTTTATCGGCGATGCCGAGGACTATTATCGACGATGACAGTATAGCGGCGATCGGAACCGTTAACCACTGCGGCATCAGCGATCAGAAGCACTATGCTTCGGGTGGATAGTTCCTCAGACATCCGCAACAGCGAGCAACAAACCATCTGTGGCTTCCGCGGACCATACAACCTGTCGGCAATCGGAACCACTAAACACTATGTGTCGACGATCCGGACAACTAACTTCTTTCGACGCATCAACAGTCCAAACTACTAACCTTCTCCCGACGCATCGGCAGTCGGAAGCACTATGCATTAGGTGGATAGTTCTTTAGGTAGCCGCAACAGCGGACTCACGGACAACTAAATTTTTTCGACTTTCATCAACGGTCCGTTCAACTAACTTTCTCTGATGTCGTTCATCGGTGACCTCATCACTCAAATTTTCCGACGCTTTTAACACTTCAGCAAAATTTTCTTTCCTTGTCCGCCGCCGCGTCGGCTCCTTCATCATCTATTTTTCTCCAGTGTGTCAGCTGCTCCATTGTCTAATTTTCACCGACATTTCGGCAGTCCGATCTTCTAACTTTTTTTGACGTATCAGTGGACTCATCAACTAAATTTCGCCGACAGCAGTGACGTTTCGGCGACTCCATCTTCTAATTTTCGCTGATCCAATTAACTAATCTTCGTCGATCGCCGATGGTCTCAACACTTATAAAAAAAGTTGAAAAATTTCTCTTTATCTTCTTCTTGCCGCCGCTGTGTCGGTGGCTCAACCAACTAACTTCCTTTCTTTTTTCGCCAACGTATTGGCACCTGCATCATCTAATTTTCATCGACAGTTTGAAAAAAATTCCTTCTTTGTCCGCCGTCGCGTCGGCTATGCCATCAACTAAATTTCGCCGACGCCCATCGGCGATCCCATCAACTAATCTTCACCAACGTTTCGGCGGTCTTCCGGAGATCTCTGTTGACACTGTGGCTCCTCGATCAACTAAATTTCGCCGATCCAATCAGCTAAATTTCGTCGGCATGTCGACAGTCCAAACAACTAATTTTCAGCGAAGCTTCCTTTATCTTCCGCAGATGTATTGGCCGTTTAAACAACTAAAAATTTCTGATGTTTTCAACACTTAGACAAATTTTTGAAAAAATTTCTTTCCGGCAAAAATTTCCTTTCCTTTACCGCTCCTCCGTCGGCTCCACTTCTTCTATTTTATGCCGACATATCGGCACCTTCATGATCTATTTTCCGCCAAAATTCTCGATGCTCCATCAACTAAACTTTGTTGGCGTTTCGGCGGTCTTCAGCTGATCTCCGTCGACATTGCGGCTACCTCATCAGCTATTTTCTGCCGACGCCGGGTCTATATCAGATGATCTTTCAACTAATTGAGTCGGCATTTCGGTGGTCTCATCAACTATTCTTCGTTGATCATCGATGGTCGATGTTGGAGGGTCTTTCAATTAATCGAGCCAGCGTTTCAGCGGTCTTCGGCTGATCTCCGTCGAAACTGCAGCCCCAACCTCCACTGTTCTCTGTCGACGATCCAACGAACACTTAGAAAAAATTTCATAATTTCTTCCGACTGTCCTCTGTCAGGGAAACTTCCGCCTAGCTCTCCGCTGCATCAGAGGAGCTTCTGACTTAGTCTCCCGATGAGCCGACGGTCTTGGCACTTAGAAAATTTTCTAAGAATTTTCTGTCATTCACTGTTTCCTTCTTGCTGGGCAAAGGGAAACTTGCCTCTGCTAGCTGATCTTCATGGCCCTCTGAGGCCCAATGCTGCAATGATGGCTCTGTCATTGCATCTTCACGGCCCATTCAGGCCCATGCTGCAACATAAGCTCTGATACCATTCTATAACATCCCCGACCCTCCGACCGGCGAAGAGGACGCTACCATAACTGTAAACATCCGGGAAACTATCCCCATGAACATGAACATTCATAGAATGCTGAAATAAAATGCTTAAAACATAAAACATGCTAAGATGCATAGTCATTCACATACACAGCGGAAGCAAACATACATGCATTCAGGCATTCAAGATGTTCATCATAATTCATTAAACATCAAATATAATTGCAGAGACGAAATGGTCAAGAATACTCATCTTTATAAAGAAGTTGTCCGGAAACCAGCTACGTTGCTGCAATGTTCCACCCAACCATAGGCCAGCATGCTCATCAATCTCTCAGCAACATTGCCACCCCCGAGCTGGGCATGATTCCCCAAGGAATAAGGGACTAAGCAGGCTTACACATAGCCAAGGTACACAAATCAGCCAGGCCAACACCGTAGGGTTTATCAGGCTATCAAGGAGCTGGGAAAAGTTGAATGCTAAGATGGTGAGATCCTTGAAGAGATAAGGACACCTACACCAAAACTAGCTTGACTTCTAGGACACCCACACACACCCAACACCAGGAAATCAGTCCTTTCTTTGATACACAGTCCCTCAGGCCCTGACCTCCCTTTCCAGTGCTACCCCGAGGTTGTGGAGAAGAAAGCTAGCCCCCTAGCTCTGTCTGTGTGGTTCCCCAAACACACCAGGTTTATCAATCAAATCAAGCCCTCATCCCACTCCAACATAGTTCGAATACCAACCACTGCATACACACATCCAAACAAGCGATTCACAGCTTAGATAGGGGAAAACATCTCCTGAGTCGTTCTTGGCCCTATCGTGGCCAAAATGACTCAATAATAGCCATAGCAAGCCAAAATGTGACTAAACCCACAGTAAACGGACAATGTGGGGAACAACAACCTCGATCTCAACAAGGAGGCAATGGGACAATTGCACAGCCCAAAAATGGAAGAGAAAAGTCAGGTTCTCAGCTGGGCAGGGAAAACACATATGCCAAACCACAAATCAGTATGGAAACACACATACACATCACCTCTCGAGTGTGAATGGCTCTGCATAAGAAAATCGTGGGTGACAGTGGAAAAAAAAAAGCAGCTCCTCACTCGCTGCCTGGGTAAAACGACGCAGAAGCCTGTGCATGAGAAGGTGAAAGGACCATCGTCTGCGTGAGGATGATCCAGATCCCTACCTGTGTGTGAGGATGAACAGAAATGATGGGGAGTGGGAGAGTGGAAAACGTCCCCTCAAGGTTTTCTTTCCCACGTAAAGGAATGACCCAGCCGGTGGAGTGTGCGTGGGAGCAAACCTGCCACCCCCCACTACCCAGCATTAACTACCCCCAACTAACATCAGGGATTTTAATGGCTGACATATGACTTTTCCCCATAGGCTCAAGGTTTAATAATTTCCACCCCCCTTATCCTTAGGAAAATCATGCCCTTTTCATTATCGTTGCACCGTCGTAGCTGGTTGTAGGTTCATTTTAATTAAAGTGCATATTTACATGATGCCAAAACTATAACGTGTTGGATGGCACGATATACCATTGGCAATGATCCCAATTGCTGAAACATAACACAACCAAATCGATGGTGGGGATTTTGCCTTTGGCTCCACGCCACGATTAATTACAATATATACATCATGTATCTTTAATGCAAACAGGGTCAAAACTAGGGTGTGAAAATCTGGGTCTTTTCTAACTTACTGTCATATCTGTGGGAGCATCATCTGGCTCAACTGGATCAATGGGACTGATCAGTTTATTCCTTTCTTCAAGCTCCCTCTTAGTGTTTGGAGGGGGATATGATCTCATCTCTTCATCGTCATTAATCTCCATATCTGATCCTCTTCCTGTTCAGATAGCCATTTCTTCTTCAAAGGTTACATCCTGATTGACTTTGATTTTCCTCAATCCTGGCCCTATATATTTGGTAATCCTTTGAAGACTTGTGATATACCACGAATGTTTCCTTATTTCATAAAGGTTCTAACTTGGGAACGTGAATGTAGACTAGAAAGTAATTATCCATCTTCGTGATGACCAAGTTCATCAAGGATCCTTCAATTGTCTTGTTCAAGTCATGAAAGTAGTGTCATCAAGTTTCTATCATATGTAATAGACTAGAATCATTGTCTTTGAGAGATAACTCCCTCTGTCTCTCAGAAATCGGTTGAGTAAATCTTGTTGAAGCAGAAAATAGACCGACATTCGTAGAAGCTTTCTGCTTCTGATCACCAAATCTATGCATGAGATTATCTTGGGTCTGAGAGTCATAATACATGCTTCTAGATGCTTTCTACTTTCGTTCCATTCATATATCAATGGGATCACTTGTCCTTGTAGATCATGGAATTCCCTACAAGTCAAATCCCGTCAGATGGTTAGCAATGTTTTATAATCAATGTATTAACAAAATAATGTAGGAAAGATTTTAGTAAATGCTTCAACACAACACATGTAAGGCCATTATCTGTATGTTTATGGTCTTCATTATAGCATACCATTATTAGTGTGTACTACTCCAGTATGTTATAAATAATTTGTCATCCTATATGGGTTGTGTAGCATGACAGGCTATTTAACTACCTGAATTTAGAAATGTAGATCTATGTAAAACATATTAAAAAACAACCACTTCTAATCTACTAGAGCCTATAAAATCAAATACTTATCTTTTGTAGTTTTTTGGGTAAGCTCCCACTGTCAGGGTCCACTGATATTCATATGCTTGCTTGACGATCATCATAGTTTGGATCTTCATATCATTTATAAGAAGAAATCCTAACGATCATCCTTTTGTTTCTCCTTGTGAGGAGGGTCTTCTTCTACATCAGCATTTGAAGCTCCATGCTTCATTTTGATTGCAATTCGACAGCTACTGGAATAATGACCGCATTTATTGCACCTATAGCATTGTATCTGAGATAAGTCCTTCTTCTATTGTTTCTTCTGATATGGGGGGGACTTGATATTTTATATTTATTCTTGTGATTGAAGGACTTACTTCCCCTTCCCTTTACTTTCTTGGCATGAGATATGAATGCTTGATTCTCCTCATGTTGAACGACATGAAGTCTTTGGCATGTTGTGATTCTTGTTTCTTCATGAGTGCATTCTTCCCATAGCTTATCAAATTTGCGCAACTTGGTCCGACCACTTATAGTTTGGATAAAGGACTCTCGAGATGGTGGGAGACCATTTAAGGCGGTCATAACGAGATCCTTTTCTTTAATACTATCTCCACTGTACTTTATCTTGTCCTGGAGCTCAGTGATCCTCATGAAATATGAGGCAATATTCTTGGACTTCGTCATCTTCATATTCGACAATTTATTCCTCAATGTGAGATTCACATTGATATTATTGTTTTGAAATAGATTCTTTAAGGTTTTGAACAATTTCCTCGTTGTCGTCTTTTCTGATATCTGAGGAACCAAGTGGTCTCTAACTGAGTCCACCAAAATCCTTCTTGCTTCGGAATCATCCTTCTTCTAGTGAGGTTTGTCTTCTCTAACTTCTGGTTCTGGGACCTTTTCATTTACACACTGTAATAGGTCATTTTCTTCTATTAGGAGAAGAACCCTATACATTAGAGGAAATTTCAACTCAAAATGGGCCTCCTAAGGAAAATTAATAAAATAATAGTTAAAATGATAAAATAATATTTATTAATTTTGGAGGAAGAAAAGAAAAAACTACTTTTTTATTCAAATTGTTTACATATCTCCCTGTGTTTTTACTCAAATTTCGATTGGGAGAGCTTGTTGGATACGTAATTAAATTCCGCATCCAACGAGTACCCACTCAGCATACTTTTTACGGGCCCCGCTACCCCAAAAACAAGAAATACCTGAAAAAATGTGATGATGACATTATCATCACATTTTTTCAGGTATTTCTTGTTTTTGGGGTAGAGGGGCCCGTAAAAAGTATGTCGAGTGGGTACTCGTTGGATGCAGAATTTAATTCCGCATCCAATGAGCTATCCTGATCGAAATTTGAAAAAAAACATAGGGCAATATGTCGAAAATACGAACAAAAAAAAAGTAGTTTTTTTATGATACCTATACCCAAATTTATATTAAAAATTTGTTTAAGAGGTGCTCCCTTTTTGAATTTTAAAGCATTTTGATTGGATAATACATGATGACATGGAATTTGTATTATTTTTGAAAGGCCCATTTTAAATTGAAATTTCCTCTAATGACTTCCACGAGACGAAGTTGGAAGCTCCTTCTAGACGATCTTCAACCTTCATGTTGATCATCTTGACTATAGATCTCGATTTGAAACCCTAGCAGAGACTAGGTCAAAACTGAAGATTGGAGTTTTGGAAAATTGAATCCACATATAAATGCACCCTAGAGAGGTGAGTTGAGAAGAGGTCTATTTGATCCAAAACTGTGTAGGGAGTAGGTCAAAAACTGAAACCCTATTTTCTGTTGCAGCTGCAAAATTAGGTCAAAATTGAAAATTATCAAAATTGAATTCTATCTTCACCAAAAATGTGCCCTCCTTAGAGCAAAATTCCCAAGGCTCTTTTGCTACCAAAAGTTTGAGTGAAGACATTGAAAGATGAAACCCTAGTTCCGATAGTTTTTCGACATAGTTCCGGCAATGGCTTCTTCTAGAACTACTATGATACCATGATAGATTTTTCATAAGATTATAGCAGTATATCTTAATTGTATTTATCAATATGATCACTAGAAGATAGACAAAGCACAAAGCAATAACACGAGTATTTTTATCCTCAGAAACCAAAATGGGAGAAAACCTAGCAACCTTCATCTAGAGATGATAATTATGAGAACAGTATACAATGAATAAGAAAGAGAAAATATGGAAATGCTTTCCAAAGATAGAAACCCTAAAAACAGTCTTCTTCTGTAGTATATGTGAAATTCTCTCTCTCCCAGAAAAACTGTGAACTTCATTGTGTTGTTGTGTTGCTTTTGTGTGAAATAATGAGGAGGGGCGCCTCCTATTTATACAGATTCTCCACTAATAATTTAACTAGGGCCGACTTCACTTGGGTGAGCAATATAATTTATATTTTACAATTTTTGTCTTTTCTTTTGCTTGTTTTTCTCCCCAAGGTCTACATTGTTCTTCTAGGGTTTGTATGATTGATTACAATAAGCTCATATCACGCAGGAAGTACAATACAAGAACAATAATAATAGCTTATGAAGTTTTACAAACTCCAACAGTAATGAACAATGACTCAAGAAGCTTGAATTCAAGTTTGAGTGTAGTAGAAAAGAAAATTACATTTTAACTATGTAGTGAATATCCTTGTTAGCAAGATGAATGGATTGTATTGGTATCATAGTGGGTGAATTATTGTCCTTAAACAAGCTACTAACACTTTTAGAAGAAATAAAATCCATTATGGGTAAATCACTAAAAAGAGAAAAGTTGGAAGATATAAGCACCATTAATGTGTAGATCCAAGAGGAGAATCGACACTTGAAGGAGAAAATGTGGAAGTTTGACAAGAGGATAACATGCATGGAAGAGGACCTTGAGACTACTAGGAAATAGATGCCCTTGTTGAAAAAATAATTACTCAAACACTAAGACTCTCTCCCCATTGTTATCACATATTAGAACAAGAGCCAAGTTCAACTCTTGCAATTGGGAGAGAGTGTAATACTAATAGATTATCAACAAGAATAGAGGCTCACTCATATGATGGCTTCATTCTACCAAAAATTGGCAACAAAAAAGGAGGTATTGGCCAAGTTAGAGGTCGTTTTCCAAGAGACTGGTAAATTGCAAGCACCGTTAATTGCCACTGCAGAAGTCAACGCCATGATCAAGACATCATGGTAATCTCACCTTAAAGGACTTTTCTCAATCTATTTCCAAAGAATGTTTTGGTAATTAAAAAAAACATAATAGAGGAATACGTTCCAAGCTAATGAGACAAATGTTATACAATGGTCCAGGGTTAGGCAAGAGAAGACAAGGAATAGGGATTGTAAACTCCATTCTATTAAGGCGTAGTGGAAATAATCAAGACCTATATTTTAAGGACAAAAAAAAGTGAGTGTATACAAATCATCTCTTAAAAGTTTATTTCAATCCTAAGACCACCAAGATTACTTTTCTTAAAGAAAGAGGCAATGAAGAAGAGGCAACATAAACTAGAGTGGGCAACAAGAATTATTCAAACATGTTTGTAGAATCTTGAATGAAAGAGTCCAAGATATGTTTTGGCCTCCATCCAAAATTACACCCACACTTGGAGTACCAAGAAAACAAGTTGGGAAGCACAGGAACAAACCAAGAGGTTTGGAAAAGTATCTCGTGTTTGTCTCTACAATAAAAATAAAGGCCACAAGGTTGATAATTGTTGACAATTTAATGTGTGTTGATTTTGTGGTATGGGAGACTACCAAGTAACTACCTATTGGAATAAACAATCCTTTGAATAAATGTGATATTGTCTTTAAAAAAAGGAAGATCTGAGTACCAATTCTTTGAGCAAGTAGAACATCAAGAGGAACACAAACGAAAAAATAATGAGTTGATATTGGAAAATATGCATTGTCAAACATTGCTGGATTGACCAAAGCTAATACCCAAACAATGATTTGTTTATTTGGGGTAGTAGACTCTTCCAATATGTTGGTCCAACTGTCATCAATGGATTTAGCTTTGGATTACTTAAAACCTAAATCCTAAATGCAATTGTAATTGTAATTTTATAAAACAAAATGAAATTCTAAAATTAAACACATAGCTAAGAGTGGATACAAAATTAACAGTTATTTGATCCATTAAAACATAAAACAATTTATTGAATATTAATGATAAAAAAATCTAAATAACTAGCCATTAAAACCAAGTTAGCATGAATTAAATTAGCCAAACACAACTTTACATCCTCAAGTCAACAACTCATTGAAAAACCATATTAAGAAAAAATGCAATTAAATTAATCAAGTCTATAAAACAACAAGTGTTCTTACATCCATTCTAGCATAAGCATATAAATGAATAGTCCCGCACAAAATCATACACCAAAATAGGTCTCCAAAAGTGATCAACTTTCCTTTTCAACTAATCTTGAGAATAGTTTACAATTTCAAGCAAAAAAACCTTTGTTCATAACATCTATCTTTTTGATACAAAAGAAAAGGGAAGACAAAACATTTCAATCTCCTTGACACTTGGTTTCCCCTATTTGGGTAGCGGGCGCTTGCTCTTTTTCTTTTCTTTAGTTTTCCATATTTATTCTCCAATCTTTAAAATGTTGATCAAGTGCAACACTCTAAGGGATTAACTAATGTTGTTTAAAGGGGGGTCATAAAAGGCAATACTTTGACTCTTCTTCTTATTTTTTAATTTTTAAGCTTGGACAATATAATCCTGATAAACATCATGTCTCCAGAAAGGTATTCCACATATCCCTTAATAGATGCCTCATCAATATCTGGGATGGAATGAAATCTACCTATATGTGTACTAATGGTATCCTCCAATGCCTCAGATACTTGATCATGTGGAAAGAATTAACTTTTTCTCTAAAGGAAGATGATAAGTGTTTGCCATATTTTTTGTAACTTACCACAATGGGGCATAGACTGTTATTTCATTTTGAATCCATTTAAAAGCAGTATGTGTTGAATCTCTCTAGTATTTATGACCAAATTCATTTTTTTGCAAAGTTGTTTGAGTAAAAGTAGGGATTTTTTTAGGGATCTTTTCACACTATCAAATTATTGTTGATCCTAGTCATATGAGAGTTTCAAGCATGGATATGATTCCAAATGTTTGAAAAAATGTCAAAATTTGAAATGGGTATTGCAATGCTCCCGAAAACCACATATCAAACATTCAGTATCCTAGAGGCATAGTCAATGAAAGTATAGACATCATATTAATTGGATTTGTAGTTAATTAAGGTAGAGACTCACATGCCTTCATTAAGTTTTCTTTCAAGACAAATCACCTCATGAATATTGGCTTGGGTAATTGCAAGGTCAGCAATAGTAGTCGATATAAATCTTGATTTCTTGGTGTCAATTACTACAGATTCAAGGGTGAGTACCATTTCTTTATCGAGGTTGATATGGCTACTTTTGTGGTATGTCTCACCATGTGTTTTCCTTTATTGTTAAATTTAAACTTTTCTAGGTTGTCCACTTCATCCACTAGGGAGAGAATGGGCCATTCTCCTAATGTGGCCATGCTTGGATAAAAAAACTAGAAAATATCTAATGAGTGTACACCTCCTCCAAGGTTTTTGATCTTGTATTTTTGCACTACATCCGTTATGCTCATTTTGTTGTTTTTGGTTCCTCCTGGTCTTTTCTTCTCTACTTTAGCTTCATCTTTTGCTTTTGCCTCTAGTTTGTTTTCCCTTAATCTATAAGTATTAGTGTATTGCTTGGATTTTTTGTCAAGTTCTTTATTTTTCTAGCCTTGTGCTCCTCTTTCTCATTTATTTTAACTTCTTTCTTCCATTTAGCTAACATTATATTGATTTTTCCATTAGTTTTTTTTCTTTTTTGCGTTTTCTTTATAAGTAGATTCAATCTATGCTTCTTCTCTTTTCTTAGCCTCAACATTTTATTTGGATTTTCAAGTTCTTATAAGCTCCTCTTTTCTTGTTCTCTCATCTTCTCTTGCAAAGCTTGTCTTTCAGCAACAACTTTCAACCTCTTTCTTGCTTTTCTTTTTCCTTTTCAATAATCTAGTGTTTGTTCTAGACTTCAACATAAGCAAGGGATTTTATCTTTGGTTCTTAAATATCATTCTTATCATGTTCATAAGGGAAACAAATATCATTTTAGTTATTTTGCTTCCCAACATCTAAAGTATCATGCCTTTGATACCATTCAAAAGTAAAATGATATTGTTCAATTATTGTCCTTCCATATTGACCCAAATAGAATCGGTTAGGCCATACATTCCTATGGACAATGGATATTTTCATTTTTTTAATGCAAGCATTGAAACCAAGAACAGTGTTATGATAACCAATTTACTGAATAATAGACCTATTGTGCACATAGTTGGCTAATGTATGAGGTGTATGAGTTGCTCCATAATTTCTATTGTAAGTAAACCACTAATCAATGTAACAATCTCTAATCTTACTAAGCACATTAAAGGCTTTGAAGGTACTATTGGGAAAGGTTCACAAAAAATAAATTCAGACAAGGGTGTAAGTAAATAGTAACAAATAAGAGAATATTGATACTTGTGCTTCTATAAATATTTACAATATACATGAACAAAGGATTGCTTCAATTACTAGGGCAACCATAATCATGCAAATGAATTGGAGGAACAAATAACATCCAAGGGATAAGATGGCATGTAAAACTATGGAGGGTTTGTAGATGAATTAGTTTGGTATTCCCTTATATCTTATGGAAAAGAGGTTATCCAATTGAAAATCTTGCCATGCTCACTTATTTCTTTTTTTTTTAACAAAAACTGTAACATTTACATTATAAAAAAGTTATGCATAGCCATCCAAAACAAAGTGAACCCTGTCTGAAGTATGTTTTTATAATAGCACATACAACCATGAATTTTACTACCTTATCCTTACAAAAGATACTAAGTTTCTTCCTACTTTTCACCATGTTATATAAGAAATAAACCGTAATAAACTATAAATTTAGCAAAATACAAAAAAACATTATTAAAACCAGAGGCTTTAACCCTATTTATTTTTCTTTGCTTCCATGCATGGTACTGCCTTTGGTACTGATACTTATTCCATTGGATACAGTCCATTAGTTATTGTCTCATGGAAGTGGCTGCATTGTGTCATGTTTACCATTTTTTCACATCTTCAGCAATTTGATCAACCTTTCCATGAAGTTCCTTTATGTCCCTTTCCATGTCATCTATCTGATATTCCTGGAAAGATAAATTTCTTAACACGTACCCATTGTCTGTGGAGAGATCTCGGTTCTTCCTTTGTCCACTGCATATTACTCTGTATACCTTCCTCAAGTGAATTTTAAAATCGATTATACCTCCTTTGATACTGTTCAAGACTTCTATCCAACCTTTTTCATCGCTCTTCCTTGTCTCCATTACTTCTATCTCCTCCACCAAGCACCTAGAAAATATCTTGATTAAGTTTGTGAGGTTCTCAGCATAAGCATATGTTTCCTTCTGTGTTTTTCATTGTTGCGAGATACCATGAACTTCCCTTTGATAAACATTTCGATCTGCTTCCATTTCACATGCAGGAGCTACAAAAGCAATGAACCAGAGTGAATTTTTCCCTCCTTCGCCTTGAATGCACTAAATGTCGATCATGTGGGCTTATACATGCTTCCCACTACATATACCCCCTCCTTTTCCCATTATCTCATTTGATTGATCCTTTCTATATTTGGTTTGACAAGTCATGGGAGGTTTAGGTGTTTAGGACCTTCCTTTTTGTATGACACCATTCCTATCTCATGGTGATCCCCCTTGTTTGCTAAATAATCCACCTTCCCATTATTTTCCCTAAGAATATGCACAAAACTAAAGTATTTACCAGTCTTGAGATGTGAAATTCTTCTTGCAATTCTTTGGCATATGGTATTTCCTTTTTCCCAAATCCTTTCTGCATATTTTGAATGACTTGTATAGAGTCTCCAATTATTATAGATTTGTCTATATCCAGTTTGACCATAAGTTCGAAACCATGCAGAAGAGCCATCCATTCAACTTCATTGTTATTTTTTTTTCCAACCCCCATGAAAAATGGTCTACTCAGTTTTTCCTCCTGGATCATAGATAATCACTCCCGCACCTGCCACCCATGTCACGCTCACTTATTTCATGAATCATTGGCACCTAAGAAACCTTCACATTAGTTGAGGATTTATCCCCATAGAGTCTAATTATTAATTAGATGGCTTGCATAACTTGATGTAAGATTGATAACAAGAAAGGGTTTAGTGGCTTCAGCTTTAAAAATCCATCTTTTCTCATACAATCCAATGAGGATATCATAGCAATCATGGGTGTGGGTGAAATCTCTCGCCCATTCATTGATAAAACATATTTCAACTTTTGCTTATAATACGCTTCTAACTTTGTTGGTGAAAATGTACCAATATATTTTCCATGCTCACTCAAAATATGTAGTGTTTACATCTATATGCTTTATCAATCATCTAATGATCTATGTGCAAGAAAAGACCAATGATCTGACAATAACAAGATTTCCTCATATTTTGTGCTATCTAGATTTCATCTTCTTCTCTTTCATTTTGGTTTTCAACATTTGACAATCATTTCACGTCCTTAATCAACATAAATAACCCATTATAGGTATGGGAAACTTCAATTCTTGTATCATGGGAACTGTCCAAGTATATGGGCAACTTGAAGTATTTATCAATATCCATAACAGGCTATTAATTCTTGAGTGGTTCTTTTTTCTTCTTGATTGGTTGTTCTATCATAGGCACTTCCTCCTCACTTTCCTCTAATATCAAAATGCTTTCAACAAAATATCTTGTTTCTAGCTCAAAATGATTTCAACAACTTGCCTTCTTGCTAGTTTATCTTGTCTTATTTTCTTTCCTTTCACATATCCCTTCTAAGCCATTTATAAATGTCTATGTGTTAGTTATTTGAAAAACAAGACATACGAAATATGTTAGCTTAAAAAAACAATTCCATCTTGTAGCTTTGTTCAAAAGTTCAAACTAAAGTTGGTTTTGGAAAGTTAAAGGGTGCCTACCCTTATTTGAGACACATTTTTCCAAGACGATCATAAAGCTCATTACTTTTTGAATTAGAAGCAATGTTCAAACTTGGGGAATCACATAATAACCAAGGAAACAATTACATACAAAATGGATATTTAGAATTCGAGTTGAAAAATAGTTATCAAAGGAGAATGGGTACATGTGAAGGAGAAAGGAAAATCCATGCCTTTAGGTTTGATAAACTCCACATTTGAAATGGTGAATTAAAGATTTTGAAAGAAAATTATCAAAATTGAGCATTCTCAAATCATAGCTTGAAGCCAATGGGAAAGAATGATGAAAGAGAAATCCAAGTGTTTAGCAATAGCCATTAATTCAAATAAATTTGTCTTTTAAACAATCTATAAAAAATAGCTTTTATCTATCAAAACGCATTATTTAAACCATAATAATTTTGAAAGAGTAACGCATCTAGGAATACCATATATGTTTGCAAATGACTTACCCTATAGATAGCAAATTCTGAATAATTATTCAGAGATAGGATTTTAATCAAGTGCCCGTGTATGTGCAATTGGATAATTAATGGTTTTGGTGGTATACTGTTACACACATACTCCCCCGCTTTGAACATTATAGATTGCAATGGATGCTTGATCAAATATAGGAGCGAAGAAATTGACAAGGTTTTTCAAATAAAGCAATTGCCTAAAGCTATTTTTATTCTATTCAAAAGGCGAACCTTCATTAATTGGGAAGAAGTTGAATTGAAGGCATTCTATACAAGGGCACCGTCAAATATGCAAGGTGACAAGACATCTATTAATACACACATTCAAAGATAAATGGTCATTGTTACACCATTTTGCAACTTACAAAGAAATATTGATTTCAAAGAATAATCAAAAGAGGACCAATTTGAAAATCAAATATAAAATTGGAACAAGATGGAAGAAATAGGCTAGTAAATTGAATGGTCCCAATTCAAAGAACAAGGAAAGAAAATTTCAGTGAGAAACAAATAATGTCAAAGAAGGATCAATCACAAGTTTGGGGTCAATTTGAGAATCAAGTATAAAATTGGAATTCAAATGGAAATAAGAAAGAGAGTCTCCTTCATAAATCAAGACTAATTCAAAACTACAAAACACATTTTGAAAAGATAATAGAAATGCATCCTGATCAAAAAAATCGGGGATGAAAATTGAAAATCAGATGAAAAGAAAAACACTAATCAAATAATTGAACAAAGATACAACATACCAAAATTATAATAAACGAAAGGAGTCAAGATGATCGATCAAGAAATCGAGGAAGTAAACGGTTTAGAAGATGGAAAGGGGACCTTATAATTCAAAAAGTCAAGCAAAATGTAGCCCAATATTGAAATCGAGGGATACTTAAAGGAAACCTAGTTTTGAATGGAAATTAAAGCAAAACCACATATCGAAATGTTTCAATGCCTTAAAGGATCCAAAGAAACATCGCCTAGATAAGACTAAAATAAATAAAGACAAATACAAAGCAAAACATTAACTTCATTTGCATTAAGAAAAGAGGGTCCCTGTGATTTTAAGAAAAACTTAGGGGGTTGTTAAGAACTCAACATAATGACACGCAACCCATGCACTGGGAATAACTTTTGTCTACTTTAAAAGTTTAAAAAGTATTGGGAAGCCAAGTGTTGGAGTCTTTATCGAAAGTTTCGTTCAAGGAACTACAACTCCACGTTAAGAATAAGGAGAATAAAGGTTAAGGGAAGATATTTTTGCACTTGCAAATCAAGTAGTGAAAATGTGTTAGAAAAGAAAACACATCGTTCCTTCAAGTTTAAGGTTTTAGAGGCCAAAAACATGTGAACTCGAAATGGATTAAAAATAATATCTCCTCCAATCTTTGAATAAAAGTTTAGTGTTTGGTTATTTTGAAAGGTCGAATGAAGACCAAAGGTCTCATCTTGACCTCCAAAAAAGATGAAACAAAACATTTGTTGGTTGGCATCCCAAGGTAGCGTTATAACAAAGGGAATGCCTTGGTTTATGTAGATAGATTTGAATGGATGCCAAGAGTTGAAAAAATGGAACTTTGAAGGAATGGAATGTAATAAAAGGATGGAATCAAAGTGAAAAAATATATATTTACATGGATCAACGAATGAAAAAGAGTTTTAATTTTTTAATGGTGAACGAAAAAAATTATAAGCCAAAGCCACAATCTGCGAAATACTACCACAAAGTAAGAATACATGAATTATGTGATTGAGAATATATAACTCTAGTTTGTAATAGTTCATAAGCATAAAAGAAGCTATTGATCGTTGGTTTTCCCATTTATGTTTCTTGGGTAAATTATGTGTTTATTGTGTGTTTAATTACTTGTGTGCTTGCTCCAATTGGTGAAATTTTGCATCTATACCATTCAATAAAAGTTCAAGGATTACTAACTCTTTTAATTGCGTTATTGGTGGTTATCTATATGACCCAAGGAGGTAATATATGGGAGTAAATGTATATGATGTGCTCCCAATGGGTTAGTATATGGAGTTAAATGTATGAAAATGATTGTATATGTATATGTAATAGGATAGGCCTAATAAAGGGACCACATGTGCAATGAATTAATATAGAAGACATGTAGTCAGTATTGGGAGAAAAGATGAATTAAATTTATTGGGGTATCTGAAGGTTCTCCCATTTTGAACTATTATATAACTCAGCTCCCTTACCAATCTTGGAGTTGTTACCCACATTTACATTCGGTGTACATGGTGTGTAAGTTCATAATAATATCCACAACAAAATTCCCAATTCATTTGAGTGTTGGAATTCTTTGATGTGCACTCTTTCACCCTAAATCACCAAAATGAGTAAACAACACTAAAATCAATTAATTGCATCATTGTAATTTGTTCATGCTCAAGCATATTTCTAATTACCACAACACTGGAATCTAATTACCAATTTAATTACTTTTGCTCTTTAATACTATGTGTTAGCACAATGTTGCCCACACTTCCTATAAAAAGCATCATGTGAAACCTACAACCATCCTTATGATTTACTTGAGTCAATTCCACTACAACACACAATCAAAGCACCGAAGTTGTGTGCTCACTAATTACCTACATCCATACATTTTCCTCAAGCCCACATGTGTTCATTCTCACCCATGGAGATCCTAATACAAACCAACAAATATCTATTTATGTATAGTTCTTGAGTTCTGATAGTGATGGCCAGAACAAAGTGTCATGCATCTTGATGTTGCTAAAACATATTTATATACATCTTGCAAGGGCAGAAATATGATTGAACCGTGTTGTCAGGCACATTTAAATAGCAAAGTTTTCCTTTTAGTTGGCATAACTAAATTGCAGATTGGACTTAAATAATTTGTTGGGCATTGGTCTTGATACCAGAAGCAAACAAGCAAGCTTCAAATACAAATTTGAATAGAGCACGTATGCCAGTTAATTAACAATGATTGAATTAGCTTAAACTTGATTAATTGAAAGTAGATATCATCGAGTCATTTGGAAATCTTCTTAAAGCAAAGAAAGAACATTTTAAATGTTAGTTATTTCTTTATGTGCTTGCTACTTTTATGAGGCTAATGCATTGAGTATTGATATTTTCAAAATCTCAAACAGAAAGCAAATATTTTAGTAGTTTTGACAAATCATAGCCATTGTATATGAATCTTAATAAATGTAGATGTGTTCAAACTTTAATGTTAGAATAGTATAGTCAAGATAAACTAGTTAACCTATCTAAGCAACCAACAACATATCATAAAAGATAAGAACATGAAAAGAAAAGGACAAGAGAACATCGATATACGTGGTTCACNATCAAGAACACATGATATGTAGAGACTCACTTGACCCTATTATATACTAAAAGATGAGGAGGAATTACTCTCACATATTGCATGTGCGATGATATAATTCTCCAAAATAACATCTCTTAATACAATACCATGGACAAATACTCTACACAAGTAAATACAACACCATATAGCTATGGGTTAAATGTATTACTCTTTTACATAAATTGTAGACAACTTCCGATATAATACAAAGACATTATTACCTTCCAAGGAATATAATATATTCCAACATTTGATGCATTACCTTGGCTTCATCATTGATGAGTTTAGGATTCACATGGACCCTCACAATGTTGAAACCCCACATGATCGACCAACTCCTAAAAATATTTTGAGCTTGGAATCTTATTACTCATTACTCAACGCTACATTTCCATTATATCAACTCATTAGGGAATGTATGGCCTCTACTTTGTCCTCTTTATAATAATATGCCTTTCAAGCATTGAAAAAGGTAATGTTTTGAATATTTGAAAACATTTTGGGATATAATAAAAAGATTCACATAATGCATTTGGGTATTGCTCTTATTCAAGCAAAGCAACTCAAACATTCTTATCATTCAAAAACATTTTAATATGCCAAAATCAAATTCTATTTATGAGAAATAACTAAATGCTTATAATTATATACTCTATTCTTTAGTGCAAGCCATCAATTAATGGCACCATTATCTCTTCAACAAGAAAACTATCTACGCTAATCTTTCTTTACAACACTTGTGTTCACAATCCAAAATTCAAGATGAAAGACATTTTAGATAGACTTCTTATTTGTCACTTCATCTTATCATCCAATATAACAAATTTTGTTTTATTCATACTGCCACGACTCTTATGTCAAAGTAGTGACCATCTCTCATATTGATTATGAACATTACATTGTTCTCTATGCATATGACAAAATTCACTTCTAGTTATAATGTTATAGGTTTATTCTTCCAACACATTTTCAATATTATCATTTCAAGCTCAGATAACCTGCAAAGGGTGTGCTCAATGAAAACCTCAATAACTTCTACTAAAGGAAACACTCTCAACTATATTTGAATGCCATTTTGGAAAGCATAAAACATTGCATCAACCTCAACCCTTTTTCTATTAGCTTCATATGAAACAAGATTTATTACATTTCAAGAGAAAATATGCTTTGTGGTGTAACCAAACCATTGAACTAAAAGCTTCCCTATTCTTTCTTTATCTTCAATGAGCATTTCTATGGATTTTGTTTTGGTCATTTTGGAAAGCATAAAACATCACAATGTCACATCATCTTCAACGTTTTTTCTATTAGCCTCCATATGTGATGTGATTTATCACACAACAACAACAACAAAAACGTTTAATGCAATGCATCCAAACGAGCTAATCAAAAGCTTTCCATGTTCCTTTTGGACCTTCAAAGCAATTATATAAATACTCTAGTTTTCTTAGAACCACATACGCATGATTATATATTTGCTGTTGTGGATAGATGTAACAAAATGGCTAAATTTACACCCTATGCTACACTCTAGCAAGACATGAATCATAAGTGGATAAGCTTATCTACCCTTTATCAAGAAGGAAAATATATATAGATAAAATAGCTCCTCTGGAGTTTCAAATTTGTCATAAAGTTTGATTATATTTGGGCAAACTAAAATTTAAGCAAATTACTCATCACAAATTGAAACCTTTGTGTTATGGTCCATACAAAATCATCCAACACAAGTGATCTTCCCACTCACTTTAACATTAATGATATTGATTAGTTGAAACCTTTATGTTATGGTCCATACAAAATCATCCAACACAATTGATCTTCCTACTCGCTTTGACATTAATGATATGGATTTAAAATCACATGAGATGTATGAAAATTCCACCTTAGAGAATTAGATAAAAGGCTAGTTGTGCTAGAAGAGCTTTTGACAAAGGCTGAAACATTAAAGAAGAAATCTCATGTTGTCAGTGATCATGTCTTTGCCTAAGTTACAAAAGGACATTAGAGAAAGTCCTCTCATTCCAAGAGTCTTTCTTTTGGTCAGTTTAGCATCTTTGAGGATGATACTTGACCTGAGTATGATTTTGGTCAAAGTGAAGAAGATTTTAAAGAAATAAGAAATTGGGTTGTTGAATTCAAGAAATTTCCCACTGCACTCGATCCAAAATATCTTGCAATGATGTCTCTGAGACATCAAGATGAAGGTAATTCTTCTGTCTTCTGTCACAGGCCCTCCTCCTCCTCAGCGTCAATTCAATGTCCACATGCCAGATGTTAATCCATCCACAATTCCTTCTCATAGATTCCAATTTTGGAATCAATAGTATGAATAACTTATTATCCCAGATGCTAGAACAGCCAATTCTGAATATTCAGTGTAAGACCTGTGCTGATATAAAAAATGCTATATAGATGCTTGGACAATGGGTTCTCTATAAGAAACATCAGGATAATAACCTTACTGGTCAAAGTTGGGTACGCAATTAGTTGCAGGTCATTCAGGCCTTGCATTTGAGTGGTGAAGATGGCTCCCACGAGAAGCCCGAAATGAAATTCTATCTACTGATGATGCTGACCAGCAGATCCTTCAAGGACTCAGTAAGGAATTCTATGGCCCTGATGATAAGGAAGACTATGAACATTTGGCTTCACTTTTTATGTCTACTAGATTGTGTGATCTAAGCAAAAGTGAAGATTTTTTTGCTATATGCAAAACCTGCTAGTTTCTTCAGGTAAGTCTGGTGAACCAGCATATCTGAAACATTACCTGAGAAGCTTTCCTGGTCATGTCCCTAATGCAGTTGAACAATTCTTGAAAAATAAGCATATCGATCTCAAAGGTATGTCCTTGCCACAACTGCATGCTTATATTCTTGAGACTTGGCAAGAACATTGTCTTGAACACTTAGTCAGTAAAGATTTTAAGAGGCACCAAGGAATGTATTCTGCATCCTTCTGCAAAGATGTTGCTAGAATGCCTGATTGAGGATGTGGAGCACACAATCGAGGTCATTTGCATGAATCCTGCAAATGCAAAAGAAAGAAAAAGAGATTCTATTCCAGCAACCCTCGATATCATCCTGCCAAGCCCTATAAGTATAAAAAGAAGCATGGTTATCATAAGTTTGAAAAAAGATATCCTTCTAAGTTTCGAAAATCTCAGTCAAAACGTTATGTCAAAAGAAAAACAGAAAGGAAGGATAAAGACACATGCTTTATCTGTGACCAGAAAGGTCACTGGGCTGGTAAGTGCCCTGAAAGAAAAAACAAACCAAGACTTGCAGCCTTGTGTTCCAAGTTAGATCCACATTGGTGGGATCTATGTGTTTGTTCTGGTGATACTCCTCCACCATCTAGAGAAGTAATCTTTTTTCCTGATGACTCCAAGAGTGAAGATTCTGAACTTGCTTTAGATTCAGATGTTGCTCTTGACAAATTTGATCCTTCATCTGACTCAGATTCCAGCTCTGATTCAGCTTCAGATGCAAATTTGGGAGGGGATGTGAGCCACCTGATTTTGATTTCTCTTTATATATGTTCTCTTTCAGCCAAAAAGCCTCCATAGAAAAACAATTGGCTGATATTGATTTGCAGTTATCTTTTGTCCCTGCTTTTCAATATATCTTGAGAAGAGATCTCAAGGAAGAAAAGAAGAAACTCTTAAGTCTTCTTGAGCGAACCAGCAAAGGAAAAGGAAAAGCATATCCTCACTCAGATATTCCTATACACTATAATCCAGCTGATATTTATAGGAACTACCTTGATGAGCATGAGTCAAGACAGAGTTATAGAAGAGACAAAGAGAATATGCTTAGGCTCCAAATAAAAGAAAAGCAACAGCAGTTGAAGAAAATAGTTTCTGAGATAGAAAGCTTAAAAGAAATGCTAATTATAGTGGTAACTGAGTAAGACCAGTCTTCTGATAAAGAACTCAACAAACATCTTGAGCAGGCTATGAAGAACCCAGAACAGAAAGAAGTCTCTCCTCCTTCTTCTCTTGATCCAAACTTAGGTCTATTCCAAGGTCCTAAGCTGTTTATAAATCTTAATTTTTGTTCTCCTTAATATAAGTCTTATTCTTTGAGTTGTATGATTGACTCTGGTTGTCAGTCAAACCTTGCCAGAGGATCAGCCATTCCTTTATTTTACTGGGAAAAGTCAACAGACCATGGTTCAACAATTGAAGGTACTCCCGTCTCACTGACTGGTAAATTAGCAGATTTCCCTATACAAATTCTAATAAGTCTGAAGTTTTGTCCTTGTATAGATTGGACAGTATCAAGGAAGATTGTATCCTTGGTTCTGAGTTTCTCCTTAGAGTCCGTCTGTTTTCTGTAGATAAGTTAAAGATGTTGTTCTCCTACACTGTGAATAATCAAATAGTTGTTTGTCCTTTATCATTTGAATCACAAAGCAAGTGTAAAGTTGTTATCCCTGAACCTGTGTCGAAACCCAAGGTCGTTGAATTGTATAAAATGGAGCATTGTATCGCCTATGCAGAAATGCATAAGGAAAAATCTCTAGCCGATATATCTGCTAAGCTTATCAAAGATTGTTGTTCGAAAAGTCCTAACGCTTTCTAGAAACGTGAGAAATACTTTGTAAGTTTGCCTTTTGATCCACTTCAAAAAATCAAGCCAATGAAAGCTTCAGCCAGATTGATGTCTCCTTCAGAGAGAGATTTTTGTGCAAAAGAAATTAAAGAGATGCTAGAAAAAGGTTTGATTGAGCCCTCCAAGAGTTCTTGGGTGTGTCGTGCTTTTGTTGTAAATAAGCACTCTGAGATTGAAAGGGGTAAACCCAGATTGGTTGTCAACTACAAGCCCCTGAATGCAATCCTTCAGAAAGTAAGATGCCCTTTTCTTGATAAAGCAAGTTTGTTGTAGAGAATTGCTGGGTGCACCATATTCAGCAAATTCGACTTGAAGTCTGGTTTCTACCAGATAGGTATTGAAGCAAAGGATCGTTAGAAAACAGCATTTGTTGTCCCTCATGGACAATATCAATGGAAAGTATTGTCGTTCGGGATAAACAATGCCCCATCATAATACCAGAAAAGAATGGAAGATATTTTTAGGGAGAAGAAATGGGCATTGGTGTTTATAGATGACGTCCTAATATGTTCAAAAAATATACAGGATCATCTTAAACATTTGCAGGCATTCTATGATCTGGTCTACAAGCATGGTTTAGTCCTATCCCAGAACAAAAAGGAGATAGGTAAGACTGAAATAGATTTCCTTGGATTCAAGATCAAAAAGAAACAAGTAATTCTGCAAAAACATGTCCTCGGTGTGTTTAGTCACTTTCTTGATCAGATTCTAGAGAAGGTGCAGCTGCAAACGTTCCTAGGGAGCCTAAATTACGTAAGGACATTCTACAAAGGGCAGGCAAATGACATTCATGTCCTGCAACAGAGGTTGAAAAAGAATCTACCCAAATGGTTTGATAAGATGACTTTAACAATCCAGTCAATCAAAGCTAAAGTCCAGAATCTCCTAGCCCTGTCCTTACCTCAAGGTACCGGCCAGTTAGTCATTGAGACTGACGCCTCTTCTTCCACTTGGGGTGGTGTGTTGATAGAAGTTATTGAAGGCAAGGAAAATGTGTGCGGTTACGAATCTAGTTCGTTCAAAGCAGCTGAGATAAACTATTCGTCAAGCCATAAAGAAATATTGGTAGTGAAAAAGACTGTACAGCATTTTATTTTATTTTTGAAACCTATTAAGTTTGTAATAAGAACATACTTAAAGATTATGCCAGGAATCTTTAAGAATGAAAACCTGATGGTTGAGAACAGCAGTAGAATTCTTAAGTGGTTTATTTGGTTAAGTAGTTTTGATTATGAAATTGTTTATAAGCATGGTTACTTGAATTGTTTGGTTGACATGCTAACACGAGAAAAATCACAGCCTGCAGCCCCTGGTCTAAGCATGTTCACTCCTGGTTCGTCAAGTTTTGGACCCAGTAGTGATAAAGGTAAAGCACATGTTTGTCCATTGTACCAGCCAAGAAATGGTTTATTCTTGAAGCCATGGGATGAATCCCTCTTTGAAGATGAAAGAAGACAGCTGTTGGATTTTGCATCCAGAAGGGAAGCAAAAAAGTACTTGGAGATCACTCTCATCAAACAGATCCAAGCTACTCCTTTAAAGATTCAAATTTTAGAGAGATGGGAAAGATCGACATTCATAAGCTTTGAAAATGCTCAATCAAAGCTTAAAATTTGCAAATAAATTTGGGTAGACTGCAATGAGGAAAATGACCAGCATGTCTGGTATGTTGACATTGGAGAAGGCAACCTAACTTGGACGTCTTACAGTTTGATTCTCCAATTTTGTCGAGAAGAAAGGTCTATCGTGATTTGTGGAGATCCAGGTAATCTTTGGAATAAATCTTGGTCAGGTTGGACTGAGGTCCTACTTGATAAGTTTTGCCCGCGTGTAGATTGGGTAAACCGTCGAGCCAATTTCATATTGCACCTGCAAGCTGACATGGAGGTGGCTGACCAAAACCACCAGTGGTTTAAATTTTTGCTACGCCACTAAGGAGGAAGGTATACTCGTCTGGAGCATACCATTTTTACAGAGAAAAATTTTGTCAAGCGTGATCGTCACGGGAACCGCATTAATGCCAAGTTGCATACCCGTAAACTCCCTCTAGACTTTCGAGTCGAATCACTGTTTGAGGGTGAGTTCCTTTGTGAGGCGAATCCAGTTTTCCATGGTTCATATGTGGAAAGATGTTTTAGCGCTGACCTCTATCCTCCACTACCTCCTGAAGATCCGTCTTATGACTACTTTGAAGACGATGATATCAGCAACGGATTTGACTATTGATGTGGTGGGATCAACATCGGTGACAGATAAGTGTGCATCTGTCGACATGCACGTGATCCATACGATTGAGAATCTACTTTATGTAAAGTTTTCTTGTTTTCATGTTTGAAAGTCGTGGTGGGCCGGTTTCTGATGCTCCACTTTGTATTTTGTCGAGCATTTTTGTCAGTTTGTTGGCCATGTCTGTAAAGTATTTCGGCTAGTAGTATGTCTGTCATGATGAAGTCTAGGTCCCCATATGTCTTCGGACCGTGAAGGGAAGAGATAATGATAGTGCAGTCCCACTATCACCCTAGAATCTCTCTTTATGACTTATTAGTGCCAGTTTCGAGTCACCGGGTGACTGACAAGGGTTGTATAAGGCAGAGAGGATTTTAGAGTCGCTCATGTGTTGAGCTCTGTATGTTGAGTCGAAGAGTATGCTCTGCAGCATGCCCTCTGTGGTATAAGATTGCATCAGAAATTCAATCTGAAAATGTCTAAAGTCTATGATTGCCATAGCATTTCAAAGGCATACTAGCTGGAGTTTGTTGTTGCAGTGACGAGCTTCGCCCTCTGAAGCCAATCTGCCAGAGTATTGTAATGAGCATGCTGCTAATATAAAGAGTTTGGATGAGAAAAGTATAGAGACGATCTTGGTATAGACCTAACAATGCAATAAATACTCTATCAAACATTCATTTATGCATAACGCATTATTTATTTCATCAATCCAAGGCTCTTAATAGTTTGTCTATGCAAACACTAAATAGAAAATAAATAATAACTTACAAGTTTAACGCAAAATTTCACCCTCCATATAAAGGGAGTGATCGCTTCACCACAATAAATACTCTCAATTACAAACTTATAGGTGGGTAATTGACTCTAGTCAAGTCAACATTGGAAACAATCCCAAAGCACTAAGGGAGTGATCACTTCTCCACAACAAATACTCTCAATTTCAAACTTATAGGTGTGTAGTTGACTCTAGTCAAGTCAACATTGGAAACAATTCCAGAGCACTAGCTTATTACAAAATCTAGAAAACCTAAATAAAATTGCATCATTGAACAAAAGAGATACAATTAAGAGCCTTGATTGGAAAAATAAATAAATAGACCCCATCAAAATTTGAAATTTGATTTGATCAATTGAATTAATGCCACCAACATACTATCTTTGATGAATTAAAGTACCTAATGTATTTTGTTTATTTATTTATAGTTATTATTAATATCAAACACACCGGCCTTATGGAATAGCACACATGTATATGTTGCTAGTGCCTTTACTCTAGGTGTTGGTGGTGGTGCACCTACTCCTAGGCTTGACATTGGTTGCCAATGTTTTATGGCACAACATAGTAATTATCAAACCAAGTCAACAATAAAAACAATTCCAAAGGATTGGCCTATTGCAAAATCCAGAAAACCTAAATAAAGTTACATTATAGAACATAAGAGATACAATAACACGTTGATATTACAAGGAACTAGTGCAATTACTCCATAGGTGTTTATAAGTGTGGGGTTAACTCGCTTTACACAAAGGCACAAATAAAAAAAAATAACTTTTATTACAACATATAAATCTTATATCTTAACACCCCTTTTTAAGACTTGCAACATTGAAACTCAGACTGAGTAAAAAGCAATCACACTAAATGATCTCGATTTATGTGATAACGAAATGAAAGAACTATATAGAATCATAAAACACATACATATTGCAATGAAAACAGAGATATACTAAACACATATTCTATTAAATGGTGGAAATAGAACAGATTGTACAATAAAGCAACTAAAATGGTGGTAGCTATTTCTGAGAAGAAATGTGCCCGCTACGCTCGTCCACGCCAAGTTGAATACAAAATGAGGCCGAAAGAGCCTATCTATAATCAACATAAAGGCGAGAACCCTAAACGTCCAAAACATAGCCCTAGACGTTTGTGGCCCCGAGGTGGTTAGTTTGTTGGATTCACGATTGTCGTTAGACCAAAACCTGTAGGTATTAATCTGCGCCACAATCGCCAGAGTTAGGATCTTGGAAGGCAGTTAGTCCATGTCAAGGGACAACTGAACCCAAGTTCCAACAATCTCCCCCCTAGCACGAGCCAGGTGAGTTTCAAACCCTTGACCTGTTGCTTTAATACCAATTGTTGGATTCACGATTATCGCCAAAGTTAAGATCTTGGAAGCCGGTTAGTCCATGTCACGAAACTCACGAGGAGCATTGAACCCAATGTCCAACATAGTTGAATAGTCAACTTCTAAGGACCATAACTTTTACATTCGATCTCCAACTTGGCAACAATATGGCCCTTGAATCGCCCAAAAACGTCACTTAGGGCTTCAAAATAGCCCCTGAAGTTTAGGACCCAAAAACAATAGAAAATTACCAGGAAATTGCCAAAATAGACAATTGTTTTGAGCCAATTGAATAGGTGGGTGACACTAATCTCCATCTGGATCACTATATGAAAAAAAAAATCGAAAGTAATCAAAACCATACATTCTTAAGAAGCAAACACACTAACTAAAACAAAATAAAATATCAAAAGTAGTCAAAACCAAACATTTTTCAAAGATTTATTCTTTCAAAACATTTCATGATCAAAAGTAATCAAAGCTAAACAAACTAGCTAAAAATGAAATAAATATCAAAAGTAATGAAAACCAATCATTCTTCAAAAGCTTATTCTTTGAAAACTTTATTGGACCAAGTAGAACTCCATCAAACCACTTCATAACCCATGTAAAAATATAGCTCCCAAGTTAAATTCCCTAGACCTTGAAATCCACCTTACCGAACCTTCAAATTACAAACTCCCCTAATCAAATCATTGGATCTTGGAAGGCAATTAGTCCATGTCACGAAACTCACGAGGAGCGATGAACCCAATGTCCAACAATCTCCCCCCAGTGCGAGCCGAGTGAGTTGCAAACCCTTAACCTGTTGCTCTCGTACCAATTGTTGGATTCACGATTGTCGTTAGACCAAAACCTGCAGGTATTAATCTCCGCCACAATCGTCGGAGTTAGGATCTTGGAAGGTGGTTAGTCCATGTCACGAAACTCACTGGGAGCATTGAACCCAATGTCCAACATAGTTGAACAATCAACTTCAAAGGGTCATAGCTTTTCCATACATCTCTGACTTGGGCACTCATAGCCCGTTAGAAAGGTCCATCCAAGCTTTACATCTTTCAAGTGGAGCAAAGTGTATGTCATTGGCATCCATTTGGCCCTCGAATCGCCAAAAAACATCGTTTGGCTTCAAAATGGCCTTAGAAGTTTAGGACCCAAAAACAATAGAAAATTACTAGGAAACTGCCAAATGGACAATTGTTTTGAGCCAATGAAATAGGTGGGCGGTTATTGATCTCCATCTGGATCACTATATTAAAAAAAAACGAAAATAACCAAAACCATACATTCTTAAGAAGGAAACACACTAACTAAAACAAAATAAAATATCAAAAGTAGTTAAAGCCAAACATTCTTCAAAGGTGAGTTGTTATAAGGATATCACAGCTACTTTTTTTTTCCTCTTTAACTCTCGTTCTGGCTCAGAGAAAATTTTCGAAGCGCGAGCCCATGATAATGGTGTTGTTGTAGAGTTTCTAATAAGGGTTTCATACCCAAAATTTCCTACACCTACCATTTCCTACCCAAAAATAAGGGTTTAAAATTTTCATAATTTCCTACACCTACCATTTCCATAATTTCCTACCCAAAATAAGGGTTTCATACCCAAAATTTTAAACTCTCGTTAGGCTATGGATGAGATTAAAATTTCCTCTTAAAATTTCCTCTTAAAATCCAATGTTTCATTTTAATCTCATCGAATTTCATGGCCACAAAATTCACCATATCGACAAAATTCCACATCCTAGGAGCAAACACCAAAGGCATTCTAATTGATGTGTATGGTACCTTTGCATTGGCCTACAAACAAGCCTTCATGAGCTAGTTACAGGCGATGAGCCACTTAGTGGGTCAAAAACATTGGATTTTAAGAGGAAATTTTAATCTCATCCATAGCCTACAAGAGAAAAAAGGTGATATTAGAACCCTTAGCTCCTCTAGCAATCACTTTGACAAGTTAATCCATGACTTGGCCATGGTAGACATCAACACGGACAATAGTGTGTACACTTGGACCAATAAGCGATATGGGGATAAACACATCGCTTCTAGACTAGACAATTTCCTTATCTAAGAATCTATCATCATAGGTGGGGTAGACATAGAAACGCTTTTCCTCCCTACGGCAGGTTCAAATCACTGGCCCATAAGCCTTAACTATTGCAGGCAAGGAGGACAACTGAGAAGGCCTTTTCGCTTTGAAAAGTTTTGGCTTTCCCATCTAGACTTCCAACCTCTAATCCAGCAATGGTGGAATGAAGTTCACCCCCAAAAGGTACCCTTATATACCAATTCCAACAAAAATTAAAATACATCAAGGAGCAAGTTAAAGTCCAGAATAGAGACCATTTTGGAAACATTCATTTGGAGAAGGTGCAACTCGAGAGATAGCTAGCAACTCTCCAAAGGACCATCATGCTGGAGGGATACACTGACTCAACAAAAGCAGAGGAGAAAATATTGTTGGAAGCTTTAGAAAGCAGAGAAAAGCAAGAGGAAATTCTTTGGCAATCCAAATCCAAGAATAGCTTAGAGAGGGAGAAATAAACTCACTCTTCTTCCATAAAGCTACTATTCAACATAGGCTAGCTAACATAATTGTTCGCATAGAAGTTGAAAACAGCACGATGGTGGAAAATCATGAAGATATCAAAAACACTCTCATTACTCACTTCAAAGGAATAATGAAAGAACCTCAAGTGGAAAGAAACACTGAAAAGGGAAAAATCATCGAGAACATCCAGCTCCTAATTCGACCCATTGTGATGAATGAACTGGAGGAGGCAATCAAGCAATTTAAAGATGACAAAGCACCAAGCCCACATGGTTTCACCACCAATTTCTTCCATTCCTGCTGGAGCACTATCAAAGAAGAAATCTTAGATATTGTCGAGACCTCGATGAGAACTGGGAAAAACCTCAAGGCTTTCGATTCAACTTATATCACCCTCGTTCCCAAAGAAAATGGGGCAGACTTCCCAAATAATTTTGACCCATCGCACTTTGCAATGTCATTTTCAAAATCATTACAAAAACTATTGCTAATAGACTCTAACTAGACTAGTAGCACAATCCGATTATGTAAGAAGGTCATCAAATTCTTGATGGTATCATTCTCTCCCATGAAATTATACATTCCCTCAAGACCTCCAAAAAGTCCAAAATACTCATCAAGCTCGACCTTTCCAAAGCTTTTGACAAACTCAATTGGAAATTCATGGGAAAAATGCTCTTAGCTTTTGGTTTCTATCAACAATGGGTGAACTGGATTCTTACACTAACCTCCACATCTTTATCTTCTATTCTGGTCAATGGCTCACCCTCTCAAACTTTCAAATCCTCCAAGGGTATTAAGCAGGGGGGACCCTTGTTCACCGTTCCTCTTCGTACTCATGATGGAAGGATTGGGACGAATCCTCAAAATGACAAAAAGCCCAAATCCTCTCTCGTGAGCTCAAGGGCTTAAACCCCCATGACAATCTAGAGCCTCAATGACATGTACAACGGGCTTTGAAAATGCCACATGCAAAAGAGAACTGCAATCGGCATTTCCAAAAGCCCATGGGGTCCAAAGACTTTAGCGATCTGGAAGGATCATATGTAATGTTGAAAACTAGATGCATTTATGTTTTCTACTTTGTATATTGAGAACGGTATTCCCTCTTGGCTTATAACACTTCAGGAAAATATGGGAATCTAAAATAGGCTTTTTTGTGTGCAAAAAGCACTTGCTAAATGTCCTTTTCGTTTTCTCCTCAGTAGATAATTACAATTTTTTCTTGGAAAAAAAAATATATATGCACAATTATTTTGTAACCTGATTTTAGGTTGTGCAACATGCCCTTGATATTTTATGTTTTTAGCCATAATTGTTTGATAACCATAACTTAATTCAGCCTATATATCTAATCATAATCACAAGCTTAAAATGTCATGAAAAGCCATCATGGGCATCATTCAACCATACAGAAAGCATGCTTAGCTCAAACCAAACATACTTCCTTGGAACCCCTCCATTTATATCCCTAAACCACTCAATCTACGCCCCTTTCATACTTGTGCCCAAAACTCTCATATGCTGATGTGATTTTGATTTCCCTCAAAACTGAAAAGCTCTCTAGATTGAGAAGGATGTGTTATCATGAAGTTCACCATGCAAGAAAAAAGTAATAAATTGTAACAAGCCTCACAGCTGTAACATATTGCCACACTTACCATTTATTCACAAGTAAATATACTTCCAAGTAATATATACACGGGCACGTGTGTGTGTTGACTATATAAATTTGATTAATATGATCATTTAAAAGGGCTCTTTGAACAGACATGACAGGCATAAGCTACAGTGATGGCTGATCGTTTATAAAACTGAGAAACCACATCAACAGAATCCAACGTGAAAAAAGAGAGCAAATGCTCTTAAAAGATAACAAACAATTCAAAATATATATGAACTCCAAAATCAGATCTCCTGCTCATAAAACCATTCCCTTGTTACAAAATAACCATATGCCAAACACCAGTGATTGGAAGATATAATGCCTCTGCTCAGACATGATCATATATATATGTGTGTGTGTTGACTAAATAAATCTGATTAATTATGAAAATGACCATATGCCAAACACCAGTGATTGGAAGATATAATGCCTATGCTCAGACATGATCATATATATATATATATATATATATATCTGTGCATTGACTAAATAAATCTGATTAATATGTTCAAGTAAATGGACTCTTTGAACAGACATGACAGGCATAAGCTACAGTGCTGGATGAATCTATGAATCATTTATAAAAACTAAGAAATCACATTAACAGAATCCAACCTGAAAAGGAGAGGAAATGCACTTAAAAGGCAACAAAGAATTCAGAACATGTGTTCCAGAATCAGATCTCGTGTTCACAAAACCATTCCTTTGTTATAAAATGGCCATATGCCTAACATCAGTTATTGGAGGATATAATGTCTAGGATCAGAAGATTGAAGGACGAACTCAAAAAAAAGTATAGCAACTCACTTCGACAATTTAAAAAAAAATCTCTAATACAATAAAATGACAGGCAAAACTTCAGACGCAAGCTCTAAAATTGCCCATCTACAGACAAACTAGACATTTTATATAACTATAAACCACAATTACCAAACAAGGCCAAGCTAACCATCGAGGACAGCTTCTACAAAACAGAACCTTGTTTTGCAATTGCAATTCTAACACTAAAGGCAACCTATATCTGATCAGATAATTCATAGATTTACAGAAAACAGCATTTCATTTTGCTATCCAACCAAAAAAATATTGAAAGAGCTTACAATTTAAAGGTCAACATCCTCTTGAAACTCAATCATATGATACTTCAACGTGCCGTTTTTTATTAACTCATGTGATTGATAGATAACCACATCCTGATGAATCAGATATTCCTCAATTACATTAATATTTTTTTTTAAAAACAGATCTTACTTGCAAATGTTCGGAAATTCATTCACATAATATACCAAAGAAAACAATTATTGAATTATATGATATCAGCAAACCCAAGCAATTCCGGAAGACATTTATGCAATGTGTTCACAAAAACTATTCACCAGTTCAACCTGATCAAATAAAATATTTCCTCTTTGATTGCTCCCAAGTATAATGATAACAAGCAAAATTGACATCTATGTCTTGCTATTTCATTAAAAGAAGGCTAAACAAAAAAAGAACAGAAGAGAGATAGGACCTAAAATCTAAAATAATTCCAGATATTCCTCAATTGCATTAATATTAAACAAACAAAAAATAAGATCCTACTTGCAAATGTTGGGAAATTCATTCACACAATATACTAACCAAAACAATTATATTATATCAGCAAACCCAAACAATTCCGAAAGACATTTATGCAGTGTGTTCAAAAAAACAATTCACTAGTTCATCCTGATCAAATAAAATATTTCCTCTTTGATTGCTCCCGAGTATAATGATAACAAGCAAAATTGACATTTATGTCTTGCTATTTCATTAAAAGAAGGCTAAATAAAAAAAGAACAAAAGAGAGATAGGACCTAAAATCTAAAATAATTCCAGATCTGCAGCACATTTCCAATGCTGTGAATTTCGGAAATAAATTTAAACATTTCTAGGAACCAGCATCTATAAGAACTTCCAACTAAATTTGAAGGGAAAAATAGATAAAACTGAAGCCATTACTCGAGGGCTGGACGAGCTGGTCCAGCACCATAGCTACCACCTCCACGACCAAACCCTGGTCTTCCACCCGAGCCCTGAAAAGTTCAGATACACAAACTATGAACAAAAAGCAAGATTCACCTAAGAGAATCCTGAGAGAGATCTAAATAAAACTAACAACAATAATTTTACCCTAAATGAAGGTTGAAATTCTGCAGGTGCCCCAGCCTTGTCACCAAATTCTCCAGGAGCTCCTCGAGGAGGGCCTCCACGGTATCCTTCCCGGTCTCCAAAACGTGGTCTGTCTCCTCCTTCAAAGCGAGGCCCTCTGGCATGTACATGAAAGTTAGAAAATATTATTATAATAAATTACCCTGCTGTGCACCAGACACTGGGTAAAAACATACATACCTGGGAGGACGATCACCACCAGGTGGACCACCCATAGGTCTGCCAAGAGGCTTTGCAGACTTTTTCAAAGTTGCAGGAACAATCTCTGAAGGTAGATTTAAATATGTTCGGAGATATTCAATTCCATCATTTGTCAAATACCAGTAATAATGCATCCAAGCAAAGGACTCCCTCACATACTCCTTGGACTTGAAGCTCTGCATCAACTTGATGACTTGCAGATTTGGAACATCGATTTCTGGGTGTTTGGGAAGATTATAATCCTTCTTTGCATATAGCACACCCTCTGCATATATGCAAATTCCGCAACTTAGCAAATGTTTGAACAGAACTTATACTAGGCGCTACATATGCAGATATTAAACTATGTAATCACTGATAAATAAATCATTATCTAAGTTGAAAAATAAATACCACTTATAGTAATATGCACATTTGAAAACTACAACTTTACCCAACACAAACCTTTGAAAAGGTACTTGTAGACCTCATTGCGATTCTTTTTAGGTATCAACTGCAATAGCAATTTAAAATTTTAAAACGTCTTGCATTAATCATAAGAAGATCCCATCTAATCACAAGAATGCCTAACATTGCTATCATAACAGAATTTCAAAGGAACATTGCCTTTCAATTTAGAGGGCATTCTGCATACATACCATTATGGCCTACAGTAACAACTGCTCCTTTGTCTAGAATGCAAATGAGTAGGCTTGCACAGCAAAACGATATCCTGGATTACCACAAAAAGTTGTTACCTTAATTAAAAGAGGCAATTTAGGATATTGATCATGTATGTTCTTTAAAAATTTGCCACAGGTACACTCATTATGCTCATGCAACCCATTCTGTCAATACATTTAGAAAATCACTACGTTGCACCAAAATCACTACCAGTCCTACACAAATGTAGTTGTACATATAAGTATTTTAATAAAATTAAGCTCCAATGCATTTAACTCGGTCTGCTATCATTCCACCAGTTCACATTCATTATTGGGCACCTAATTACGTCGATAGACGTTTTTATTTCAGATTTGGGGCAGACTACGGCCCATGCTTTTTCATCAACTGATGAGGATGAGACAAGTGTACTGTCAAGATTGATTCTATGGTAGTTGTTCAAAATTCAAATTAAACAATTATTAAAAAAGGAATATAAAAATAACCAGTAACTAGTTGATGAATGGATAATAGGTAGCAATGCATGGTCCAACAGTTCATGGCAGATAACTAGAAGAAT
This sequence comes from Pseudotsuga menziesii, assembly GCA_001517045.1. Taxonomy (NCBI): domain Eukaryota; kingdom Viridiplantae; phylum Streptophyta; class Pinopsida; order Pinales; family Pinaceae; genus Pseudotsuga; species Pseudotsuga menziesii. Next base: position 233,751 of record LPNX010921562.1, read on the forward strand.
GTGAGATAAAAAGAAAAAGAATATAAAAAATAATTAATAGTTGATAAATGGATAACAGAAAGAATTACAGTGATAACATGTAGCTAGGCATGGATAACTCACAGTTGAACCTATCTATAATAATATGAGGAATAAAATAATTCCAGACGGTCTTCCATTCCTTAACTAGCTCTTAACCATTTGATCTCTATCGACATGATCCAACCACAAATTATGTGGGTGTGCTAGTAATATTAGCTACCTGAGCTTCATTTTGGAAGACATGAACAAGACCAACCATCTTTGCTGATCGAACATAATATGCTGCAGATGCATTCAAAAAAATTCTAGAAAACATAATAATAATAAATAAGTCTAAGCATTGTTCATAATGTATCTGAGACACTGCCATTACCTTGTCATGACTGGTAACCAGACACTAATAATTTATATGTAAATAATTGTCTCAATTTCAACTAAGGTTACAGCCTAATTTAGCTTGAAATTTACTTATATTCTTAGTAAAATTAGTAAGCTATGACATTTGATTGGATCAGATAAGTCAAATCAACTACTGAGGTTAAAGTAAACATATATGTATTGATGTGTATAATTTACATATCCACCCTGCATTTTCAGGTGCTTTGAAATATCCTATGTATACTTGGATCGTATCCAGGCATCTAATCTACAATTTTCTATCTTTCCTAGCTCATTAAAATTTCCATTCAATTTATTTATTTGAAAGGTTTGTCCATAATAATTAAATAATCTAAGTTGTCAGGAAACTTGAGGACTGGGACAGGTACAGGGATGGGGACGGGACGCCACTTTTTGAAATAAAGGACTTGGGTACGTCAGGGGTACTGTCTATATATATATGAAATCAAAATACAAATCATTTTCACTAGTATTGAATTTAATAAGTAACATGCACATTGCTTCAAAGTTCATGAATCATTGATATAAAGTGGAAACTACATGCGAACATTGAGTATAAAGTTATAAACATGATATCAGATAATCATAAGACATAAACCAAGTGGAAATTCAAATTACAGTTTTCATATTCATATGAATCGTGATTCATCAATCATTATATATGTCCAATGTCATACAGCATACATAGAGTATACCACAAGTCTACATCCAAAATTCAAAATGCAAAAACATTGAAAATCAGCTCTTCTCTCCTCTGCCATGGGTCCTCCTTTCCCCTCTGCACGGCCTCTCCTCTGTTGTATCCTCTGCAGGCTGCCTTCTTTTCCTGTCGCAACCTCTCTCCAAGTGACAAGTCAAATGTCAAATGAAAAACAGAAACGAGTTGGGAGGGCAGGGCATGATGTTAAGAGGGTAGGGGAACCCACACCCACCCTTTCCCTCTTCAAAATGATAAATGATAATAATAATAATTTACAGTCAAAGAAGTCTCCTAGGCATCCCCAAAATCGTGTGACAGGGTCCCTAGACAACGCAAAATTTACAAATATTTTGCCAAAGGTTTCCGGTACTAGGTACTTCAATGGGGAGAGGTCCCCGACTGGGCTTCCGAGACATGAGGACGGTACCCAGGACAAGGACACAAACCCAGCCCCCAAGACAGGTACCCTTGCAACACAGATAATAATTGGCAATCGTAAAAACAGGGTAAACCTTTTCAAGGGCCAGAAAATAGGAAAGGTTCCTTCTTTTAAGAACTTGGACTTAGGTTCCATCTAAATATAAATGGGAATGCATGCATCAACAAAGGAATTGCAGGTTACATAAAAAACCTTTATTCTTGTCAAAGTGTAAGAACATTCAGAACATTGGTACAGTCAGTAATTTTACACTGAAGCCCAAATTCCAAGAATTGTAAGGATATCATCCCACAGGAGGGCAGAGACAATTAGGAAAGATGTGACAATTAGGGAACAGGACTCTCCCCAGAGGTTGGAAGAAAATTAAATCTATCCAAAAGCATTTCTGTATAGAAGAATTGGGAATGTGTTTACAGCAGCACTTTTTCACTTTATTACATGCATGGGAAGGGATAGCACCCTCTCCAATATTATGCTATGAAAGCAACAAAACAAGCACTGGCAGAAGCCATTTGAACAGATTGACTAATAAATAGGGGAGTCTGATGTAAAGGACTTATCAGGAAAAACAATGGTTATTAAAGATGTACTTTGATTCAAATTCACAGAGAAAGTTTGGCAAAAGCCAAAAGAAAATATGAACTTCCCTTCTGAGAAAATTAATTACATGGTCCATTGTGAGCAAAAGAAATACTAGTGGAAACCCCTGTAAGTCTTTAAAAGACATTGATATATAGTGGGCAAGTTGAATGGCAACTCAAACAGGAAGATAAAAAATGAAATGACAAGACTGTAAAAGCCTTCTATGAGAAAAAAATGTGATCAAGAATGAACGTCGTGATTTGTTAAATTGTTACAGATATGAACAAATCAAACATCAGCATTCAACAGATTAATCTCAACCCAGGGAAATGAATGCATTGCTGAACATTCCAGTAAAAGTATTTGAAAGCTCTCGGAGAGTTATTAGAATATGGGAAATACTTAATGCTAGCATAGACAGACAAAACAGTTTACTATTCCTATTGATTTATGAATAAGTTTGAGAGATATTTTTGTACATGCATATCAAATATCATATACAGGTATGATCAGCATATTTTGCATACTCTGTTTTCAATGATATCCTGTTGATCCTGTTTGGGAAATTAAGAAAAGTTTTATCTCATTTTCCGTGTCATCTTGTATTTGATTTTTGGGTGCAGAGATTCTCACTACTCGCTAGAGCATCATACTGGCAGACCTTCTTCGTCTTTGACGTTATATATACAACTCAGTTTACATATTAAACCTTTTAAGTATTCTTAGCCTTCTTAGCAGTTGTCTGTGCTCAACCATTTTTGGGTTATCATCTTTGATACCGTCTCTACAGTACAGTTTACCTATTTAATCTTTTTAATTATTTCAAGGTGTGGTTCATGAACTGTTTCTGGGATTGTTTTGAGGTTTCATTGTTGCTCTTAAAATCATGTGTGGCCAATACTAATCTATTTTAATTCTTAATAAAGTCATTTATATGCATTAAATGTACAGTGTACACAATCACATCTCCAATGGAAACAAAGGTTACACCTCTTCCATTGCTGCTACAGCAGCTTGATCTTTCAACTTTTGCTTTAAATCAAACTAAATGCTAACGTTAGAACTTACATAAAATGATTTTATATCAATTGGTATCAGAGAGTCACCTAACATATGTGACAAAGGCCAATAACACTTACTAATGCAACAAATCAGGCTTCACTGATAAAGAAAGAACGGGATCTAAATATGTCTAGCGTCAGATCTTACGAAACAACAACATAATACACTTTACTCTGTTCTTCCCAATATGCCATTAGAAGTTTTCTCATGGAGCAAAGTGAATCTGGTACTGCAACAATGAATTGTTTCAGTGGAGTATTAAACCATCTATTCATATAGGTCTCATGCTGGTATGTCTGATGCATACCTCATGAATTTCAAAGCGATGAGGTTAGCTGAGACCTAGCACCTAAGCTGAAGGAAGTCCGCTATTTGCAGTGCAATGACTCTAGACATGTTTTTGTTCTAAAAATGAAAATCAACCTGGTTCCAATGCAAGCCTTTCCAATTCAGAGGTGAAGGGTTCCATGCAGGCTTGTATCGACCCTCGGCGCGCACACACAAAAAGGATCACCTGGGGTTGTGGGTATACAACTACTGATCTTCACAACTTAATGTAGCATGAGCCCACCAAATCAGAACCAATATCCCCTCCCTCACAAAAAAAAATAACAGACAAAATAAAAAGTAATTCCCAAAGGTCCGTGCAGATTTTGAACTTCTGGCCAAGCTCAGTAGACAACCAGATACAAAACACAATCACCGTTTCACAAAGATGGTATGGCCATGAGATCGATCCCTGTGCACACTAAACAGAGAAAATCCCTGTGCACTCTAAACAGAGAAAAAGGGGGCAGCTACTAGATGAAAATAAATAAATAAACCTAAAATAACCATGCTTTCATATTTAATAAAACTCCATTTACAGGCATGGTTTTATACAGAAAGCAATCAGAATACAAACAGCGGCCGGTTTTCGGGATGTTAAGGTCGAAGAACCAAAACATAATGAAAACCAGAGCAGCTAATTAACAAAACAGAGGCATGATCGAAGCACAGAGATGAAAGAGAGAACTACACTGACCTTTGTCGGCCGAAGAGTCGCCAACCATGGACACTGGAACGAAAGAAACTAATCCTACTTGTAAATTTTTATATGCATAAGATACAAAACCCTAGCCACTCATGTAATCAAACCCTACACCCAGATTCAATCGAGCGCTGCGCTGAGGTCATATAACGAGGGAGCTTTGTGTTAACACTTTCCACATAGGCAAGGTCTTGAGGTTGAGGTCACACGGGTAGGGGGCTTAGCACTTCAATATTTCTGCATTGAGTCTTGAGGTCACACGGGTAGGGGGCTTAGCACTTCAATATTTCTGCATTGAGTTGTTTCAATAACTAACACATCTACATAGTTTGCCGTTGGATTACGTTGATAAAGATCAAATTGTTAAGAGATAGTTATGGAATAGAAGAGAGTGGAAAAAAAAAAATTATACCTCGTTTTTTTAGTTAAACGGGTTCAAGTGTGAGTTATCCATGCCTAGCTACATGTTATCACCGACATTCTGCATGTTATCCATTTATTAGCCATCAATTATTTATTATATTTTTTTTCTTTTTATCCCTCATTCTTCTACTTATCTGCCATGAATTGTTGGTTATCCATTCACTAGCTATGAGTTATCCATGCATTGCTACTAGTTATCAATTCATCAGCTAGCTACCAGTTATTTTTTATATTCATTTTTTTATAATTGTTTATTTCTAATTTTGAATAACTGCCATAGAATCAATCTCCACAGTACACTTGTCTCCTCTTCATCCATAGATGAAAAAATATAGGTTGTAGTCCACCCCAAATCTCAAATAAAAACGTCTATCGACGTAAAAATGGGTAAAAAGATTAAGTTAAAATGAATTTTCTTTTTTATTTGTTTATTTATTTAAATATTACAAGCATAGATCTATTTTAAACCCAGATCTATCAAGCACCAAGAGGGATCCAATTTCTTGAGGTGTACATTTTTTTACCATTTGGATCCCTCTGTGTAAACTTAGATCTGGGTTTAAAATGGATCTATGTTAGTTTTTTTTTGTTTTTTATTGCGTCGAGAAAAGCGAGGTGCTCTCCAACCTAGTATGGGGGAGATCTTGTCACGTTAGTCACGTTATACTAGAAAAAGAGCAAAAAGCCCAGTTCATTTCTTTCCAAACCTTTAGGCGAGAAGAAGAACATTGGAGACTAAAATCTCGAAGTACTTGGTTGAAAGCTGGAGATAGGAATACCTCCTTCTTTCACAAGCAATGTAGAGTTAGAATTTCTCAAAATCATATTTCGGAAATCTCTTCCCAGACTGGTGAAGTGGTAAAAGGAATTTCTCAAATCAAATAGTTGGCTGAAGTTCACTTTCAGAACCTTTACAAGGAAGATGGCTCCTCCGATCCTAATCTTACTTCTGATTTTTTGGCCAACATTCCCAGCTTGGTGAGTAAGGAAGAAAATGACAAGCTGATGAAGCCTTTTTCGAAGCAAGAAATTATTGATGTTATCTGGTCCATGGAGTCGGATAAAGCTTCAGGCTCTGATGGGTTCTCCTTCCACTTTTATAGAATTTGTTGGTCATTAATTAGGAAAGATCTCTTACGAATGATAAAAAGCTTTCCAGCTTAAAGTCAAAGTGGGTGGCTACACAAATTCCACCTTTCTTGCACTAATTCCTAAAGAAGCCAATCCATCTACCTTTGATAGAGTTAGACCTATTTCTCTTTGCAATGCGTCCTATAAAATCTTTTCTAAACTATTAGCAAACAGACTTAAACCTTTGCTTGAGAAGTTGATTTCTCCACTTCAAGGAGGGTTTGTAAAAGGGAGACATATTCTGGATAATGTTATACAAGTTCAAGAAGCTATGCATTCCAGTTTTCTTTGGAAGGAGAAGGGCATGCTCATCAAACTTGATATGGCAAATGCCTTTGACAAGGTAAAGCATTCTTTTCTTTTCTCAGTTCTCCATTCTTTTGGTTTTAGTTCTGTTTTTCTTAATTTGATAAAAGCATGCATTCACAATCCTTGGATAACGCCATTAGTAAATGGCAGACCAACAAACTTCTTTCAAGCTTCCAGGGGCCTCCGACAGGGCTGTCCTTTGTCACCCTTTTTGTACATTCTTATGGTTGATTCCCTAAGCAGGAAGCTATCAGCAGGAAAAAATGATGGGATTATTCCAGGCATAACTGCAACAGTAGGAGTCGAAGCTATCAACCACGCCCTCTTTGTGGATGACACTCTGCTCTTGGGAGGGGCATCCTTAAAAACGTCAAGAGCTTTCTCTGACATTATGCATCATTTCTGTATTATTTCAGGGGCTCTCATCAATAACCATAAGAGTGCAGTGTACAATTGGAATGTCGATCAATCAAAAGTTGATAATATATCTCAGATCTTGGGTTTTGAAGGATATACTTCCTAGGACAAGGTCAAATATTTGGGTCTACCATTAACTTTGGGGAAAAATAATCCTTCTCTCTGGCTGGAAATTATCAGTAAGATTAAAGCAAAGATTGTTTCGTGGGGAGGCCACTGGCTTACAAAGGCAGGAAAGGTCCTTCTGATTAAGTCAGTCCTCTCATCTCTTCCTATTTACCAATCATCTTTACTTCTAGCGCCAAAAGCTATTATGAATCAGATTTCAAAACTACTTAGAGACTTCCTATGGAGAGGGGGGAAAGGAACCCAAAACCGCCTGCATCTGGTTAAATGGGAAACATTAAAAAGACCATTTCTCGAAGGAGGATTGCAAATTATTATGGCAGTTGTTTTCCAATAAAAAGCACTCGGTGAGTCATCTGTTCTGGAAAAAATACCTTCACGAAGGAACATTAAGAAATCTTCAAATGGCAAATACCCCCAATGGATCCATTATTTGGAAGTCATGCAGGAAAGGCCTCAAATTCTTCGTGTGCATCTTTATCAAATCCCAGGAAATGGCAGACAAACCTTTATGTGGGATGATAAAATTAATGGACACACTCCATTACTCGCTGATGCTTCTATTGCTGAGATTCAGAACTGGTATGATAAATAATGGCATACACAGACTGGCCGATATTGTTGTTTGGGATACTAAGGGAAATTGGATCGCTTGGTCCCTTCCCTTATTGACAGATCGTGACCTCCATAATTCCTCTGTCCATCAAAATTTGTTATTAGCCAGGCTGACTAGACTGACTCCTATTCATCGCTCCTGCAGAGACTCGTGGGGATGGAGATTTTTTGGTGTTTACACTGCTGCTCATGGATACATTTATTAGTCTTCAACACATTCCTGCTCATTGGGCTCATCTGGCTCCCATAACGCAGCTCTTTGGAAGTTGTTGTGGAGTCAGCTCAACATTCCAAAGATTGACTTTTTCCCCTGGACTTTAATTCATCAAAAACTTTTAACTGGTGAAAATTTGTTAAAAAAAGGTTTTTATGGACCATTTAGATGTTGTTTATGTTTTCTGGTTGTTGAGTCTTCAGCACACATTTTAGTTGAATGCGACTTTGCTCAAAAGGTCTGGGCTATTGTTTTGCGTGGGATACCATACACTTTTTTTTCCTGCTATTCTTTTTAAAAATTGGCAGTCAAGATATTGTGGTGCTCTTTCTTCCAGTCATGCATGGAGAAAAATATGGCAAGCTATTCCAAAATTTATTTGGTGGAAAATTTGGTTGACTCGAAATGATATGATCTTTAAAGGCAAAATCCCGAAACCTGAAATTGTAGCATCTAAAGCTAAGGCTTTTCTTTTAGAAGCAGAATGAAACCTTCTAATAGCTGGAACTATTTTAGAAGATGAACACAATTGGCTTGGTTCGAAGTCAGTGGATAAAATTCAGATGGGTTTAAGCAAGCTCGTTATTAAACCATTTTGGCAGATCAAGCTCTTAGAAAATGAATTTTCAGATTGGTGGAAATTTAAAAATAAAGCATCGATATTCTTTGATGGTGCATCAAAAGGAAACCCGGGGAAAGTTTGGGTAGGGGGTTTGATTTTCTATCCAGGCGGAAAACTAGAAACAAGTTTCAGGTGGGGAATAGGGAAAAATACAAATATTCAGGCAGAATTATTTGCTCTTCTGAAAGCATGTCAACTAGCAAAGGAAGCAAGTTATAATAATTTGCAAATCTATGGAGATTCTGAAATCATCATAAAAACTCTAAACTCAGATTCATTGTTCAACAACCTTAGTCTGAATGTGACCATGCAAAGGTTGCATTTCATTTTGATTGATTGTGATTCAGTTACTTCTTACCACATTCTTCGCGATTTGAATAAGCTTGTAGACCTCAAAGCAAATCAAGGTTGCCTCCTCCCTCCAGGAATGTTAAGTATGAATGATAGATCTTGCTTATTGCATCCCATTCCATGACAAAATTTCATTTTGATGTAAGGAAAAGTATTTTTTGGAACAAACTGTAATTGGGTGAAAGCCCAATTTATTATTTTTTAATAATAATAAAAATAATCGTTTTGGTTGAAAAAAAGTTATTAATATAAATAATAATTTTAATATGTACATAAAAGTGCAACCCAAGAAACTATCATTTTAAGACTTCAAATTCAATATTTTTTATACGAATATGGAAATAATATACAAGTGATTGCTAAAATTATTTTTTATTTGTTTTAAGTACATTTTTTAAATTTTTTATAATAAATATTTTGAATAAATTTATAAAACATGATAAATTTATTTTTTCATATAGTGAGACACATTAAAGTAGTAGAATTTGTGTGAGAAGTGAAGAAGCTACACTTCCACAATTGTGATTTTGGGTAGAGTTGGAGAAGGTTGTAGCTCCAACATTAAGGTGTTTAGTATATTTGCAAGTTAAGAGGTAAATATTGAGAGAAGTAAGGAATATAGAACCAACTGTGGTTGGGTAGATTTATAAAAGGGATAGATTCAGGAATGAATTTGGGTAGAGTTATCTAGACTATGACTGAATAATTGAGATTATTGGTAGAGTTGCAAAAGAAGTGAGAGAGATTACATCTCTAGCATTGAGGTGTTGGGTAGAGTTGCAAGTGAGAGGTGATAGGTTAAGGTAGTTGAGGAAGATAGGTCTCTAGCTATGATTGGGTAGAGTTTGTGGGAGTTAGGGACATCTTCAATAGTGAAGTTGGGTAGAGTTATTTGTAGAAGAAGAAGAAGCAAACCATTTAAGTTTTGAGGAATTGGATACCTCCAAGAGGAAGTTGGGTAGAGTTGTCGAGAGAGAAAGACTAGTTGGGATTTGAAACTTGTAGGAAAAATTGAGTTCTTGAGAGGACATGAAGAAGGAAACAACTACACTGTAGAAGGTTGGTTATAGATGCTGAAATATGAGATTAATTAAATAAATTAAGAGGCGAGTATTGTTGAGGTCATCTCGAACAAAATGTTTTCTAGAGATGAGAAATTAAGAAGAAATATCACACTGAGGAGGTGTAGAGATGATCTATAGAAGAGGAAGGAAGGTGGAAGTTTGATAGAAGAAGAAGTGCATATGAAATATTGGCCTCGATAGAATTTTGTGACACAGTAAGGAAAACATTGGAGAATATAGAAGATTTGGAATAAGCTCAAGGGATTAAGAAATCCTTAGATTAGTAGAAGTTGGGGGAGGCTTTGATGGGGAAAAAAGAGACCTGATAGTTTATGAAGTGAGGATAATTAATGGGTTGACTAGGAAAATATTGGAAGTGATGGAACAAGCACATAAGTCATACCATGTTAAGGCATGCAATGTGAAGGATAAATAACATAATATAGTGGAATCAGACCTCTTAGTAGATGAGAAATATGATGATGATTATACTAAAACCATCTAGTATGAATTAGAGGATGTTGAATCTTTGGAGGATATCTCTAATGAAGTGTTAAAGATAGTTGGTGATTGTAACGTGCCTGACCCTCTTACCGACGAAGAGGACGCTACTGAACCATAAAAAACCTTCGGGCAACTAGCCCCATGAGCACGAACATACATAAAATCGAAATGCTTGAACATAAAACATGCTAAGATGCATAATCATTTACATACACAGCGGAAACAAGCATACATTCATTCAGGCATTCAACATGTTCATCATCATTCATTAAACATCAAATATGATTGCAGAAGTAAAATAGACAAGAATACTTATCTTATCAAGAATTCGTCCTGCAACCAACTACGTCGCTGCAACATTCCACCCAACCATAGGCCAGCGTGCTCATCAATATCTCAGCAACACTGCCACCCCTGAGCTGGGCATGATTCCCAAGGAATAAGGGACTAAACAAGCTTACACATAGCCAAGGTGCACAAATCATCCAAGCCAACACAGTAGGGTTTATCACGCTATCAAGGAGTTGGTGGTCTCGTTGGAGAGCTAAGGACACCTACACCAAAGCTAGCCTGACTTCTAAGACACCCACACACACCCAACACCAAGAATTAGTCCCTTCTCTGCTTCACAGTCCCTCAAGCCCTAACTTCCCTTTCCAGTGTTATCCTAGGGTTGTGGAGAAGAAAGCCAACCATCTAACTCTGTCTGTGTATCTCCCAAACACCAGGATTCTCAAGCATACCCAGCTTTCAAACCCACTCCGCATAGTCCGAAGACCAACCACTGCATACCTGCAGTAAAACCAAGCGATTCACAGCTTTGTGAGGAAACAAAAGAAAACAGGGTGGCAACCCAAAAATGGTGAACGTAGCTCAAGCCGAGCAAGGCGAATTCAGAGTTGTTCTTGGCCCTAGCGTGGCCAAAAAAATTCATCCGCAACCCAAAAGATGATTGCATCCACCGCAAACAAACAACGTGGGGGGGGGGGGACCACAACAAACCACAGTTCCGGGGGAAGAACAACAACCCCTTCTTACAATGAAGCCACGGGAACATTACACAATCCAAAAAATGGGAAGAGAAGCCAGACTCCCAACATTGACAGGGGAAAACATAAACACAGACCACGATCGGTAACATACATAGTCACAATCGGCAAGGAGACATACACCTACCATCGAAACTGGTATGGAACACACAGACACACCGCCCCAGCGTGAATGGCTATTGCAAAGGGAAAATCGTGGGCAACAGTAACTCTTTTTCCAGCTCCCTGTGTGAGATGAACAAACGATGGAGAGTCCCCCAAAAGGTGCATGTGAGGAAGTCGAATGTCTCTGCATGAGAATGATCAAGACCAAATCCTCGGGAGAGTGGAATCGTGGGAGAGTGGAGAGAGTGTTTTCTTCTGCCCCACACAATGTGAAGAGGAAGAGTCTGCTGGGGGAGTGGACACATGGGCAAGGACTGACAGTCCTGCCACACCCACTACTACTCAGCAATAACTGCTCCCAACTAACAGACAATGAAAGTTTAAAGGGGTGGTTGACACATGGCTTTTCCCCATAGGCCCAAAGTTCAACAATTCCCCCTCCTTATCCTTAGGAAAATCATGCCCTTTTCATTAACGTTGCACTGTCGTAGCTAGCTGTAGGTTCATTTTAATTAATGTGCATATTTACATGATGCCAAAACTATTATGTGCCAGATAGAATGATATACCATCGGCAACAATCCCAATTGCCGAAACATAACACAACCAAATCGATAGTAGGGCTTTTGCCTTTAGCTCCACACCACGTTTAATTACAATATACACATCATGTATCTTTTAATGCAACCGGGGTCAAAACTGGGGATATTACAATCCCTTCCCCCTTGGAATAACACCGTCCTTAGTGTTCCAATACATAGTGATACATATACAATTTGCACATCAAAATTTCAAAATTTTGCAGATATGTCCCACGTTCAATTATTTACTTGAACTTTCAGGACCAAGCCCCTCGGCTTCCATGAGCTTCTCTTGCTGGTTCTCAGCTTTCGGCTCATCCCCAAGTCTAGGAATTTTGTGGCTGCTACCCTCTTTATGTTCCCTTGTTGGGCAGTCCCAGCGGTAATGATGTCCTCCGCATTTCCAACATTTCGCTAGTTGCTTCATCTTTACCTGCTCAATTTCCTTTGAGTCTTCATGCCTGGAACATTTCTTAACGGATCGCTTGGACGAATGCCCCATCATTGATCCACTTTCCTTTCCTTCACGGATTGCTCCCAGAAGGATTTTTACCTCCTTTTGTAGAAAAATAGAGTCTTGCAAAATCTGGTGGTTCATCTCATTCTGCCTTTTCTGTATCTTGAGAATCTCTCCAAGATTCTCTTGGGTCTTGGCAATCGTTTGAAGGATACTTCTAGCCAAATCCAACAGCTTCTGGTCTGCTGCCATGATCAATGTGCACGACTGGATTTCACTTTTCTCACCTGTGAAATGCATCATTGAAATTTTGTTAGACCAAGCATAATATAGGCATTAAAATCAGTCAATTAATTGCCCAGCTGGCATGACAGTCCAAGTCTTTTCAAGGAGACTTTCATACTCTTCATGCCTTCCCAACAGGCACATGAGCTCATTCATGTCCATTCTTGGGCAGGGAATTAACTATTCCAAGATTCACAATTTACTTTAAGCAAATACACACATTCTATTTTCAGTCATACATGCATTCAACAACCTTTTGTTTTCACAATGCATAAGTATATATATAATAAAAAAGGAAAGAGAGAGCAACACGACTTTTTCCCCTCTGTGTCTTGTTCCATCCTGGAACCCACACCACCATTGTGGTTTTCATGCTCTCATCCTCGTTCACTTCACCATGGATGTTGGACCAATCCCTCTTGGTCATGACACTTAGTGTCTCCTGTCTATTTCAGACCTCTCAACCATGGAGCCTTCGCACATGGTTTGTCTCGGCTGTTAGGACCTTCACAGTCTTACTAGTACCTTTTTCATTATTGCTCATTCTGAGCTCTTCAGGACAGTCACATGTCCACATGCACCCCTAGGATGCTCTCATAGTCCTCGCTCCTAGCGATACCTATATTCAAACATTGAATAGATTCACATGTTTAGTTTATTCTCAATGGTTTTTATCTCTTAAACATGAGCTTAGAATATCATAACCAAATCATATACACATGTATATTCATAAACAAGAAATTGCAAAATAATCCAATACTTATCTGTATTGTGCGTTTCCTCTTTGGTCCATAGGATCCTGCTTCGCTTTGCAAGCCTTGGGATTGCCTATGGACTTGGATGTTAAGTCGGCACGCAGGCTACTTCACAACATCCTTTTATATATATCAAGCACAGTCAAGCCAACCTACAGTTGGGTTTATCATACTGTTTAGCCAAGCCAATATACAATTGGGTTTATTAGGCTGCAGCCAATCAAGCCAATACACTACTGGGTTTATCGGGCTACTCAGCCAAGCCATCTAATAGTTGGGTTTATCAGACTGCAGGTAGTCAAGCCAACACAATTTCCACAATTTTCACAACATCAAATAATTACACAGTCAAGGCAACCTACAGTTGGGTTTATCAGACCGTCCAGCCGGTACACCTTCACGCCGACTAGGCTTGGAACTTTACCATTACCATTTCCAGGTTTCATTTCCAGCAGTGAGCTCTAATTCCACTACCCCCATACAACACAAGAAACCAATCCGTTCTCTGCTCTTCAGTCCCTCGGGAATGTCTCATTCTCTCTGCTCTTCAGTAGAAGGGAGGATGAGCCCAAGCTATTGTCCATTTAGTGTGCAACACTAGACTGCATCTGTTTAGCCTGACAACACAAGCAATATAAGCAAACTCATCAGCGTTATTGCTCTAAAACTGTAATCATATTTCATATCATTCACTATCAAGTATTGAGACACCAAGAGTGCGTCCACTCCCTAGGGTGTAATCAATATTGAAAACCCTTTCATGATCCAACATCAGGAAAGTGTGCACCCTTTTTCGATGTGTGCCATGTAGGCCCTATTCATACTCAAGCAATCGGTCATAATGGAAATAAAATCAAAACATGCTCTACATATGGAATTTAACAATTTGACATGCAAATTCTTAGCTAGGGTCACAGAACACTTTTCCATTTGCCGAGTCAGTATTCCTTCGTTAAGGAGGAATGGGGGCTCCCTTCTCTGAGTTGACAGTCCCTCGGTTTTCCATCCCAACTCCTTTTTACATTTCATATCCACACATGTCTTACTGACATAATCTATACCATCTCACTCATGTTGCTTACCAAACATGTAGTGCAGATGAGACATTTCTAAAATGTCCAATGGAGTTTCACCCAAAACCCATTTCCAAGATAGGGGAGAACCTCCCCATAAAGTTTGGCTCCTTCCAGCCATCACACATGGTCGTCCTGCAATGTGTACCCCTGGCACATTCATCAAGTAGCCGGCTGTTAGCACATACTTCCAGCTGTTAGCACATCAATATTACCAAAACTCATTTACTTCACGCAATCATTATCATACTAAAATTGCGAGGTATAGTCACATCATTTATGCCAAAATGAAATGTTTAGATACTCCTTACTTCACAAGCGTATCATTTGTACCACCTTGCCCTTCCATAGAGCATTTTCGGCAGCTAATCGATCATGACTACCCTCTTCATGCACTTACGATCCTGCATCCATAACAACACTTGAAATGGTTCCAAAATTATCATCAATTCATCATTTCAGCCATTAGTTATTCATAATGACACATGCACTATCTCAATGCATTCATGCAATGCATCACAACATTTGCACCCATACTTATGTATGCATATCTACTACATTTACTCATACTTTTCATATGCATCTATTCAATGCATAACCACAAGATTTATGAAATATTTTAATGCATATCCACTCAATGCTACCTTGCATTGATTCAGGAATGCTATGCATTCAAACATACCATGCATGGCCTAACCCTGACTACTTCATATAGGATGCATTACTATAATCAAGACCATCAGTACTTACTTTCTTTGGGCTACTAGGCTCATAACAACATATACATGCATGATACCTTTTTATATGGATATAGTATAAATTTTAAATAACCACATGGTATGAAACCTCTTGCTTTTACCACTCCATGCAATTGTCATAATTAAACCATTACCTGCATGGATCCTACTTACACCTTTGACATTACCAGTTTGGTTGGTCTCTTGCAGGAGATTGCAGAATTCTCTCACCAACTTTTGATTCTGGACTTGTTGCCTTATCCCTTTCTTCATAGGGTTGCTGGTCACATTCGTCAACATCAGCAACATATTCAGCCATGTCCATCTTTTCATTGGTTTTCCCACTAATGCCAACACCAATGCAATAATTACCATTAGTGGTTCATTATAAATGTATAATTCTCACTACTCTTACCAACATGTAATATCCTATGCATGCAAGGCATATCCTCATACATTTTATGTACGAAACTTATAAAATGTAATTATAATTAGCAAGACAGGGTTTAAGAAAATTTCCCTTTTCAAGTCCCTCATCTTTGCATGGAACTCCTCTTCCACACAACAACTGGTTTGACTTCATGGTCTTGCTACCTCTAGGCATGCAATTCTCGGATTTGTCCATATTGACAGCAACACATTTCCTTTTCAAACAATCACTAGTACTTTGCAGCTCCGCATTCAAACTCAGGTGATTCCTCCTTGTTCCCTACTGGATAAGATTTCCAACGCCTATCCCCATGCTTCATTATGACCTTGGGTGTGAAAACCACACCACTTCTAAAATGATGATTCTCACCAATTTTAGGCAAAACACACAACTGTATTTTTGGTCTGGAATGCTAACTTCAGCCACCTAGAATTCTTCTTCCTTTTTAGCCCTAAAACTGCTAAAAAAAATCCACTGAAAAACAGTTGAAAATTGCTGAAAAATCCCTCTGGAAAAACCCAAAATTTCTTTTTCCCAATCGGATCTCTTTCCAACTAAATTTCCGACACTTCGACGACCCAATCCACAATTTTCCTCCGGTGCTCATCGGCGGCCCTAACCACTAACATTCTCTGATGCATTGGCGATTCCTTCAACTAAAGGTTTCCAATGTAAGCCTTCTGGTTTGCTATCGGTGATGCCAAGGATCGGCAATCGGATGCATTGTTCATCGGGTGAATAACTCCTGAGGCATCCGCAACGACGTCAATCGAACCAACTGTGGGTTCCACGTCCATACAACTCGTTGTCGGTTGGAACAACTAAACACTGTGGCATCAACAATTGGAACCGTTAACCCTTACCGCATCAGCGATTCAAACAATAAACCCTTTCCACTGCGTCGACCACCAGGGCACTATCGGCGGTTGGAAGCTCTAACCATCAGAGTGATAGTCCCGTTGACAGCCGCAATGATGGACGCACAAACCACTGAATTTTCTGACTTCCATCGGCCCTCAAGACCACTAAATTCTCTCGACACATCAATGGATGCATCAACTAATTTCTTCCACCGTGTTGACGATCCAAACAATAGACTTTTTCCACCGCATCAGCGATCCAAACCTCTAATCCTTTCCGACATGCCGGCGATCCGAACGACTAACTTTTGTCGACGTCTTTCGACGCATCGGCATCTCCATCATTTAAATTTCGCCAACAGTTCGACAAATCTTCCTTCTTTGTCCACCGCCACGTCGGCTGCGCCACCAACTAAATTTCATTGATGGCATCGACAGTCCAAACAACAAAGTTTCCCCGACGTCTTTAACACTTAAGAGATTTTCGGCGAAAATTATTCCTTTCTCCTCGGCGCTTTCACCTTTTTCCTGCCGTTGTATCAATGTTTCCATCACCTATTCATCGGTGATCCCATCAGCTAAACTTTATCGATCGCCGATGGTCTCATAACTTATAATTTTTTTTTGAAGTCTTCTCTTTATCTTCTTTCTGCCGCCCCTATCGGCGGCTCCACCAACTAACTTCCTCTCTTTTTCATCGACGTTGCGGCTATGCCATCAACTAGTCATCGACGATCCAATCAACTAATCATCGTCGATCGTCGATGGTCTTATCACTTAAAAAAAAAATTCAAAAGATTTCTTCTTCTGTGTCGTTGCCCTATCTTTTATCTTCCGTCGACGTATCGACACCCTGATCATCTATTTTCTATTGATCCCATCAACTTTGTCGGGACTTCCTTTATCCTCGATTGACGTATCGGCACTTCACCTTCTATCTGTTGATGATCCAATCAACTAATCATCGCCGCCGCTTCGACGATCTTTAGCTATATGCTGCCGACGTTTCGACGCTTCCATCATCTTTCTTTCGCCAATCCAAACAATTGATTGTTGCCGCTCCAAACAACTAATTATCGCCGCCGTTTCGACGATATGTAGTTTAAATTGAGCCAACGTTTCAGAGTTTTCCTCGTCTTTCCTCCGCCAGTATGTCGGCTAGCCCATCATCTAATTTTCGTCGATGTATCAGCTCATACGTCTTCTAATTTTTGGCGATCAAATCAACTAATCCTTGCTGGTTGTTGGGGTCTGCATCGGATGGCCTTTAGACTAACTTGTCTGCTGCATCGGAAGGGCTTCCCACTAAGTCTTTCGATGAGCTGACAGCTTGACACTTATAATTTTTCAAATTTTTTTTTACGCCTGCCCCTTGTCGAATGGCTCTCCGACTACGCTTTCCGATGTGTCGGAGGAGCTTCCCACTTAGTTCTCCGATGACCCAACGAGCTCGGCACTTAGGAAATTTTTCAAAAAAAAAAAATTTCAAGAAAATTTTTCTACCATAATTTCTGATCTCTGATGGGCAGAAGGCAACCTGCCTCTGCTAGCTGATCTTTCATGGCCCTTTAAGGCACAATGCTACAATGATGGCTCTGTTACTGCATCTTCACGGCCCATTCAAGCCCATGCTGCAACATGCGCTCTGATACCATGCTGTAACGTCCCCGACCCTCTTACCGGCGAAGAGGACGCTACCGAACCATCAAAAACATCTGGGTAACTAGCCCCATGAGCATGAGCATACATAAAATCGAAAAGCTTGAACATAAAACATGCTAAGATGCATAATCATTTACATACACAGCGGAAACAAACATACATTCATTCAGGCATTCAACATGTTCATCATCATTCATTAAACATCAAATATGATTGCAGAAGTAAAATAGACAAGAATACTTATCTTATCAAGAATTCATCCCGCAACCAGCTACGTCGCTGCAACGTTCCACCCAACCATAGGCCAGCGTGCTCATCAATCTCTCAGCAACACTGCCACCCCAAAGTTGGGCATGATACCCCAAGGAATAAGGGACTAAGTAGGCTTACACATAGCCAAGGTAAACAAATCAGCCAAGCCAACATAGTAGGGTTTATCAGGCTATTAAGGAGCTGGGAAAAGCTGAAGGCCAAGCTGGTGGTCTCGTTGGAGAGCTAAGGACGCCTACACCAAAGCTAGCCTGACTTCTAAGACACCCACACACACCCAACACCAGGAATCAATCCCTTCTCTGCTTCATAGTCCCTCAGGCCCTGACTTCCCTTCCTAGTGCTATCCTGGGGTTGTGGAGAAGAAAGCAAGCCATCTAACTCTGTCTGTGTATCTCCCAAACACCAGGTTTCTTAAGCATACCCAGCTTTCAAACCCACTTTGCACAGTTCGAAGACCAACCACTGCATACCCGCAGTAAAACCAAGTGATTCATAGCTTTGTGAGGAAACAAAAGAAAACAGCGTGACAACCTTGAAATTGTGAATGCAGCTCAAGCTGAGCAAGGCGAATTTAGAGTTGTTCTTAGCCCTAGAGTGGCCAAAACAACTCAGCCGCAACCCAAAAGATGATTGCATCCGCCGCAAATGAACAACATGGGGGGGAAACCACAGCAAACCACAGTTCCAAGGGAAGAACAACAACCTGTTCTCACAATGAAGCCATGGGAACATTACACAATTCGAAAAATGGGAAGAGAAGTCAGAATCCCAGCATTGACAGGGGAAAACATAAATGCAGACCATAATCGGTAACATACATGGTCACAATCAGCAAGGAGACATACACCTACCACTGAAACCGGTATAGAACACACAGACACATTGCCCCAGTGTGAATGGCTCCTGCATAGGGAAAATCGTGGGCAACAGTAACTCTTTTTCCAACTCCCTGCTTGAGATGAACAAATGATGGAGAGTCCCCCAAACGGTGTGCGTGAGGAAGTCGAATTTCTCTGCGTGAGAATGAGCAAGACCAAATCCTTGGCAGAGTGGAATCATGGGAGAGTGGAGAGAGTGTTTTCTTCTGCCCCCCACAATGTGAAGAGGAAGAGTCTGCTGGGGGAGTGGGCACGTGGGCAAGGACTAACAGTCCTGCCACACCCACCACTACTCAGTAATAACTGCTCCCAACTAACAAACAATAGAAGTTTAAAGGGGTGGTTGACACATGGTTTTTCCCCATAGGCCCAAAGTTCAACAATTCCCCCTCCTTATCCTTGGGAAAATCATGCCCTTTTCATTAACGTTGCACTGTCGTAGCTGGCTGTAGGTTCATTTTAATTAATGTGCATATTTACATGATGCCAAAACTATTATGTGTTGGATAGCACGATATACCATCGGCAACGATCCCAATTGCTGAAACATAACACAACCAAATCGATGGTGGGGCTTTTTCCTTTTGCTCCACACCACGATTAATTACAATATACACATCATGTATCTTTTAATGCAACCGGGGATATTACAGTGATTGTGCATATGCGGGAATAAAGGGAGAAGGAAGTAGTGATGTTCATGTTTTATTTGAAGAGGACATCTATGTCGTTGTTATGGATGAAGAATAAGGTGGTTGGGTCGTTGAACCTCATGTAAAATTGGATGACTATGATGAATATTTTGAATATTGGGATGAAACCCCTGATGTTGTAGTTGAATATGAAAGAGATGAAGTTGTATAGGATATTATAGAAGGGGTTCCAACCAATAATGAGTAAGTTGAGGTGGAAGTGAAGGTGAAATTTGATAAGGAACGTTATATTGATGAATATGAGAAGTTGAAGATAAATATGGAGACAAGGTTAATTGATATGTGCTTTAATGGGGTGGACAACCAACATGAAGTTGAAAACAATAGGATTGATAATTTTGTTGTCAAATCATGCGAGGATGAGAAATATACAACGGTAATAGAGAATGTAGTGGATGTTGGAGAATAAAGGAAAGAGATGGTATTGAGAGCCACAATATATGAGGCCAGATAGAGGGAAGCTTCCATGAGTAAATGTATAATTGAATATGCTTCTATCATAAGGAGAATATGTATGGTTTTGAGGAATGATTCCATGTGGATTATAGATAGGGAGAGAATGTGAAGATTGCATTGCCAATAATGAATAAATAAAAGGATATTGCCATGGTTGAAATGTAAGGAAAAGATGAGGAGAAGGAAATTATTGAAGTTTCATGTGCAACATTCTAAGATGCAAAGGAAATGAGAGAAGGGAACTTGGGGAAACATTTACTTTCATTTAATTATTTAAATTTTTGTGTTTTGGAAGGTATAAACTAGAGAATTGGAGTAGCATGATTAAGGGAAATGATATGGATTGCAATAATGAAGCTGAAAAATCTAAGTAGATGAAGGGCATGATATTGAAAACATGCCAAATATAGAGGTTAACATTAAGGAGTTCAACAACCATGAAGTAATGAAGGTGGAAGAGATTCCTAAATGGAATCATGGAGGAATGCCAAGAGTGTTTAACAATAGCAACATAATGAGATCAATTGACAAATTATGGTAGAACTATACCTAAGGATCATAAAATGACATGGAGAATGATGAAAATAATGAAGAATGTTTTGAACAAGGAAATAAGAATCCCAAAGTTTTTGTTATGAAACCAACGAAAGAAGAAGAAAAAATGGCTCGCATATTATGAGTGTGCTCACTGAGATTTTTTTATATTTCCTTGGACCAAGGAGATCCTTTTAACTTACTAGAGAATATTAATGGTGGAGCATCCATGATAAGATTTCATGCAATATTTTTTAGTTCCATCATAGTTTTCCATGGACTATGCCCAAGAGTTTCAGGTGCAATCTAAGTTGCTTGCAGGAAGAGATCAAGGAATGATCAGGAGTGCAACATCAAGGAAGACATATCAATTATACCTCATTGGAGGTAGATGTTTGGAAAAATCCTCATCAAAGGTGAGGTGTTGATAAAGCATGTTGAAGGAGAATTCATGGGAAACCAATGGAACATAAGGGGGAAGTTGTCAAGAATTCCTCGTCGAAGGAATAAGATTAGAAAATAATGTACAAAGGAGTATTTGTAGGACAAGAGAAGGTTCAATAATTGAGTTCCAATGGATTAGAATTGATGTTTTGGAAGGACCTCATCAAAGGCGAGGTAATGGGAAGTGCCCGTGGAACTTGTGGGAACTTGAAGGGAATTAATGGAATTCCAATGGGATGAGGCTCCAATGTTTTAGAGTGTGTATACAGGATATGATCCATATAGAGCATGGGGTCTTGATGTATTGGAACCTGATGTAATGAAGGGTTCTCAATAAAGTAGGGAATTCCAATCCCAATGGATAAAAACTGATGGATTCAAGGAATAGTGGAAGAGACGTTCTTGATGGATCAAGGGATGTCGATGGAAGATATATTCTGATGATTGGAGGGAATTTGATGGAAGGTGAATTACTGGTGATTTAATGTAGTCTATATGAGGGTTTATGAGAGATATATCATTCTATCATCTGTACAACTGAGCTCGAATTTGTTGAAGATCACACTAGGAAGGAATTTAATATTGTTAATAGCATGAAAGGACAAAGAATTCAATAAACCAAAGAAGAGGGTGCGATGACAGGAAGATTCTAAAGAGAAGAAGAGATGGATAAGACTCAAGAGGAGAAACAATGAAAAAGGGGAAAAACATACATACTTAGGGCTGAGTCCAAGCTAATGTTGGTCTATTTTTGCACATTAGATGTAATCAAACTGAATACAAACATCCTTTAGCTTACATGGATATTTTGACATATACCTACACAATGAATCTCACTTCTAGTAAAAAGTATGAAATGTAGGAAATTGAATCAACTTTCCAAATATATCAATTTTATTTATTGAAAATGTTCACAATTAACTCAATTTTAATATTTTCTAACATTAAAATTTTATTTTTTAAGCAAATGATAAGGTATATGTCCATGTTAGTGCAGTCTTTGAATGCCTAAATGACAGAATCGATATACAAAAATTGGAAAATATGTAGATAAGAAATAGTACTAGTGTGTGTTAATGTATTTGTAACTTCGGAATGTATTCATCCGTACATCTTATGTATTGTACCCCGATGTTTATTCCGAGATGTGTCTGTAATGTATTTGAGTCATGTCATGCCCCGATGTTCCTATCAGAGGGTTCTATAATGTAAACAAGTCATGTCAAGTCATTGTGGGTAACCCTCCTATTGATCAAGGGTTAAAGTCCCCACAGTTCCAGGGCACTAGGGTTATTAGACTCTCCTAGAGAAGTCGGCCCTAATAAGTTATTGTCAAGTCAAGAATTAGTATAAATAGAGAGTGAGTCTCTTTATTTATGACACACTCACTCATAGTTAGTTGTAGTGCATAGCTGAGGAAGAAGAAGCTACTGGGGCTAGGAAGAAAGAGGCTACTGCTGTTGGGAGATCATCTTACTATTTGGGGTTTTACTTTTGGTGTTGATTCTATCTCTGAGGACGTTGCGGGGTTTTCTCCATTTATGGTTTCCCCAAGGAAAAATATTGTGTTCATTGTCTCTTGTGTTTGATTGTTGTGCTTGTTATTCTCTCAGTTAAAGATCCTAATATAATGCTAGCTTAATGTTAAAAATCTAACATGGTATTAGAGCTAACCTGAGAAGCTGTGCAGCTACGGGAACTAGGGATTCCTACGTTTTGGATCTCTCTCCATAGATTTTCAGCAAAAGAAGGTTGGGATGACACTCCTCCCTAGGGCACATCTTTCTGTCAAAGCATAATCTGATTTTGAGCATTTTTTAGTTTTTGACCCGACACTACTGCCGAAAATTAGGGCTTTCCACAGAAGTGGAATTTTTGAGTGAGCCTAGGCCTGAATTGATCTCCTCCTCAAAATCAAAGTTTAGAGATCAAGATCAAAGCATTTGGTTGGACAGAACTCCGAAAAATTCAAATCCTAATCTGCTCCTGAACCAGCACTGCAGAAATTCAGCTCCAAATCCAGATCCGACATCTTGACCTAGTAAGATCTAAATCTTTTGTATTTCCATTTGAGGTTCTCAGTTAAGATGTCTCATCATACCAAGATTGATGAAAATCTTGAGGGAGCTGATAACTTCCAAGCCTGGAAGTATAGGATCTCCCTGGTCCTGGAAGAAAATGAGTTGGACTCCTATATCAATGAGGAGGTTCCAGTTCCATAGGGAGACGTGGCTAAGGCCTTACATAAGAAGAAGTTGGTTATGGCTAAGAGGATTATTGCTGATTCAATCAAGGATCACCTCATACCACAGGTGTACTCCCTAAAGACACCTAAAGCTATGTTTGATTCCCTAACCAAACTGTTTGAAGGGAAGAACATAAATCAGAAGATGACTCTGAGAAACCAACTGAAGAATGTAAAGATCTAGAATGCAGAGACCATCTAGTCTTACTTTACAAGGGTCTCTCAGATCAAGGAACAACTGGAAGCAGTAGATGAAGAAGTGGAGAATGCAGAGATTGTAATGACCACCTTGAATGGCCTCCCTAGATCATGGGACACCTTTATTCAAGGAATTTGTGCCAGAAAGAAGTTAGTCAAGTTCAACAGACTATGGGAAGAATGCTCTCAAGAAGAAGCTCGAATAGTAGCTCGAGAAGAAAAGATGGGAAGTGAAGATCAAGCTCTCACGGTACACTCCAAGAAAACCAGAAGAAGTTCTCACCACCCCAGAGGTAAGCACTCTCACAAAGATAACACTAGAAATTATTTGTCTAGAATCAGATGTTATACATATGACGAGAAAGGACACTATGCTAGAGAATGTCCTAGAAACAAAAATGTCTCTCACAAGAAGAAGGGAAACAAGAGAAGACATCATGCTCATGCTACAGAGGATGATGAACCTTCCACAAAGAGAATTAGACATGAAAGTGATGATTCCTCAAGTGATGAAGAGTGTGTTTTAATTTCCACTCTCATAGGAAACATTACACATGGAAGCAATTATTGGCTTATAGACAGTGGGGCTTCCAAACATATGACAGGATTCAAAGAATCCTTTGTGAAACTATCAGAACATGAATCACCACACAAGGTGAAACTTGGAGATGACTACTGGTATCCAATAAAAGGTAGTGGGGAATCCTCCTATAAGCTAGACTTTGGAAAGTCTATGACAATGAAGGAAGTTTTTTTTGTACCAGGACTAAAGAAGAACCTCCTCTCCATATCTGCATTAGATGCACAAGGCATGAGGGTTGCATTTATAGATGACCAAGTTATCATGTGGCCAAAGGGAAAGACTATTAATGATGTAGTAGTGATTGGGGAACAAGAGGGAGGTCTATACAAATTGAAGGGCTATCCAGAACAAGCCTTGGTCCATGACACAATAGAGCCAAATGAACTTTGGCATAGAAGGCTTGCACATGTGCATTACATAGCACTACTACTTGCAAGCAAAGTTGTTGAAGGTCTTCCAGAAATTCAAGCAAAACATGATGGAGTCTACAAAGGATGTGTGAATGGAAAGAACACAAAGAAGACATTTCCAAGAAGCGAGAGCAAGGAAAAAGGAATCTTGGAAACCATCCACTCCGATGTATGTGGTCCAATGTCATCAAGTTCATTAAGCGGGTATGTATAATATGTGTCTTTTATTGATGATTTTTCTAGGAAGACATGGATATACTTAATGAACAACAAAGATGAAGTTTTCAGCAAATTCAAGGAATTCAAAGCCTTGATTGAGAACCACACTAAAAAGAAGATTAAGACCTTTTGATCAGATAATGGCAGAGAATTCACATCAAATGAATTCAAAGAGTTATGCAAAGACTCAGGGATTAAGAGGGAGTTATCCACTCCATATAATCCACAATAGAATGGGGTTGCATAAAGGAAGAATAGAACTATCATGGAAGCTGCAAGAGCAATGCTTCATGATCAAGATCTTCCCATGCATCTATGGGCAGAAGCTGCCAGAACAACGGTGTATGTACAGAACCATACTCCACACAGAGTACTTGAGAACAAGACACCTGAAGAAGTCTTTTCCGACAAGAAACCAGAAGTCAGCCATCTCAGAATATTCGGCTGTCCAGTGTACATACACATTCCAAAAGAAAAGAGGACAAAATTAGATCCTTTGGGAAAGAAGGGTATATTTGTGGGATACTATGAAACCTCAAAGGCTTACAGAATATACTTCCCAGGATTCAAGAAGATCGACATTAGTAGGGATGTGACATTTGACGAAGACTCGGCTTACAACAAATCCATAAAGAGGCCTGCTGAAGAACCTGAAGAAACAAAAGCACCCAAAATTCATGACACAACCATGAACGAAGAAATTCAAGAAGAAAATTGAGAATTTGAAGAACCTCAAGAACCTATAGATCCACCTCAGGAGAAGAATCATCATAAGAGGAAACCTGCTTGGGTACGAGAAGCTATCTAAGGTGCAGAAAGATATGGGGCTCTAGTAGAGAATCATAGAGAAAGAAAGAGGACTAGGTCCTGCTCCGGGTATGTAGCATTATTATGTGATTTCATCGATAAAGAACCTTCCAATTATGAAGAAGCGTTAAAAAGAAAAGAATGGAATGATGCTATTATTGAAGAGTATCAATTGATCACGAAGAATGATGTTTGGGATGTTGTCCCAAGACCAAAAGGGAAGTCGGTTGTAACTTCCAAATGGATCTACAAGATCAAGCATGCTGTAGATGGCAGCATAGAGAAATATAAAGCAAGATTCATGGCTCGTGGATTCTCACAGAAAGAAGGAATAGATTATGAAGAAACTTTTGCACATGTAGCTAGATACACTTCCATCATATCAGTACTTGCTCTGGATGTAATGATGAAATGGAAGATACACCAAATGGATGTCAAGACTGCTTTCTTGAATGGTGTAGTGGAAGAGGAAGTGTATGTGGAGCATCCACTTGGTTTTGAGACACATGACAGGGAGACTCATGTGTGTAGGTTGAATAAAGCCCTGTATGGTTTGAAACAGGCACCCAAGACATGGTACGTCAGAATTGACAGCTTTCTATACAGTTTGGGCTTTACCAAGAGTAAATCAGATTCCAACCTTTACTACAAGGTTGAAGATGGCAACCCAATGATGCTCCTACTATATGTAGATGATTTGTTTGTAACAGGTATGGATGGGTTGATTGTTGATACGAAGAGGAAGCTTGCTGCCAAGTTTGAAATGAAGGACTTGGGTATGATGCATTATTTCCTAGGCATGGAGGTGTGGCAGAATGCAGATGGAATTTCCTTGGGACAAGGGAAATATACGGTAGAGATCCTGAAGAGATTCAGGATGATGGACTGCAAGGCCATGACCACACCTATGGCATCAAACTCGGAGCTATTGAGTGATGCTTCATTAGAAGTGGTTGATGCTACGATGTATCGTCAAATGATTGGGTCCTTGATGTACCTGACGACCACGAGACTAGATATTTGCTTTGCTGTGAACACCTTGAGCCGGTTCCTGAAAGATCCGAGACATGTTCACTTGATTGCTGCAAAGCATATTCTGAGGTACTTGAGGGGTACAGTTGATTATGGGCTCAAGTATGAGGCGAGTTAGAAGATTAACTTGGAGGGTTATGTTGATTAAGATTGGGCAGGCAGTGCCATCGATAGGAAGAGCACTTCAGGGTATTGCTTTAGTATGGGATCAGGTGTGATCTCGTGGTTTATAAAAAAAAATCCTGTGTGGCACTGAGTACAACTGAAGCAGAGTATGTCACAACTTGTTCAGCTAGTTGTGAGGCAGTATGGATAAGGAAGCTATCTGATTTATTTGATCTCCAGTTGGATGCTACTTGTATATATTGCAACAACTAGACTTGTGTGAAGTTTTCGGAGAACCCGATGTTCCATGGCAAGTCGAAGCATATCGAGATCAAATATCACTATATTAGGGATATGGTGCAGAGAGGAGCAATGAAGCTCTAGTATGTTACGACATACGAACATATAGCTGATGTGTTGACAAAGCCATTGGCCAGAGTGAAGTTTGAATACTTCAGGAAGAAGCTTGGTGTTCTCCAGATTGAGGTTCCCTCCAAAGGGAAGTGATGAGTCCGTGTGCCATTCTGACATGGTGAGAGGATTGGTTCCTTCCATGGTCAGATGTAAGGGCTGAGCCATTCTGACATGGTGAGAGGATTGGTTCCTTCCATGGTCAGATGTAAGGGCTGAGCCATTTTGTCATGGTGAGAGGATTGGTTCCTTCCATGTCAGATATGAGTGCTGAGCCATTCTGACATGACTGTAGGATTGGTTCCTACATGATCAGATATAAGGGCTATTGCCATTCTTTGAATGGAGGCACCTAGTCAGTTACCATGAAAGCTCAGTCCGGGATTGAGGGCCATTCTGATATGACTATGGGATGTGTTCTCACATGATCAGATATGAGTGCATGACCATTCTGATGTGATTGAGGGATGTGTTCCCACTTGATCAGATATAAGGGCTGTTGCCATTCTTTGAATGGAGGCACTTGGTCAATTACCAGGAAATCTCAGTCTGGGACTGAGGGCCATTCTGATATGACTGTGGGATGTGTTCTCACATGATCAGATATGAGTGCATGGCCATTCTGATGTGATTGAGGGATGTGTTCCCACTTGATCAGATATAAGGGCTATTGCCATTCTCTGGGAGAATGGAGGCACCTGGTCAGTTACCAGGAACCCTCAGTCTGGGACTGAGAGCCATTCTGACATGGTGAGAGGATTAAGTTCCTTCCATGGTCAAATGTGAGTGCTGTGCCTTTTCACAGATGGTAGTAGGTGTGTCCTACAATGGTGGTGATTGTAAGTGCTATGCCTTTCCACATATGGTAGTAGGTGTGTCCTACCATGCTGGTGGATGTAAGTGCTGAGCCCATCCATAGATGATAGTAGGTGTGTCCTATCATGCTGGTGGATGTGAGTGCTGTTCCTTTTCACAGATGATAGTCGGTGTGTCCTATCTTTCTGGTGAATGTAAGTGATGGGCCTTTCTGACAGGGTTGTGGGATGTGTTCCCGCATGGTTATATGTGAGTGCTGGGCGTGCCTTTCTGACATGGTGTTGGATGTGTTCCTCTCATGGTTAGATGTAAGTGTTGGGCGGTCCATTCTGTCAGATATAAGCACTGAAGAAGACCTACATGGAGGCTAGGCCTACAACCAGCATGAAAAAGGGCTGGCTATGTAGAACTTCCTGTGATGAGAAGAATCATGAGATAGCACCCATGATGAAGATCTAGTGATGATGATCCAGCAGTGATGATCCAGATCGAGTGATGATCCAGATCTAGTGATGATGATCCAATAGTGATGATCCAGATCGAGTGATGATCCAGATCCAGTGATGATTCAGATCCAGTGATAGATCCAAAGATGAAGATGAAGATAACTTGAAGATGAAGATGACTTGAAGATGAAGACGACGAGGATTCGATGATGATCCCGATGATACAGAGAAGAAGAATTGTGCTGATAAATTGTGTCGAGAGAATACCTTCCTAGTTAAGAGGGAGTGTTAATGTATTTGTAACTTTGGAATGTATTCATCTGTATATCTTATGTATTGTACCCCGATGTTTCTCCTAAAATGTGTCTATAATGTATTTGAGTCATGTCATGCCTCGATGTTCCTATTGGGAGGTTCTATAATGTAAACAAGTCATGTCAAGTCATTGTGGGTAACCCTCCTATTGATCAAGGGTTAAAGTCCCTGCAGTTGCGGGGCACCAGGGTTATTAGACTCTCCTAGAGAAGTCAGCCCTAGTAAGTTATTGTCAAGTCGGGAATTAGTATAAATAGAGAGTGAGTCTCTCTGTTTATCACACACACACTCACACTCAGTTGTAGCGCATAGTTGAGGAAGAAGAAGCTGTTGGGGCTAGTAAGAAAGAGGCTACTGCTGTCGGGAGATCATCTTACTGTTTTGGGGTTTTACTTTTGGTGTTGATTCTATCTCTGAGGAAGTTGCGGGGTTTTCTCCATTTATGGTTTCCCCGAGGAAAAACACTGTGTTCATTGTCTCTTGTGTTTGATTTCTGTGCTTGTTATTCTCTCAGTTACAGATCCTAATATAATGCTAGCTTAATGTTAAAAATCTAACAGCGTGACACAATTTTTCCAAAATAAATTAGCACTTTTAAATATTTTTTAAAATTATTTAAGTGAGTAGACCTTGAAATTAGTATGCCAAGTGTTAGTGCATATTTTCAAGTTCTTAATGTAATGATGGTGGATTGGACTTTTTATAGCGTGTAGAGGTCAGTGTCTAGTAGTGCAACATATTTTTTTTATGAAATGGCTGATAAAATCAAAAGTTGTGGCAACATGATCAATTCTCTAAAAAGATAGTTGCATCTAAAAGGTCCAACTTTATGCATTCACCCTAAGAAGTCTCCTAAAAAGACAAAGAAGTATCCTGATGTAGATAGTAAAGAAAAATACTCCGGGAGACTGGAAAAAGAAGAGAAGAAGCAGGAATAGAGAATATATAAAATAAGAGAAAGAGAGAATACCAAGGATACAAAGAGAGAGGAGAGAGAGAGGAGAAAAGAAGAGAATATGAAAAGAAAAAAAATTAGTAGAGGAAGCGAAAGAACAAAGGAAGAATGTAATATCCCAAAATTTTGACCTAACACTTATGGGCATAAGAGCCATTACATGTGATGTTGCTTTGATGTTATATTTTGTATATTGGGCATAAGATCCCACTGCACATGAGTATGATGATTTGTTTGATATATTGGGTGTAAGCCAATACATATGTTTCTATTTAGCATATATGCGATTGCATGTGTTGGGCGTGGACCATGAAGCACATGATTGATGAGATGTTGTGTTGAACATGAGTTCTGAAGCACATGAATAATTTAATGTTTGTGTTGAGGGCGAGCTATAAATCACATGAGTAATTTAATGTTTGTGTTGAGCGCAAGCTATGAGGCACATGAGTATTTGATGTTTGTGTTGAGTGTCAGCTTTGGAGCACATGAATTATGAAATGTTTGTGTTGAGCATGAAGCTCTGAAGCACATGAAAAGATAAGAATTGGAAGTGTTGGGAATAAGCCCTGGAAAATTCCAAATTGATGTTAAGTATAAGCTCTGGAACATCGAATCCTTGGCCATTGTATCCCTAGGTGTATCATACAAGTACATCCTAGCATTAGTGTTGAGCAAGGAGCTCTGGAATTGAACCAAGGTGTAACTCCCTATTTCTTAACGTTGAGTATGGGCTCTGAATAAACGCTAAGAGTTATTCAATTAATTATGTTGAGTGAAAATGACTATGATAAAACATCGACTTCATCTTACTTATTTTTAAGTCGATTAAATGAAATTTCGAATTTTTGTTTCTCATCAAGCACTGAAGAACTACCACGATATGCGAGGTAATCCAACATGCAAGGAGGTTTAGAGATTCCTAACTTAGTTGAACAACCCTACCTAAAGGCCTTAATAAAAGAAGTGGCTAAGAAGCTAAAGAAAGAATCATGTGATTCAGGATCATGCTATATGATGCCCAAGGTAAAAATGTTAACAGTAATATATGTATATATATAGTTTATATATGGTATGAATGAAAGAGTAAGCATATGTATTAATAATAGTAACTATAAATAATAATTGAAGGATCTATGTATTATTATTTACTAAAATAATTAATTAAATATCTTAGTACCTAAAAAGAGTCAAATAGGAACTAGTCAAAGAGTTCCTAAGTTAAGATAAATAAATATTAATTTTACATAAATTAAGTAAAAAATTATTTCAAGAAAACAAATGATTCTTGATCTAACTAAAATTTAAATGTCTCCTTTCCAAAATATTGTCTATAAATACCCAAGCCAAAGAAAGGCTTGGGGATCCCAATTCTATGCTATCTAATCATTATTCTCCTAAGAATTTTTTAGAGCAATTTCCAAAGAGGAAAGCAACCTGGTACAGAACCTGATATTCCAGATAGGTGAAGCCTTATCTTTAGGGGCTCTAGACTGCTTGAATGTTGAAACCAACTCGGGGGGATCTGGATTGAAACCAGGAACGGTTTTGGGTCATGGTTGGGTGGAACGTGGTAGTTCCCAAGTTATTTGGTTGATAGATCTGAGGTCAAAATTATCCTTGTTCTTATTAATTATGTGTGCTTAAGTGTGTAGGGTTATATCCATCAGACAAACTATACATTGCAGGTATGAGGGTTTCTACCTTCTCTTTAGTTCTTACAGTTTTTATTAAAGCAGGGTTATAATCTAGAAGGAAAATTGTATATTTTCTTCATCTGGATACTTATTTTGTTTACAGAGCCTTAAAGCCTGATTTTAATTACATATAAACCCTAGAAGTAGATGTTATGCTACATGAGAATTTATTTGTTTAAACATGATTACCTAGCTAGGAAAAATATAGATATATTCCTTAGTATTGTTTTACTTTGTCATATATGCATTTCTTAGATTTCAAAACCCTAGTCATTTAAATAAACTAGCTATTGAAACTCTGCTAAAAAATTTAAAATATAAACCAGAGAATTCATTAAAAACAAACCATTTACTAAGTTATAAACCTACAGACCAGAGATTAAATATTTGAGTTCTAGAACTTAAAACTATGTCCAAAACATTCTAATATAATCAATAAAACTACCAACTAAAAGAAACAAATTAAACCATAGTTCAAATCTCTCACTCCATTAAAATCCAAACTCAAAACATATATTTCCAATGCTGGAAGATTTCATATTGCCAGCACGTATGCTTCCATTTCCCATGTTAAAATCAAACATAAACAACATATTGTAAACACTATTCAAAGCCTTTAAAATCAACATTTAATCCATGCTAAGAAAACATAAACGCTGACAAGTTTTACAAAACCCAACCCAGCCATCAAATCCTACACAGGATTGGCTACGGGATAAATCTCACATATTACATTACAAAAGATGTTAAACAAAGCCCAACCATCGAAACCTGTGAAGGTTTGGCTATAGGCCAATTCACATACAAACATATCAAACTATTAAAACAATATACAGAGAACTAGAACTCACCATTTATATAAACGAAAGTATTAAATACAAGAATCATTATGTTTATCATTTAATTAAAACGCATCCAGGATCGAATCCTGTGAGATGCCCAAAACCCTCAATAATTAAAATACAAAGTCTAAATCATTAGTCATCCCAGGATCGAATCCTGTAGGCATTATGGCTAAAGCAAAAACATAAACGCTAAAATTAAACCACAAGTCTAACTCATTAAATAACCTAGGATTGAAGCCTGTAGGCATCGCTGCTAACACAAAACATAAACACTGCAACATGCACAGTAAGGGTTTCGCCTCTCACGCTGCCCACAAGAACTTCAATTATAAATCGACATTTTAAACAAATATGAGTTCCGCTCTCATAAACCAATTATACAATCA
Organism: Pseudotsuga menziesii; assembly: GCA_001517045.1. Taxonomy (NCBI): domain Eukaryota; kingdom Viridiplantae; phylum Streptophyta; class Pinopsida; order Pinales; family Pinaceae; genus Pseudotsuga; species Pseudotsuga menziesii. The sequence continues at coordinate 266,522 of LPNX010921562.1, forward strand.
CATTCTTAATAAACATAAAACCCATAATTTACAGGCTGCGTATCCACCTAATGGACGAGCCAAGCTTCCAAGATCATGGTCGTAAGGTGAAACGCCAGCCACAATATTTGTTAAACTCCTACACCAACTAATTTACCATGATAAACATACAATGCATACAATATATAAAATACACAGTCACGATATCCACAGTTCCATTGCAAGCAATGACACTATAAGCCAACATACACACCTTTCAAGTTTAAAATGTAGGGCTTCCCATTAAAACAATAAACCAATACATTACAAAACGTTGGAACACGATGAAATGTTACATAGAGCCAAAGTCTTACGGCATATCCATATATAGTCGCATCCCTTGGATTTCCAAACTATCAAAAATCCCAACCAACAAAACTAATGTGTTTTCCCCACCTAGAGTTCAAAGCTCTACCACAAACAAACATGCAGAGGTAAGGGCCTTCGCATTTTTTTCGGGGCTTACCCATAGAGAGGTTGCGCAGGACACCTAAGGAGCCACCATCAAAGCCACGTTTGAGCCACCCTCTGCCACCTACAAAACCAAATACACAAAATCCATGAGAAGTATGCAAGTAATAACGAAATCAACCAAACCCTACAATATGCAGACCACGTCAAAGCTTACCTTATAGAAGAGCGGGAAGGCTGTTGCATTGCACAACATAGCTCCAGAGGGCTTGAGACCACCCAGACAAACCAGGGAGAGATGAAATGCTCTTTTGCTGAAATAAAAATAAGGGCGAGCTACAGGAATTAAAAATAGAAAAAAGGAGAATGCTACAGGAAATAATGCAAAATGGTGAAAAAATATGACATCACTATGAAAAAATATGGCAAAATGGTGAAAATCAGGAAATTGACCAAGTATGGAATAATTAGTCAAAATTGGTCCATGTAGCCTTAAGGGAATGCTCACCATAGTTCAGGTTTTGAGAAGCATTCATGCACCATGGTACATGGATATAACTTGTTATAGTGGCTATCCAACCATGGTCTTAGTTTGACTTCATCACCTCCTAGGAGAAAGTTCTAGGTCTTCCAAAACAGAGTTTTGCATCAAAGCGAGTAAAAATGACTAAGTGTTGGATAAGTGGCTCAGGTGGCCTTGGGAAAATGCCCACCACAAATTGTGTGTTGAAGAAAATGCCCGCACCTCATGGGGGTCTTATATATTGTTGTTTTGTATACTTTTGACCATATCTTAATATTGTTCCAAAAGTGTATGAGGGAGAAGTTATGGACCCGCCAAATAAGTGTTTTATGAAAATTGGACCTAGTTTAAGAGAGAGCAAAAATTGTATGTGTAAAACTGTCTAAGTGGCCTCAGGGAAACACCCTCCACATCTCATAGGATAATGATAAAAATATTTTGATAGTTTGGACCTCTATATTGTTGTATTTATCATACAACCATGTGATCAACTTGACCAAAGAGTCTCTAAGGAAGAATATTTCAATCTACCAAAAGTGCCTCCCAGCCATATTTGCACTACTCCAGTAAAATGTCCGCCTAAGGAAAATGAAGAAGTGTTTGGGGGTGAGACAAGTTGTGTTGTGCTCAATGATGTGTACTACATCCTCTGGGTTTCAGTGATGACAAAGGAATAACCAACCACATGATGGTAGAGTGAACTCAGTGAAAGTCAAAGGAAAGACAAAGGTAGTGATGACATGGAATGAATGATGATATGGAAAATATAATGACATGGAATGACATAGATGATGATGTGGAATGAATATGAAGTCATTGTTTCATTATGAAATTACTCTGAAGAAATATGGCAAAATGGTGAAAATTAGGAAATTGACCAAGTATGGAATAATTAGTCAAAATTGGTCTATGTAGCCTTAAGAGAATGTCCACCATAATTCAGGTTTTGAGAAAAATGCCAGCACCATGGTACTAGGCTATAGCTTTCTATAGTGGCTATCCAACCATGGTATCAGTTGGACTTCATCACCTATGAGGAGAAAGTTCTAGTTCTTCCAAAATGTTATACCCAAATCCTGTCACCACCATGTGATAAGACCCTTAACTTCCATGTTTGCCCTTAATCCCAACACTTAGAGTGGAAACTTGCTATGTTTGTCAATTCTACTTGAAAAAACCTAGGACCGCGCTTTCCTTGTGGCCAATGAGCGGTACCTTGCTCAGCACTGCCTGTATCCTGTTTTCAAGAATTGGTGCCACCGCATATGGTCTTTGGTCCAAAGGCGGTTCTCATCTAAACCACTCTGTCATAAGAGAAGAGAAGAAAGCGGTACCCTGGGTAAAATGGGAAAAAGAGAAGTTTCTCAAGGCATCTAGATTATGAGCCTCGTGTCCTCCCTTATCCCTATCATTATGGGTTAGTTTGAGCTTGAGATCCCCCATGGTAGGATCTTGGAGCCACCTCACCCACAATTCTCTCAACTATTCCTATCCATTGAGCCTTATAAATACAAGCTCATGTCCATAGTTGAGGGGGAGAACTATAGAGGTATTGTTATGCTGTTGGATTGACCACTTAGTCCAAGTCATTAGAGAGCATAGAGAGCAAAGTTGGAGCTTATGGGGATGAAGTATTTGTCTCATGGAGGGGCTTGTTGACACCAAGGAAACGGTTCTAAGCTTCTCCATACATTCTTAATGCAAAGCTGATTTCCGTTCCACATTACTATTGTTTTGATTTCACTTGTACATGTTGTTAGATTCCTTAGTCACTAACATGGATAAGTAGATGATTTTTTGGTAGATTTGATGTGTTTGCATGTTTGATCTGTTTGCAGGTACACAGGTTCACTATTGAAGCAGTATTCCAGGTGTCTACGACACTTAGGGAAGGTCTTCATCCTTCGTCGTTCACTCATTTGTTCTAGATCTGAACCATTCAGACCAGATGAACAACTTCTGTCCGCAGAAGGTGCAATATTCCTGGCTACAAATCTGGCGACTCCACTAGGGAACAATGCAAATCTCAGTTGATCTGATCTTCCTCAGTTCTTGAACTCTTGTCCGAATCCAGGCTCCATCTCCAACTCTCTTCAGTCAGATCTGCCATATGACTTAGTGAATTTTGGTTTGAAACTTTCAAATCTATTCAGATCTGAACTATTGCGACTTTTTATGCTCTTCTTTACTGTCAATCCATCAATTTTTTCCTTGATCTGATCAATTTCTAACTTGATCTTTCATTCTCCTTTATGTTTTGGATCTATTCAGGGAACCGCTCATGCGCTATTGGCAACAAGTGGTGCCACCGCCTGAACTCTGTTAGCCATACGCGGTGCCACCACTTGAGTCCCGTTATCCACAAGCGGTGCTCATCCAGAACCGCTCTATCAAGACCCCTCCAGCATGGTGCCAGGTAGGCCTTGTTCCAAGACTAGTTTTTCTCATTTTCTGCAAAAATTTGAGTTTGTTTGCTTTCAGCCCTACACTGTCAGGCTTGTGTGTTAGAATCTGAATGTTTAGGTTTGAAATTATGTGGTAAAAGATTAGTTTGATTGAAGAATTCAAAAGCTAGACTAGTCATGTTTATTATTCATTTCCTTCTGTGCTTGTTGGTTGTGATTGTGAAAGGAATTCTTTTTTGAAAGCTTAGGTTGTAGTGAGCTCTCTTTTCATTTCTGTTATAAATATTGAAAGAAAAACCATTTAATTAGCATCTTGATTTCATTTTTTGTTTCCATAGAGGACTTATTTTTGCTTGTTAAAAAGAAATTTTTTGACTGAGATTAGGTCATTATCATTATTGAGCATAAGGCATTGGATCTCTGATTCACCTCACAAGCTTTCAGGTTCTCTGTGTTCTTTTGTCACTTTTGCATTAGTACTATCTCATCAAAATAAAATAAAAATTAGTGTAGTTTTAAGTTAGATTTATCTATGTTGTAAGAAAAATCGAAAAATAGAGTGCATATGCATGTAGTGTGCTTCTTGTTTTTCTTTTAGGAAAAGAGACTCTTCCCCTTTTGATTGCTTTCAGAAAAGAAAAATGAGTTTGGAAAGTGTTGCTTGTCTTTGATTTTGATTTGTTCAACATAGTTGTTTGGAAATTTTTGGTTTTAAAATGAAAAGAAAATACTCTCTTTCCCTCCCGTAGGTAGGCATACCACAAACGGGAAAGTGAAATATTTGCATATGCATACTGCATGGTTTTACTTTTTCTGTCAAAATTCCATGCATTCACCTAACCGTCCACTTTAAAATTAACGGTAGTTATAGGTTAAAATTTACATAGCAATTTGAGTGATAGGCTAGAGACGTGTTCGGGTGCCATTAAGCGCAGGAGTTGTTGTTACTCATCCGCATTACATCCCGGGACTTGCGCGATTCTTCCACATACCGTCGGTATATTGAACGACCTTTCATGTACCCTTGAGGTATATAGAAAGGTACTTCATGTACTCGATTGTATATCGGAAGGCCCCTTGTGAACGGTTATGCATTAGACAACACTACTACTGATTTGAGCTCCCACGTACCTTGCGTATATCGGGAGACCCCACTAGGGTACCTTATCCATCTAAGAAAAGCCCTTTGGCCATCTTGCTTGGAGCCATACACCGAAAACAACATTTGGGGATATTACTATGCACGTACCCTTGAGGTATATTGCAAGTGGCACCTTCTTGATAATCCTGGTGAGAGACCTAATTATCTGAACTCCTCCTGTCATTTAAGTTTGCTTGTTTGGCATATAGCTTGAGTAGGGAAATTCTTTTGGTGTGTTTTCTAGTTTTTGAGACCCTAGGTAGAAAGGAGGTGTACAAACTGGCTGAGCTAAGACAGTCCAGAAGAGTACAGGGCTTGCCACCTGATTTTTATTCCTATTTCAGGAGAAAATCCTATGGAAGCTATTGACCAAGGAGCTCTTACCAACTCCCAAGTGGGAAAAAAATGGGGTTGCAGAAAGCGGAGGACCATATCCTTCACACTCACCTCCCTTGGTCCAACAACCTTCTCGGGGTAATACTTCATTCCATTCTCCCACAGAAGGTCATGTTGATGATACTACCTGTTCGGATTATGGTCCCAATGCTCCATTTTGGGATACCTCTATAGGACAAGCCATTGCCTCATTTGGCACCTGTTTAAACTTTTCTGAAGAAGAACTTAGACAATACCAGGTAGCTATTCTCCGTGCACAGGAGATTGAAAAGAAAATAGATGACATATTGGGCACACCAGCATCATGTTCCGCAGCTGTTCCTGTGGGATATCATTCACTTGCCGATTGTATGAAACCCATTGAACCGATTCTAGATTGTACAGTGACTCCACATAATCCAGGTCAAAATTCCAACCCCACCGCCTCCCATATTATGTCTTTTCCCAATCCTCCCAGGTCTTCCGCACCTGGGGCTCAACATTCAATTCCTATTTCATCATTACCTTCTAGTGCCGAGGGACAACCCCCGACATGACCTACATTATCGGTCACCATAATTGTACCTAGTCAAGGACAGACCTCTAGTATAGAGAAATCTACATTTTATGTCCCTCCTACCCACACAAATGTGGTTAACCCCCCATCCAGTTGAGGTCAGCCCTTGTGGGCACAACCTGTAACCAATCAAACCTCTTGGGGTTATGGTTACACAACAAATCAAGTACATGTAGGAAACATTAATTATCCACCCAACCCTACAGGAATGCCTTATGCTAGAATTCCATATCCTGGTAATACTTTCACGCCATGGGGGCAACCTAACTGGTCCTACATGCCAGCTATGGGAGGGATACCTATACATACTGCGGGAGGTGCCAGAGGATTGCCTTATGGAGGTCCTAATGGTCCTAGAGGGCCTCGTGGCTTCCTCCTTATGGTCCTAGTGGTCCTGGGTGGCTTGGTGGCTTCCCTCGTAATGGCCGTGGAGGGTCTGGTGGCCCTCCTCCTAGTGGTTTCGGAGGCTCCATAGGTTTACCTCCCAGGGGTCCCAGACGGTCTGGTGGCCCTCCTCTTGATGGTCCAGGTGGTACTGGTGTTCCCAATGGTCTTGGTGGTCCCGAAGGCCTTGGTGGTCCTCCTCCCAGAGGCCTCGACAGTCCTAACGGTCCTAATCCTAGAAATCAACCCCCTGCGGGCAGATCTTCCGTTAGTTCTTCGTCGCAACAACCTATCTATGAGTCTACTTACGGTCCAACTAGTACTTATATGCCATATCAATATTACCAGTATGTGCAACCTAATCGTTAGTTACCTTTCCTAGCTACTTTGGACTTGCCTGATTTGTCCAAGTTGATCAATGACCCCATTCGACATAACCCCTCATGGCCTCCCATTCCGGTAAAGTTACCATCGGACATTCCAAAGTTTGATGGGAAGCAGGGAGATGATCTGAAAAACCATGTCATGACATTCCATTTGTGGTGTTCTTCAAACTCCCTTATGGATGATTCTGTTTGTTTAAGACTCTTTCAGCGAACTTTGACCGGTATAGTCGCGAAATGGTACATTGAACTTTCGCAACATTCGTTTATGGATTTTGGGTCATTGGAAATTGTATTTCTTATGCACTTTCAGCTTCCTATCCGTTATGAAACAGGCACTGATCTCTTAACTTCTCTGTGATAGAACACCTCCACCCACATATCTGATCATATCCACGAGTGGAGAAGGCGGAGAAGACTTATTAAGGCTCCTATTCCAGATTAGTTATTAGCTGATTGGTTTACTAAATCTTTGTTGCCTCTGATTGCCTGAGATGTGGCTATGGGTGGTGTCGTTACTGAAGAGAAAGCTATTAGTTGAGCCCAATATCTAGACTTGGTTTATTCCTAGTCTGGAACTTTGTATGACTTGATTCCTCAAGCTCCTCGCCCAAGCACTGATCCTGCAAAGCCACCAGCAGAAGTCCTTGTTGATGGGATTGTTGGTTCAATCCAGTCCCTGTCAGCAGCAAAACCTACCAAGCAACCCTAGAATACCACCCCTACTCCTTCGACTCCCAAGGTTTTCGTCAAGGTCAATTCTATTTAGAGTATTCAAACCCCTGACAACAATAAAAACAAAGGTAAAGCTAAAAACAAAAAACCTGGAGACCAATAGGAGAATCCAAAACCAACCACCAACGATAATGATAAAGGGAAAAGAAAAGCAAAATATCCATGTCTGCTATGCAGAGGTGACCGTTTCACAAAAGAGTGTCCCCGTCGGGACGAAATCATCCAATTTTTTAAAACTAATCTCGCACTCGTAGTTCTCACAGATCCTTTTCCCTCTCAACAACAACTGATAGACCACATGTCTAATCAGGGAAACTCTAGTTCTTTAGAGGAAATTTGCATGATGTCCTCAGATACTATTAGTTTGCAAACTCGAAGTCAGAGTTACGACAAACCTGCAGACAAGAAAGAAGACAATTCTTCTTCAGGGAAAGCTCCCTCTACTGGTTTTCTCGACTCCTCGTCTACTGTCCTCCTAACCATTGGGAAGCCTACTCTCGACATGGTTTTGCATCCACCCAAGAGTACTCTTATGAAGGATGTTTTTAACCCTAATGCCCGAGCTGCTCAATTTTACGATGTAGTTGAAGATCTCGCTCAGGCATCATGTGCAATGTCTACACTAGAAGTGCTCAGAAGTTGTTTTACACAACACAAAAACTTGTTAACTTCGTTAGGAGCTTTAGACCCGGAAAATACTAATTTGATTCATTTCAATGTCAAGAACTACAAGTCTAGACTACCTCACAAAATTCCTTTCCAAATCATCACGAAAGTTGTCAGAAAGAAGGTCTTTAGAACTGTCTTAGACGAAGGAGCTTCAACTTCGGTTTTGTCGTTGTCTTGTTGGAAAGCTATAGGCTCTCCCAAGCTTGTAACAACATCTACGACTCTGAAAGCCTTTGATGGATGAGGTTTCCAGCCCCATGGTCTCATATCAGCCCTTGCAGTTGAGCTTAGGGTAAAAACTATTTCTATTCAAGTAGAATTAGTAGACACCCTATTAGACTACAACCTCCTTCTAGGAAGAAATTGGTTTTACACCATGACTGCTGTTGCTTCGACGGTATTTCGAACTGTCCAATTTCCACATCTAGGGAGAATTGTTACCATTGACCAGCTCGATTTCTATACGCCGGATGTTATGGCTAATAACATCCCTATGTTAGGTCAGTCCCGTCCTCCTTACCAGTCGATTGGGGTAGGCATGTTGAAGGATTCGTCCCGTATGGGGATTTTTCCATCCACTCCTCCTAACACAGATACAACGACAGTAAATATGATTGTGTCATTTTATTATGATCCAAAATGCAAACAAATTGTTGAGTCCACCTCGTTGAGTCCACATGAAGAAATGTACAACATCATTCAAACCCTTTCTGACGATCACACTGATGAACTTCATCTGGTGACTTTGGACCCTTACCACCTGCCCTGCTGGTTAGAACCATCTCTTCCTATTCTAGATTATCTCTCTGAGACTTTTCCTTCCAACGAGTCCATTATAGAGATCATGCGTATGAATGAGCCTATTTGGGAGGATCACAATCATAGATCCTCGTTCCTCCCCAACACCAGTTCGGCAGACCATGACTTTGCATCCCTGTTTTCCACTGATATTGTCAACACACCTCAAAGTCCTATATTGTTGCAAGACATAGATTCTGAAGGAAACCTATGCAACATTACTTAGACAAATCCGATTGACATATCAACCAAGCCTGGTACCATTGAGCATTTTCATGTTGGGCAGAATTGCTTGGCAGAAGAATCTGAAGCATATAGGGCACTTTTCAAAGAATTCCGTGATATTTTTGCCTGGTCTTATGAAGAAATGCCGGGGATAGACCCATCCATTGTGGTCCATGAAATTAAAACCTATCCCACTACTAAACTTGTCAGGCAAAAACTAAGTAAAGTCCATCCACGGAAGGCGGCAGCTATTAAAGTTGAAATAGAGAAAATTCTCAAAGCTGGGTTTATTTATCCCATACCCCTGACGGAATGGGTATCGAACATTGTCCCTGTCAATAAAAAGCAGGGCACTATTAGAGTCTGTATCTATTTTAGAGATTTGAACAAAGCTTGTCCCAAAGACAACTTTCATACTCCGCATATCGATCAGATTATTGACAACTGTGCCGGAAGTGTCATGTTCTCATTCATGGATGGCTTTTCTGGTTATAATCAGACTGAGATATTACCCACTGATTAGCACAAGACGACATTCATTTTCCCATGGGGAACCTTTGCATATAGGAAGTTACCATTTGGCTTAAAAAATGCTGGAGCCACTTTCCAGCGTGCTATGTCCTATGCGTTTCACGATATAAAACATATTGTTGAACCGTACCTTGACGACCTCCCTGCTCATTTACAGTGACGGGAGGACCACCCTGGTCATCTTAGAGACATTTTCCTGAGATGTCATTATAATATATGGCTCAATCCTCATAAATGTGTTTTCTGTGTTGAGACGGGACGCCGGTTAGGTTTTGGGGTTTCTAAGGATGGCATCCAGATAGACCCATGGAAAATTTCCACCATTTTAGCTCTACCAGCCCCAACCAACCTTTTAGAACAGGGAAGGAAAACTTTCTCCGCTGTTTCGTGTACAATTTTGTAGAGAAAACACACGGTTATATGCGTCTCCTTAAGAAGGACACTTCGTTCTATTGGGATGACCAAGCCCAATGAGCCTTTGATAATATTAAACATGCTCTGACTCATTCACCTATGATACACCCCCCAAATTATTCAAAGGATTTTCTCTTATATATTGCCGCCTCCACTACTACCATCGCTATGGTTTTGGTACAAGAAAATCCCGACGGTCAGGAGCGTGTGATTTACTATGATAGTAAGAATCTTATGGATTATGAAACCTGATATTCACACATGGAGAAATTAGCATTGGCCATGGTCATTGTTGTTGAAAAATTTCGTCACTACATTTTGCTCCACACAACCACTATATTGGAAGACCAGAACCCTATGTATTACATCCTGACTTGTCAGGTGCTCGGGGGCAAGTACTCTCGATGGATAGTCATACTACAAGAGTTTGATCTGGAATTTGCCAAAGCCACATCAAAGAAATCCTTGGTCTTTGTCGAGCTCATGTGTGATATTCCCTGTGCTTCGATGGAATTTGAGCCCAATGATTCATTTTCGGATGAATTCCTATTCCTGATAACCACTACTGACCCATGGTATGGATATTTGCTCATTTATATCCAAACACAAAGATTTCATCCAAATCTATCCCGTGACGACCGCCGTTGTATCCGTCACCATGCAAAATACTACCTCATCTTGAATGACACCTTGTATAGACGTGGGATCGATTCCATTCTCCGATGATGCCTCACACATGAGGAAGCTAAACAAGTATTGAATGATTGCCACTCTGGAGCATGTGGTGGTCATTTATCTAGGATGGCTACAGCCTAGAAAATCCTTCGCGTTGTCTATTTATGGCCTTCAGGCTTTAAATACTATCACGAGGCTGTCAAGAAATTCCCACCCTGTCAACATTTTTATTCGAAAAAGTGCACTCATCCTGCTCTGCTACACCCCGTCATTGCCATGGGCCCATTTGCCAAATGGGGGATTGATTATATGTGTTGTACACCTACCTCAGCCAGGGGGCATGGTTACATCATCGTAGCCATTGACTATTTTACAAAGTGGGTTGAGGCCATGCCTACATATGCAAAAGATGGTAAGACTGCCGCTCTCTTCCTGTTCAATCATGTGATAGCTAGATTCATAGTCCCGTAGTCCATAGTTACTGATCACGGATCACATTTCCATAATCAAATGATGGAGGAACTGAGTGCCAAGCTAGGTTTTCATCATGAAAACTCTATGCCCTATTATCCGCAAGCTAATGGTTAGGTAGAGGCCATTAACAAAGTTTTGAAAACTATGCTTCGTCGGATGGTTGGAGACCATAAATCCAACTTGCACCATATCCTTTTCTCTGCTCTTTGGGCCTACAGGACTTTGATGAAAATAACTACTGGTTTCACACCTTTCTAGCTTGTTTATGGACTCGAAGCTGTCTTACCGATTCAATGTCAGATTCCATCCTTGAAACTTGCCATCGAACTTCTCCTAGACACTTCCATAGAGGAAGATAGATTTTTATACTTGAACAACCTTGACGAAACTAGGAGAGATGCTACCTTGGCTAATAAGGCACACAAGAAATGCGTCAAGGTGCAGTATGATAAATCTGTCCAACTTCATGCCTTTAACGAGGGTGACATAGTTTTGACTTACGATCAGAGATATGACAAACTAGGGAAAGGAAAGTTTCGAATCCATGTGGTACGGTCCTTTTGTTATTTCTAAAGTTTTAGAGAAAGGGGACTACAAGCTCATAGACTACGATGGAATCCCTTTAGGGAAACTTCGCAATGGGTTGTACCTGAAGAGGTACTATGCCTAGATATCTCTTGGATAGTATCTTGTATATAAGTATATTTCTTGACTTTCAGTGTAGTGTGCTTAAGTATTTTCAATATGGTTTTGAGTTTAAGTGTCCGTATTTGTTTATACCATGTTTTGGTCGTGTAGAGCAGATGGCTTTCTACGGCTTCACTGATGGTGCTTGCCGCCACACCTTGAATCTTGCCTCAGTTGCTTGGGTTCTCTATTCCCCAGCTTATGATTTGGCCATTGGTCCCGCTACCAACAATATCGTCGAGTATCGAGCAGTCATAAGTCTTCTGACTGAAGCTGCCTCCCAAGATGTTTGCAACTTGGTAGTATTGATGGAATCACAACTCATGGTTTGTCATCTAAATCATGTTTATACCATTAGGAATTATATGCTTCTCCGTCTCTTCCAGAGGGTATGCTTGTTAGAAAGGTCATTTGAAACTATCACCTATAGGCATATCCGTAGGGAACATAATGTAGTTGCTGACTCATTGGCTAATTACATCCTAGATTGGCATATTGCCCATTCATGACATGAAAATCAAACATGGTTAATTGTAAATAAACTATTAAAGTCACATAAAACTCATGTAAAATACATTCGCCATTTGATACATATAAACACCAGGTAAAAGTCTGTATATATATATATACGAACATTTTTACAAAAAATATGTCACGAGACCTCATCTGAAGCACGTGGGATTTCAGGTAAAAATCACCATACAAAATCTTGAAGCTATCAGCTTTTAGTGGATACATCATGCACACAGCATCTAATGATTCTTGTGGTAACACATCATTTCCCGGGCTACTCTATGTAGCGGTCTGCTAAAGTGACCCGGTACTCCCACTGTAGGCCTCTGATACCTCAGAGGGAGGTCATCAATGGAAGCATCGGGGATGTCTAGGGTCAACCTCTCCAGGTTCTCCTCTAACTCCTCGGTCACATCGTCACCCTGCGGTACAAAATGGGCTCTAGCTCATCTATCCAATAGGGAAGCTCCCCCAGGTCGTGCTGCTCCGACGTCTGCATGAAAACATTCAAATCTCGTTACTTAACATAAAAAATATAAAACATCAAAAAACATAAAAAACACTATTTCCATTTTAGGGTCTTTTGCTTCTTACCGATGTCACCCCACTGTCCACCAGGTGGGAGCGGTAGGTCAGGATCACCGCTAAAGTCAGTGCTCGCATATGCATAATCCTCCACCATGAGGAGCTAATCTCTCAACCATCGAAAGAACGGGTCACCAAACTTCACCTTCCCCCTACTTGCTCCAGTACGGGCCATAATCCGAACCCACCTCTGCATGTGAGGGTCCCATGCTCTCAGCTCTGTAAAGACCACTTGGGGTCTCATCTGTGGAACCCGCTCGAAGAAGAAGCAAGCTAGAATGGAACCGAAACCAGATTGCTTCAATTCCCCTTGCCAACACTTGGTCAGCTGATCCTTGAAGATCGGAAGCAGGGCTTCTTCCCAGTTAAAGACTGTAGGCACCATGGCCTCTATGGCATAGAGCATATGTGCTCTAGACACCTATTGCACTCCTTGTCTTCCTGCCACTCTTTGCATGGTAAACAATACAGTCCGTAGAGGTCCATCCACCACCGCTTTTATGGGTATTTTCTTCCCCGATGTCCTTGACCCAGGAATGCAGTGACGGTCTATCAACTCTTGTGTAGTGATGTCCCCTCCACCAGAACTATTCAGTGAGATGGGAGCACCCCGTCTCGAAAGGCCAGTCAGGAAGTAGATGTCCTCTACCTCAACTGTCAAAATGTGAGCACCAACCTCGAAATATTGTTGCTCCGGATTCCACATCCGAAGTATATGCTCTAGTAATCGCTCATGCGATACCATACTCGGTGTGCAAAAGAACTTTAAGAGTCCACAGTCTCTCAATGCGGCTATGCAACCCGCATTTCGTTCGGCGAAGGCATCATCATTATCATGCTGTCTCTCTTTCCATATGACCATTTTTTATCAGCAAGAACCTGTCAAAAACAATCACAAGACTTGTTAAAATCATTCTTAATCATCTAGATCAATTGAAATGAGCTAGTTTTTCTTGTGTAATCATTTTTATTTCTCCACGGCCGACACTTCCTGTGCCCCGTTGAGGACAGGTGGTGGCATCGCTTGTGCGTTTTGTTTTCGGTGTGGTTCTAGCGAGGTACCGCTTATCCCGCAAGGGATAAGAGAGGTGCCCTATCCCATGATTTTAGGGCTTGCCATTCAAGGCTAAAACACCATTGTAAATAAAAATTGAAGGCATAGAATGAAAGAGTAGGGTCTAGGATATTACCTAGAACTGACGGTGCTCAAATTCGACAGGGAAGCTCCCGATATCAGCGACTGAAAATATGGCCAAGAAAATGCTCCAAAAGCTCTCCACTATGGGTAAATAGTAAAATGTTTTGATTTTTTACTATTCACATGACTTTTATACACATTTTTGGTTTTGACATGCTATAGTTTTGTCTTAAAATCATTTATTACTCAAAATTTATTAGTCCTAATCATTTAATGTCAGTTATTGGGGCATTTAATATGTGTTTTTGAGTTGTTGCAGGATAGAAGAGCAGTAGCAGTGAAGTTTCGAGAGTTCGTTTTTGAATTTTTCGTACTACCATAAAACAAAAATGTCTTTGAGCGTTTATTGCGACACTTTGGTCACGCTCTCGAAACTCAGTATCAAAGGTTCGAGTCTGTTTCTGATTCTTTTCAGGCTCATAAAATCTCTCATTGTGAAAAGAGACCTAATGGAGTCTTCTTTAAACTCTTTTCGGGCTCCTTAAATATGAAAAGATTGTCGAGTGATCTTGTCTTCTTCATGCTCGTTAAAGTATTTGAAGAGTCATCTCTCCGACAATAGGTTATCTCTTTTTCAGTCCGGATAGACTATTTACGAAAAAGGAACACTCCAACCAATCATGACTAGAAGAGTTCTCTAAGGTATTATTTTATACTTTTTCAGGACTTAGGGACTAAATCATACGAAAAGGGACCCTTTGGAGTCTTCTTCCGTGGTCGTTCAGACTCTCTAAACATGAACAATACCGAGTTTTCTTTCATTGGACTCGTTAAATTAAACATTAAGAGACCCATTTTTGGGAACGAACCCCTCCTCTCCCAGGCTCGTAAAACATATGAGTTTGGAATTATCTTCAAATGAGCTATAACAAGTGTTTGTTACCCTCTTTGAACTCGTAAAACCAAAAAGAGGCACTCACCAATCATGATGGGGAAAATGGGAAGGGAATCATTTTGCAAATAAATGGCAGTAGTTTGTCGTTACCTTTGAACATGGCACTTGTCTGCATATCATTTTAATCAATTGGGTATTCAATTGATCTCCACGACGATCCACTTTCATGAGTCATGCACTCCTTTGAGTCTTTCAAAAGAATGCATCATCCATCGTCGCACTGTGTGTTTTTCTGGTTTAGTCATGCTGCCAAGTCTTTTGTCGTGCCACCCGATGTTCAAAGGGAAGTTGAAGAAGTTTTACCTCTGCAGTCAAAATAGTCTCTGTGTCAGTACTTTTGAGCTAGTCTTATGGTTACTACATTCACATCATTCTAGAACTATGTTCCAAGTTTCATGTCATCGATGTGGGACTCATCATGGCCCTCCTTTGACGAGACTATTCCCGTTGACATCAGCTCATCATTCGAGAAATAGTCTTAGAAACAAAACTTAGTACCTTGACATCTTTATGCCTTAATGACAGATTCTCTCGCTCTCGACATAGGTTCACATCATTGACCTTTGATCGATAGAATCGAATAGGTGTTCGACATCAAGACATCTATTCACGCTCAATAGATTATACTAGGGTACCTTGGGAATCATTGACATCAATGGTGATCTCCCTCGAGTTTGTTAACGGTTCACATCATTGGCCAGTAATCAAGTGGTTTCTACCATGTTCGACTTCAGAGCATTGTAATCACATGGATATAATCGTACTTTGTGGAAGAAGAGACGAAGACCTTGGGTATTTGTTTAGCGTTCATTGCTTTCCCCAAGTTGCGATGGAGTTTTGTATATCTAGCATAGATCCACATTTGTATGGTCATGGCTATGCACAAATTTGCGTTTGTATGACATAGATCTATGTTGTATGTCTGGTAGCTATGTCCAAGTTTGAGTCCTCTATCACATGGATCTACTCTGCATTCTAGTAGCCATGCTTGTTCATTCCTCTCATGGATTTGCCTTGTATCGGTCTGTAGCCATGAGTTGGTTACATTGAGTCTATCAGTCAAAAGTATTGATGTACTACAAATGCCTACTGGACGACATTCTCCGACTGAGCTGACATTTTCATCTCGAAGTGACGACTTGTTCTCTCAAAGCTCTTGCTTATCGTAATCCTATAAGTCTCATGCTTTGGGGGGCATTTTGTTATACCCAAATCCTGTCACCACCATGTGATAAGACCCTTAACTTCCATGTTTGCCTTTAATCCCAACACTTAGAGTGGAAACTTGCTCTGTTTGTCAATTCTACTTGAAAAAACTCAGCACCGTGCTTTTCTTGTGGCCAATGAGCGGTACCTTGCTTAGCACCGCTTGTATCTTGTTTTCAAGAAGCGGTGCCACCGCATATGGTCTTTGGTCGAAAGGCGGTTCTCACCTAAACCACTCTGTTATAAGAGAAGAAAAGCGGTACCCTAGGTAAAATGGGAAAAAGAGAAGTTTCTCAAGGCTTCTAGATCACGAGCCTTGTGTTGTCCCTTATCCCTATCATTATGGGTTAGTTTGAGCTCGAGATCCCCCATAGTAGGATCTTGGAGACACCTCACCCACAATTCTCTCAACTATTCCTATCCATTGAGCCTTATAAATACAAGCTCATGTCCATAGTTGAGGGGGAGAACTATAGAGGTATTGTTANGGCATTGGAGAGCATAGAGAGTAAAGTTGGAGCTTATGTGGATGAAGTGTTTGTCTCGTGGAGGGGCTTGTCGACACCAAGGCAACGGTTGTAAGCTTCTCCATACATTCTTAATGGAAAGCTGATTTCCATCCCACATTATTGTTGTTTTGATTTCACTTGTACATGTTGTTAGATTCCTTAGTCACTAACATGAATAAGTAGATGATTTTCTGGTAGCTTTGATGTGTTTGTAGGTACACAGGTTTACTATCGAAGCAGTATTCCAGGTGTCTACGACATTCAGGGAAGGTCTTCATCCTTTGTCGTTCACTCATTTGTTATGGATCTGAACCATTCAGACCAGATGAACAACTTCTGTCTGCAGAAGGTGCAATATTCTTGGCTACACAAAACATGATTTTCCATCAAAGCGAGTAAAAATGATTTAGTGTTGGATAACTGGCTCAGGTGGCCATGGGAAAATGCCTGCCACAAATTGTGTGTTGAAGAAAATGCCCGCACCTCATGGGGGCCTTGTATACTTGTGTTTTTTTTGCTTGACCATATCTTAATATTGTTCTGAAAGTTTTTGAGGGAGAAGTTATGGACCCGCCAAATAAGTGTTTTATGAAAATTGGACCTAGTTTAAGAGAGCAAAAATTGTCTAAGTGTAAAACTACCTAAGTGGCCTCAGGGAAATGCCCTCCACATCTCATAAGATGATGATAAAAATATTTAGAGAGTTTAGACCCCTATATTTTTGTATGTATCATACAACCATGTCATCAACTTGACCAAAGAATCTACGAGGAAGAAAATTTCAATCTGCCAAAAGTGCCTCCCAACCATATTTGCACTACTCCAATAAAATGCCCACCTAAGGCAAATGGAGAAATGTTTCAGGGTGAGACAAGTTGTGTTGTGATCAGTGATGTGTCCTACATCCTTTGTAGTTCAGTTATGACAAATGAATAGCCAAGGACATGATGGCATAGTGAACTCAGTGAAAGTCAAAGGAAAGACAAAGGTAGTGATGACATGGAATGAATGATGATATGGCAAATATAATGACATGGAATGACATAGATGATGATGTGGAATGAATATGAAGTCATTGTTTCATTATGACATCACTCTAAAGAAATATTTCAAAATGGTGAAAATCAGAAAATTGACCAAGTATGGAATAATTAGTCAAAATTGGTCCATGTAGCCTTAAGAGAATGCTTGCCATAATTCAGGTTTTGAGAAAAACACCTACACCATGGTACTGAGCTATAGCTTGTTATAGTGGCTATCCAACCATTGTCTCAGTTTGAATTCATCACCTCTAAGGAGAAAGTTCTAGGTCTTCCAAAACAGGGTTTTGCATCAAAGCGAGTAGAAATGACTAAGTGTTGGAAAACTAGCTTAGGTGGCCTTGGGAAAATGCACGTCACAAATTGTGTGTTGAAGAAAATGCCCGCACCTTATGGGGGTCTTGTATATTGGTGTTTTTTTCTACCTGACTATATCTTAATATTGTTCTAAATATGTCTAAGGGAGAAGTTATGGACCTTCCCAATAAGTGTTTTATGAAAATTGGACCTAGTTTAAGAGAGAGAAAAATTTGTCTAAGTATAAAATTGCCTAAGTGGTCTCAGGGAAATTCCCTCCACATCTCGTAGGATGATGATAAAAATATTTTGAGAGTTTTTACCTCTATATTGTTGTATGTATCATACAACCATGCCATCATCTTGACCAAAGAATCTCTGAGGAAGAAGATATCAATATGCCAAAAGCGCCTCCCAACCATATTTGCACTACTCCAGTAAAATGCCTGCCTAAGGCAAATGAAGAAGATTTTGAGGGTGAGACAAGTTTTGTTGTTCTCATTGATGTGTCCTACATCCTCTGGTATAATTTTTCATGGTTTTGGTGAAATAAAAAATCCACCTTGAAATGGCACAAATTGTCTAAGTGTAAAATTTGCTGGTAAAACTCCCTAAGTGGCCTCTGTAAAATGCCCGCTATAATTTCTATTTGATAGATTAAATTATTATGAATGTACGGTCCTCTATATTGTTGATTGGTGCACCTAACCATATCATAAACTTCTCAAAAAGGTCTTTGAGGATGAAGTTATGAATTTTCCAAAAGTGCCTTCTGACAAGTTTTGCACTGTTTTAATACTGGTAAATATGCCTGAGTTGGCTTAGGAAAATGCACTCCAAATCTTAGGCGTTAGTGATAAAATTATTATGAGACTGTCGGGATGTAGCCTATTGATATGTGCATGTATCCATGGTGTCAGCTTCTATTTTGGAGATCACACGTGTGGAAAATAGGTCTGCTAAATTGGTTTAAAAAACCAGAATGTTCTTTTGTTGAAATAAAAAAAGGGTGAGCTACAGGAATTACAAAAAAAGAGAACACTACAGGAAATAATGCACAGAAGGAAAAAATAAAGGGCGTGATTGTTATTTAGTTTAGATAGAAAAGCCGTGGAAGATATATTTAAGATAGGGTATTTAATTTCATTAACTAAAACAAAGATTTGAAGGGGCGTGAGATGCACACAAAGTTTAATTAATTATTTAATTAAAAATATATAAGAAACATAATGATAAATTAATTATCTGAGATTCGAAGAGGTGCTAGGATGAAAGAACATGAGTTCAATCTGTAAGGGTGCAATGGTTAAATGTTTAACATAATTATGGATTAAATGTGTATAATCATTATGACGGTAATTCTCATAATATGGTGCAGAATCATTAGCATTTAAAAGGAATTGACAACAAACCAGATTACATAAATACAATGTCCTCTTTGTATGTCAACAACTACAACAAAACTAACAAAAAATGACTTATGCATAATATTTTGTATTTTTTTGCCATTCTTCAATCAATATGCAATAATGGAAAAAAGCCCTTATCCTGCCAGTTTCCATAACAAAAAACTTAAAAAGCTAAATAAATCTACCTGAAAACTACCGTCATTATTTAGGCATTTCAAAAACCTTCCTAGGATCAGGTAGTTGTTCCCAATTTTCAAGCCTGCTTATTTGCAATTTCAAGGAACATCCATTATTAGAATATGGGCCATCTCCATTGCATGTTAGATTAAGCTAAATTTTCTATAAATACGACCATTTCTTATAGGGTTTTGACAAGGAGTTCTATAAAATAAACAAAACTTCATTATATTAAAATATAATACTTCATGTTTCTTTTAATAACCTGAAAATAATAAATATACTCTAAATTTTAATCTAATTTGATCCATGTAAAGGAAATTGGTTGAAGACCCTGGCCTATAAGAAGAGCCTCTAACTCATAGTAGAAACCCATAATTTGATACAGGAGGCACATAAAGTACTATCTATTTCTACTGCTAATAGACACAAAACAAGACAAAATTTAATCTATGCAAGGGTAATTTAGATGAAGACATAGTGTCTATTGGAAGAGGCCCCAACTCATGGGATAACCCCATGATTTGACACAAGTGCACATAAAGTATAGTCTACTTTTCTTGATAATAAATGACAAACCAAATTTGCAAATAGATAGACAAAAATTAGGACGAAATTGTAGAGACAGGTGGCTTCTTTGACCATATGATCAAGAATTATCATCTAATTGTACATACCATGGTCCACAACTTGAACAAAGATAAAATGTGCAAGATCCTATATTCAAAAGCAGCCTATATATGCTAGTAAAACTTGCTTCCTCATGGATGAGGTCGTGTTTCAGCAGTGGAATATTAGTCCACTCGTCAGGTTAAATTCTAGGTGCAAGTCCTGGGTGATTTTGACATAAGAGTATGCACTTAGGCAAATGAAAAATAGTTGTAATCACTGATTCAAATTTTTAAGGGCCATCGTATTGTTAAAAAAAGGCTGCTTGTGGGCTTGACAAATTCGGGCCAATTTTAATCCACTTGGAGCTAGACAAAAGCAATTTCCACCTAAAAAAACAAAAACTTGCATCCATTGCTTGGGTTTAAACACTAATATCTGATATAGGGTTTGATTTCTCGTGCAAGGTTTCAGAGAATCCCTGTGCAGCAACCAGGTTTTGCAATTCTAGGATTAAGAAGAAAATATTGGCACATATTGGGCAATCAAAAAATATGCCGATACCCATTGCAATCGACGCAATGGAAATGAAACCCTATGAAAATCTATAAGCATTCACACAATTTCCAAGAAAAGAAATATATAATATCTATAATTGGCGATTGAGGAAGGGTTTTTGTGAGATCGATGTTTGATAGATCCAAGTATCCTTGATATTGGACATTCACAAATAACTAAAGCGAGCAGAGGACTGAAAAGCTTCCCAATCAGGTAGGGATGTCATCGCTTATATTGTTTTTAGATAGAATGAGGGTGTGAAGTTTATAGGATTTGTAAAGAACAAGGATGCTCCCTATGAGCATGTTTTGGCATATACCCTAATAGTAAATGGATTCTAGATCGAGGAAGGAATCTGGGAAGGCTTCAAAAACAATACGAGTAAGTGCATTTGAATTGCTGAGAATAACACTCAGTACATACAGTAAAAGTAACAGGAAAAATATTTCAAGGAGTTCTAAGATTAAGACAGAGTGAGAAAGTCATTTTACAAATAAACTTGAAAAACATTCAAGGATATTATACAATTAGAATACCATCATCAACAAGTGTTCCAGATCCAACATCAAGAACAACAAACAAAGTATCAGATGTTAATTGTAGCAACATAGCATATTTTTAATGAAAATGATTGTTTTAGTCATTAAGTTCAAAGAGTTATTTCCACCAAATCAAGATGCATTTTCAGAAAGTGATAGAGGATTTTCTTCAGCACGGGCCAATATTCAAAAAGCTCTCTTAGTTGTTACACATGTATTAGAGTTTGGGAGAATTTAAGTCATCTTCACAGGGTAATTTTCCAGAATTTCAGTTTACTATCTGAGTCATCAACTTCAAAATATGATTCCAAGGATCTGGAGGTGCATATGAGAAAATGAAGGCATGGGTTTTGTCGAGAACATGGTCAATTACAAAAACCTCTCTCATATTTCACACAGATGTCACCATTTGAGATATGAAGGTGGGGCTTTAAAGCCTATTTTTCAGCAGTCCGCTTCCTGAAATGAAGCAAATCAGTTGTAACTTTTTTTTATTTTTAGAGTTTAGTTAGATTTTGAATTCAAGACTAGGCAGACATTGTTTTAATATAAATTCATATGTATTTGATATACAATAGACAGGATTCAAGAGGATTTTTTTCCATGGAAGGCTATGCAGTTTAATAAAACAAATGCAATGAATGATTTTTATTGATTATCAAAACTAATGAAAACAACTAGAAATGTGAAACTAGAACATATTGAAAACAATAGAAACCATACCACATCAAGAGGACGAGAACACCATTTTCGACGAACAAAGCACAGGGGAACCATGAAGAACTCGCCAGCAAGAGCAATAAATCTCTAGGATGAGAATGTCAATAAGAGGTACAACACTGCCAGCCCTCGCTGAACCAAGAACCCAAGACTGTAGAGAGATGCGACAACACCCCATCCCTAATCACCGGAGAAGATAGGGCACAATATTTTTGAACAAGGAAAACACAGAGCAACATGAAGATCCGACCCAAACTTAGTACTATACAATACTAATGGAACACATAGAGAACCATGAATTCGGGCTTCAAATTTGAACATGCACGATCAACTATCCATTTTGTAGGTTCAATTTCCAAAATATCATTTGCAGTACTAAAAGTTGTGTATGAAAGGGGTTTCAGCCATTTATTTCCAAGCATGCTCTAATGTACCTCTTTCCATAAGACGATTTGGACGCCTCTACAGTAGAAGCTCTTGCATAGCTTGGTATTTCCTCTCTCGAACCTCTTCGCTCTCAGTTCCACATGCAGTGGTTGGAAGGCCGGATCAAAGCCCCCATTCACGTGCCATAACTTGTTTTCAAACTTTCAAAAAATTTATGGTGCTAAAACCTTTTATTTTTTATTTTTATTTTGATGGTTTGTTGTGGCGCTAAAACCCTTATCATAGAAAGTTATGGCTTCTAAAATTCATTTTTTTTTATCTTGATGGTTTCTTTTATGTGTCTATATATATGTGTGTGTGTGTGTCTTTTTGTTGGTTTAGTTTATAAATATATACTAATATATATTTAAGGTACTATGGTCAAGTAAAGAAGCATGAGAATGTAAGTGTAATTTCAAATTTAGTGGTGGGAAAGGACAAACCTTTTGTTTTTTTGTGGTGTTATCTGATGTAATTTAGGTGTTAGTGAGTAGACATAATTCTACTTTTATTAAATTCATATAAATTATTTTTAATGCATTTTTGATGTTATTATGAACAACATAGTAGAGTTTAATTTTGAAACAATCTTGATGTTTTTTGTATTGGAGCAATGTGTTAGATACCTTCAAATGTTTGGAGACTAAAACTAGGTTGTATTCAATCTAGAAAGATCTATCGCTTCTTGAAATTAGAACCTCTTGGGGGTATTTAGAGAATGATGGAGTCAAAATATGAATTACAATCTATCTATTTTTGTCATCTCAAGAGAGAACACAATCAAGAAGAAGACATATCATCCAAGAGGGCATCAAACTAGCAGTCAACCTCCCTATTGGTTATTGGATATAGGGAAGGTGAAGAACTATATAAGGTTTATTCTTTACAATATGGACCCTCTCTCACTCTATTCATCTATGGGGCCTGCAATTATCCCATCATGTAATTTTGGCCTTGTTAGCTCCTAACGTAGAGGGCTAATGCATCTCCGTTGGCCCATGTTGTACATCGAAGTCATCATCAACAATATTTTCATTTATGGATTATGGGCTATATGCCAACTCCTAGGTCATGACGCATTGTCTAAATATGGAAACAAATATACAAGGAGTGTGGATCTGGGATCTATGATCCAAAAATAGCGAGTATGTCATGGTACACACTCTAAGTGTCTCTCCTAATATTCAAAGTCAAATTAGGAAAACTTGAAATAGTAATATATCTGGAAGAACTATAAGAAATAGAAAGGGAGCTATAATGGGTAGTGTGTCGACGTCGAGAGTGGGGAGCCTATTGTTGTGATTTGGATGCATACACCTGAGTGTTGGGATGGGGTTGAGACTAGCAACATCGATGGGGTTGGGAGGACATAGAGGTGGTATATGGTCAGAAGCAGTGCCGTCCTTTGTCGATCTCTAGAAGCCCCTAGAGGAGGGGAGCACTGGAAAGAAGGAAGTGATCTGCTGAGAGGAGGCCAGTCCCGACTGCAAATGTCACTGGATGAGGTAACGAATCAAATAGTAAACATGTTTTGTGGAAACTATGGCATGAAACTACCAATTCAAGAGCCTCATGCACACAATTCCTAATCCTTCTCCCAATAATTACATCAAAACATCGATTTCCTAAAGTTCACAATATTTCCATAGCTTTTATTGACTAAGGTCAATTGAGAAAGGATTGACAAAAGAATCATTGTAATGTCTCCAAAAATTGAATTTTTTTATTATTAGGCTAGTCAAAACTACCTGTGCTGGACATTAATTGAACTTTGCGGAATGTGTCATACTTTGATTGTATTGATGCTTTGTCATAATCTGTTCTTATAATGTCCTGTTTTCATATTTCTTGATGAGGTTTATTAATATATTACATATATTGTTGTGATGTTGATTACTGTTTGTACTTTGGTTACGCATTGATGTCTAAGTTAGTTATTTGTTTACGTACTTCATTGTTTATAGCATGTGCTTACTGTCATATACATGGTTCTAACCTAACTTTGTTCTTGGAAACAAAGGGGCGGAGTGGCGGAACTAGTTTCCCTTGTAACCCTGAGAAGTAACAGTTTCTACTTGACACAACGGCTTAATTAGTTATGTCGAACTAATTCATTCTTGCCCCATTACGTGCAGGTACACTTGGCGATGAAAAACTTGTTTATAATGCTTAACAGAAGGTACTGATTGTTTGATCACTAGCACTCACATTTGCAGAACTATCATAGTGACATTTTACTGATCGTTATTTTTATCATTATGGTCTTTATGATAGTGATGGGGTCACTATCGCACTTACTATTTGCATGACTCAGACTTGTTATTTATGAGACACTTAATTATCATGGTGTAAATGTTTTATGACTTGACTATGCCCTATCATCTTCTTACTATATGGTTTTACAGTTAGTATTATAACACATTGTAAAACCCTTGGCTTAAATGTTCCATGGCATATTTCATATGCCATGGACTCAGGGCTTAAAGCCTAAGTTTAAACGATGCATAGTGGGTTTATACATATCACATGGAATGGTAAATATATGGTAATATATCATGTATGAACTATAGGGGTTTGGGTTTGGAGGACGTTAATGGGAAATAGGGTGGCACCTTTAATGCGCATCAGAAAAAGTGGCAGCCCAGCTTAGGGCTTGTCTCAACGATGGGGTTTTCTCATTCGCAGCTTGGCTTCTTCTACTCTGCTCTTGCGCAATATGAAGAAATGCAATTTTAGTGGCTTGACAGGTATGTGATCGTTCTGTGTTATTGGAATAGTTTTTTGGTTTAGTTGGTTTAACATCACATACTTCTCATGGTTCCTTTCGCTATGTGTTTGCAGGTTGCAGAGTGTAGCGAAGAAATGGGATCCATGGCTTGTGGATAGCGTTGTGGGCAAAGCCATACCCATTCGGGTAAGCCTGCTCTGTACAAGTGCAAACTTGTTCCCTCCTTTTTCTTAATGGTTATGACATAGATGATACTCGTCGTGGTTGTAAATGCTTGAGTATGGCTTTCAATGGATGTGTTTTTGGTTGGGGTTTGATTGTGTCTGGAAAGAGCTCTGCATTTTTTGTTAAGCGACAGACTTGGGGTTTTGATTGCCTTTGGGCCTGAGCTTACCATGTATTTAGATGTAATTAAATGGTTATTCTGGGCAGCGAAGATGGCCTGGGTAAACCCTCGACAGGATCTGTGTAGTTTGTAATTAGTGTTTTGGTTATGTTATATCCAATGGGAAACACCATTGCTTGCAATGGTGCACTGGCCGAAGGTAACGACTCTGTAAACTTGTTAATGGATTTATAGATACTGTATTTATCAATATAAGCTGCGTTGTTTCCTATGATTATTAATTTGTGGACTATGTCAATTTTTCATTCATTGTATGCGTTGGTTTTATGGATTAATTGTGTGACACCGTTATGGCTTGGGAACATGCCGTATGGCATTGGCGTTTCCTGCCCTCGTAGTTATGATAGCGTGCTTACTATTTATGATTTTTGTTATGTAATATGAATGGGGGTTGTTTGTGGTGTAACCCTGCGACTAGCAACCGTTGCTTTTGGTAAACGTTGAGAAGATTGGATTATTTGGAAGCTATTGATTATTATAATAAAAGGCTGAGGGCCATAGATTACAACGTATGTAATTTTATTTAGGTCTTTCGACCACTGTGTAGAGATTTTATATTTTAATGGAATCCTGTGTATAAATCATATAACGTGGATTTGTAAATTATTAAAAGACCTTACAAGATTCGATCCTGGGGCGTTTATATTGGTGAGGGTTTAGATTTGTATGGGTTGCGATTTGGGGCATTAATGCCCACATGAATTGATCATGTGACCTCTATGCACTTATGTTTGTTTTAATGAATTCTGTGAATACTATTGGGTTTTTAATTGCTTATTGTAAAAACCAAGATCATGTTTAATTGCTTAATGCTTTCTCCTTGTAGGATCATGTTTAATTGCTTAATGCCCACATGAATCGATAATGTGACCTCTATGCACTTATGTTTGTTTTAATGAATACTGTGAATACTATTGGGTTTTTAATTGCTTACTGTAACATGGAACCGTTCTTGGTTTCAATCCGGATCCCCCTGAGTTGGTTCCAACATGAAAGTAGCTTAGAGCTCCGAAGGTAAGGCTGCCCTAACTGGTATATCAGGTCTGGATCAATTCTCCTTTTTCCTCTTAGGAAAATATTCTCCAAGAACTCTCTTGAGAATAATCAGGCAAAATAATGACTCCAAAAAGATGGAAGAGATCCCCAAGCCTCTCCTTGTCTTGGGACTTTATAGATAGAATTTTTAGTCAAAGGGGCAGTTAAATCAAGAATCACTTCATTTCTTGATTTAACCCTTTTTATTTAATTTAGTACTTTTAATATTTTAACTTAGGAACTTTCAACTAGTTCCTAATTGGACTTTTCTAGGTATTATAATATTTAATATTTATCTTAGTAATAATAATAACAGAGGGAACTTTGCCTTCTTTTTGACATTATTAATATTATTACTATGTGTATTCTTTATACATACTCTGTAAAATATATAATAATATATTATTTCGTAACATTTGTCTTAGGGTATCACATATTGTGATCCCTAGACTTATGATACTTTCTTCATTAAGGTCATCAGGTAGATGGTTAGGTCTAATAGGATAGGCAACTCTAAACATCCTTGCATGTTGGATTCCCTTGTATAACATGGTAGTTCTTCAGTACTTGATGAGAATACAAAAATTCAAAATTTCATTTAATTACTTATAAATAAGTGAGACGAGATCAATATTTTTCTCAAGTCGTTTTCACTTGGGAATCATTAATTATTTTCAGTAACTCCTAGCGCTTACTAGAGCCCATAATCAACCCTAAAAACAAAGAGTTACAAACTTAGTGCAATTCCAGAGCTCTTTGCTCAACACTAATGCTAGCATGTACTTGTGGGATACACCTAGGGATACAATGGCCAAGGATCCGACTTTCTAGAGTTTATGCTCAACATCAACATGGAAGGCTCTAGGAATTATGCCCAACACTTACAAATTATATTTTCATGTGTTCCAGAGATTCATGCTCAACACAAATGTCTCAAAACTCATGTGCTCCAGAGCTTCTCGCTCAACACAAATATAAGTACTCATGTGATCCAAAGCTTTTTTCTCAACACAAAACATCAATTTACCCATGTGCTCCAGAGATCCTCTCTCAACACAAAACATCTCATCATTCATGTGCTTCAGGGTCCACACCCAACACAAGAAAACATATATATCTATCATATGCAATTGGCTTATGCCCAGTATATCAAACAAATCATCATGTTCATATGCAATGTGGTATTCGAGCCAGTATATCAAAATAAAACATCAAGGTAAAATCATAATCAATGGGGATCATACCCATAAGTGTTAGGTCCAAAATTCATGATATTATATCCCTCCCCGCTTAGAACAACACCGTCTCTGGTGTTCTAGGGACTCGGAATGAAATCATGAAACAAGGTGGGGTAAGCCTTTCTCATGGTGGCTTCATTCTCCCAAGTAGCCTCATCCACTTCGAAGTGCTTCCATTGCACTTTCAACTGGACTATGGTGCGCTTCCTGAGCTACACCTCTCTCTTGTCCAATATATGAAGAGGTTCAGGGGCAAACTCCCCTTCAGGTTCCACCTATAATGAGGATCAATCAACTACATGTTTAGTATCATAAACATATTTCTTTAATAAAGATGCATGGAAAACATTATGGACTCTTATGTGCGTAGGTAACACTATTTCATATGCCACTAGCCCTCTCTTGACCAGTATTTCAAAGGTTCCACAAAACCTAGGTGCTAACTTACCGCACCTTCCCAAGCTCAACGAACTTCGTTTTGCTTTTACTTTCAAGTAGACATGGTCTCCTATTTGATAATCTTGATCTTTTATTTTCTTATCTGCATAGATTTTCTGGCAGTCTTGTGCTTCTTTAAGGTTCACCTGGACCTTGGTAACCAACTGTTCCAAGTCCTTTAATAAATTAGGACCTAACATGAGCCGATCCACCAGGCTATCCGAAGTAACCGATGTTCTACACTTCTGTTCGTAGAGTACCTCAAAGGGACTCATCTTGGTGGAAGTCTGGTAACCATTGTTATACACAAACTCTACGAGATGCAGATAATCTTCCCACTTGGTGGGGTTGTTTATGACATACATCCTAAGCATATCCTCAACAATTTGGTTTACCCTTTCTGTCTGCTTGTCTGTCTGCGGGTGATAAGCAGTACTAAAGTTCAACTGCGTCTCTAATCTGGAGAATAAAGATCTCCAAAAGTTTCCGGTAAACTTTGTATCTCGATTCGAGATGATTGCCTTGGGTATCCCATACAATCTAAATATCTCCTTCAAGAAGATATCGACAATGTGTATTGCCTTGTAGGTCAACTTCACTGGAATGAAGTGTGTTGCTTTTGACAATTTGTCAACTACTAGAAAGATAGAATCATTTTGTTCTTACTTTTTGGTAGACCGGTGATAAAATCCATACTAATGACTTCCCACTTCCATTCCGGAATGGGTAGTGGCTGCAAAAATCTCGAAGGATGTTGATGCTTAGCTTTGACCAGCTGACATTCCTAACATTTCGCGATAAACAACGTAATGTTGACCTTTAACTTAGGCTAGAAAAAGTGTCTCTTAATGATGGATATCATCTTTTGATATCCCAGATTCCCTGAGTAAGGCGTCTGATGAACTTCCATGAGGATGGTGAACCAAATGTCCCCTCCTTCCGGAACGAACAATCTCTCTTTGGACCACAACAGTCCTATTTCATCTACCCTGTAGTCTTTTTGTTGTTGAAACAACCTATCCTCTTGGAATTTCTTAAGGATTTCTACATAGAAAGGGTCAACTCTGTTGGTCGTTCTAATCCTCTCATGCAAATCCTAATCGGTTTGACTTAAAGTGACCTCATATATCATATGAGTTCATCGACTCAAAGCATCAGCAATCTTATTCTCTTTTCCCTTAATATGCTTTAGCTCGAAATGGTACTCGCTAAGGCAATCCAACCATCTACCTTTCCTAACATTTATAAATGGTTTCTCGAATAAAAACTTTAGACTCATATTGTCTGTCTTCAGAAGGAATTTCCTTCCCATTAGATAGTGCCTCCACATCTTCAATGCATGAATGATGGCAGCTAAATCAGGATCATGTGTGGGGTGATTATGCTCATGTTCTTTTAACTTTTGCAATTCAGAACAGATTGCATAATCATTCTGCAAGAGGAATCCTTCGAGTCCTACCTTGCTTGTATCTGTGCAAACAACGAAATCTCCATCGAGATCCGCAATTCATAGTATTGGTGTGGTCGTCAAAAGCTGCTTAGGATTTTGAAAACTTTCCTTGCACTTGGCCGTCCATAAGAACTTATTTTCCTTCTTCTGCAAGGCGGTCATGAGCCAATCTATTCTCAAGAAGTTCTCAATGAACTTACGATAATATCCGGCTAATCCCAAAAGGACCTAATGTTAGTGACACTAGTAGGGGTAGGCCAATCTTCTATGGCTCTAATCGTTTCCGGGTCCATAGCTATCCCTGTCTCAGAGATAATGTGACCCAAGTATTGTATCCGTGGTTTGTAAAAATTACATTTACTAAACTTGGCGTACATATGGTGTTCTCGTAACACTCGTAGTACTATGTGAAGGTGTTCGTCATGTTCCTCTTTAATCTTAGAGTAAACTAGGATGTAGTCTATAAAGACCAAAACAAATTTATCCAGATATTTACTGAATATACTATTCATCATACACATAAAGTTTGTGGGTGCATTGGTTAACCCGAACGACATTACTACAACTCATAGTGCATGTACCTTGGACGAAAGGTAGTTTTGTGAATATCCTTGTTGCGAATCTGTACCTGATGGTACCTGGATTGTAGGTTGATATTTGAAAAGATCTTGGTTCGTCCCACTTGATCAAACAATTCATCGATCCTAGGGAGTGGGTATCGATTCTTGATAGTCATTTTGTTAAGCTGACGGTAATCGATGCTCATCCACATTGTACCATCCTTCTTCTTTATGAAAAGTATCGGTGCTCCACAAGGGGACACACTTGGTTGGATGTATCCCATCTCTATCAATTCCTGCAATTGTAGTTTGAGTTCCACCAACTCTAGTGCACTCATGCGGTAAGGGGCTTTTGAATCCGTAACCGATCCTACAGGTGTCAGTTCTATGGAAAAGCCTAGGTCTCGTTTCAGAGGTAATCTAGGGATTTCCTCAGGAAATACGTCCTTGAATTCTACAAGAATGGTAAAGTCCTCTATGCTTTGTTCTCTCTCATCCTCTATGTCTTGAATATTTACTGCAAACAACTTGCAACCTTTTCTAATGCACTTCTTTGCTTGTAAGGCATACATCTTCCTTACCGAAACTTTCTTTGGTACGCCTTGAATCTTCACTCGATTCCCTTGGCTATCTGTACACAAGATTGACTTGTGTAAGCAACCAAGCATGACATGGTGCTGTTCCAACCAGTCCATGTCGATAAGTATATCATATGATCCTAAAGGTAGGATGTTAAAGTTTACTTTTGTAGGATAACCATTCAGTTTTTTACCTCACAGTCTTTAACTATTTCCGAAACCTTTCATTTCGTACCTATGACTAATTGTACCAGCCAAGGTTTATCATGTTTTTCTTTGCCTCATTTATATACATCAACAATTTTAGGCGATACATAGCTCTGGAAAGCACCGGGGTCAATTGGTATTGAAATAGAAGTGTTCAAGATCTTACCTTCTATCTCAACCATGGTAGCCTGATGGTCTACTTGTAGGCCATCCAAGGCTGCATAAATTCATGGTGTTCCATGTATGTCCTCTACCATTGGTTCTTCTTGTAAGTTGTGCAAGACCCCATTAGTCTTGTTCTTACAATCTTGGGCATAATGAGGCCCGTTGCATTTCCAGCACTTGATATGTAGCGGGGTAGCATTGGATCCCCCAAATGCTACTGGCTTGTTAGCATTTGGAGCTGGTACATATGGTTTTGTACCTGATTTATTGAAGTTCTTATTCGTTGGAAAACTATTGTTCTGTTTCCTGTACGAGGGTGGGTTAAAAACTGATTTGCGGTTGTCAGAGAAGTTCTTAGACTTGTCTATGTGTAACACCTCGGTTTTGACCCCATTTGCATTAAATGTATATGATGTATTTATTGTAATTAATTGTTGTGTGGAGCTAAAGGAAAAATCCCCACCATCGATTTAACGTTTTATACTCCAGCGATTAAAATAGTTTCTGATGGTATTTCGTGCTATCTGGCAACATTATAATTTTGGCATCATGTAAATATGCATTTTAATTAAAATACCCAAACCAACTATGTCTATGCAACAAATAATAAGATGAGGGCATGATTTCCTAAGGATAAGGAGGGGGAAATATTTAACCTTTGGGCAAATGGGGAAAAGCCAAATGTCAAAGGGAGAACCCATGAAATAGTCAACTACCTTTCTTGTCTCATTCACCCAATCATTTAATTCTGCCAGAAATTGGTTGAAGTAGTTATTGCATGGGGATGGCAAGAGTATGGGCAGGAAATTCGAATTTGGGGAAAATCAATTTTGACTTTTGGGGCAAGTAAACACCCAAAATGCATGCCCATTTGGACATACATCCACGTTCTTCATTTTTTTTACTCACACATGGAAGCTTGGGAGCTGTTTCACCTCCATGATTTTACCTGTGGTATAATTCTCCTTCACAATTTGGGATCCTGGGCGTTTTCCTCATCATCATTCACCCACAATGGGGCTCTCTCAAGCGATTAGGAATTTGTTGAGTGTGAAATTCATGATTTTGGATTTGCTGTGTATATTTTTCCCTCATGTGGGCAGTCGTCTTCATTTTCTAGAGGCTGAGAATTTCGTTTTTGTGATGTTCTTGTGGTTGGGTTTCTTCCCCAATGATTTCTGTTGCATTTCCCCAATGTTTTCCAAGCTGAAAATCGTTTTGTGTTTCCCAACGATTTAGAGGAGAGACCACATCCTCTTGGGTGTTGTTGTTGATTTTGTTTTGGCCACGTTAGGGAGAAAACATCCCTGGGATACGATTTGCTGTTAGTGGGTTGTTCTTACCCTTCTTGGCAATTATTTTTGTGGCTGAACTGTTTTCCTCAACCCAACAATGGTGTATATTGCTGTGTATGCAATTGGTCTTTGGATTGTGTAGGAGTGGAAAGGAGTTTGCTTGACAAACCTAGTGTTTTGCAGGAGCCTCATAGACAGAGCTAGAGGGATGGCCCTCTTCTCTACACCCCTTGAATAGCACTGGAAGGGAAGTCATGTCCCGAGGGAGTGTGCAGCAGAGAAGGGAATGATTCCTCGTGTTGGGTGTGTGTGGATGTCTTAGGAGTCAAGCTAGTTCTGGTGTAGGCATCCTTAGCTCTTCAGTGAGCCCACTAGCTTAGAAAACAATGCTTCCATCTCTTGGTAACCTTAAAAACCCAACTTGTTGACTTGGTTATGTGTTGTTGTGTACTCTTGGTCTAATAAACCCAACTGTGTTGGCTTGACTGAGTTTTGACCTATCTTTGGCTATGTGTGAGCCTACTTAGTTTCCTTATTCCTTATGAGAATCATGCCCAGCTCGGGGGTGGTAGTGTTGCTGAGAGATTAAGGAGCACACTGGCCTATGGTTCGGTGGAAAGTTCCAGCGACATAGCTGGTTGCGGACGAGCTTCTTCATAAGAAAAGTATTCTGGTCTATTTCATCTTTGCAATTGTATTTGATGTTTAATGAAAATGATGAACATGCTAAATGCTTGAATGGAATGTAGTTTGCTTCCGCTATATGATAAATAAATATGCATCTATGCACGTTTTAGCTCAAAGCATTTCAATTTTTATCATGTGTATGTTCATGGGGCTATTTTCTCGGGTAGATAGTAGGATCGGTAGCATCCTCTTCGTTGGTCAGAGGGTTGGGGATGTTACACTATGTTTTTGTTCACGTCCTATTGCTTTATCTGTCCATGCTCATAGCAGCGCCTAGCTTTGTGCAATGTGGTGTCCAAGGTTTTAGGCATGTCGAACTCAATCCTTTCCCGAAAGTTGGGAGGAAGGCATCCTAAAAATTGCTGGATCTTTACCTTTTCATCCTTGATGTATGGTACATAATGTAACAGATCTAGAAATTTGTTATTAAAAGCATCCATAGTTATGGATCCCATACACAACTTGTGAAACTCTTTCACCTTTCTATCGAAGAATCTTTTCGACATATATTTTTCTTGGAAGATCTTGTGGAATTTACTCTAGAGTATTTCTCTTACCTCAACTTTCTTGGTATGTTTCAAGTCTCTCCACCATCTCGCTGCTTTGCCATTTAAATTATAGATTGCCAGTCGAGCCTTCATTTCACTAGAGTAGTTATGAAATCAGAAATATTTGCTCATACATAACAGCCATTCTTTAGCTTTCTCCCCTGAGTTCACCCCTCCTTCATAGGTTGGGGCTCTTATTTTTCTGAACTCCCCCTGGAGATTGTCATCACTTCTTTGTTTCTTTCTGCATGGAGAAAGAGAGTCCTCACTGGAAGGGCTGTGATATTCTCCTTCTAGAGGTTTAGGGGTATGTTCCTCTTCTCTTTCTTCTCTTGGGATGTTGGCCCATTTATGATAAGGTTCCTTCTTGAACCTGTTTGGGGAATGAGTGGGTTTCCCCTGCAGGCTTCCTCCCATCATATTTCACAGCAATGCTTCATTGATTGCTTGTTGTTCCTTTCTTTCATTCAGATTGTCATCTCTGAAACTTTGCAAGTCTGCTTGAAGACTTTGTATGGTTTTCATAATGTCAGAATTCAGTTCCACCAACACTTATGCTTCCTAGGTGGGGGTATTCAATTTCCCTTGCCGACTGTTATCTTCTTTAGTGTTCATGATTTGAATTGTTCTGTAAAAATTCCTGAAATTGCAAATTTTTAATAACAGGAAAATTTTTCTGTTAGTTAACAAAATTTAAAACATACTTTATTTTCCTTGCAACGAATGTCTGGTACAACCATTAGGTCTCTTAGTGTTGAAACTCAGCTCTAATACCACTTGTAATGTCCCCAAAAATTGAAAATAATTTTCTTTTATTAGGCTAGTCAAAACTACCTGTGCTGAACATTAATTGAGCTTTGCGGAATGTGTCATACTTTGATTGTACTATTGCTTTGTTGGAAGATGTTCTTACGTCCTATTTCCATATTTCTCGATGAGGTTTATTAATATATTACATATATTGTTGTGATGTTGATTATTGTTTGTACTTTGTTTACGCATTGATGTGCAAGTTAGTTATTTGTTTACGTACTTCATTGTTTATAGCATGTACTTATTGTCATATACATGGTTCTAACTTAACTTTGCTCTTGGAAACAAAGGGGTGGAGTGGCGGGACTAGTTTCCCTTGTAACCTTGAGAGGTAACAGTTTCTACTTGACACAACGGGCTTACTTAGTTTTGTCAAACTAATGCATTCTTGTCCCATTACATGTAGGTACACTTGGCGACGAAAAACTTATTTATAATGCTTAATGGAAGGTACTGATTGCTTGATCACTAGCGCTCACATTTGCAGCCCTATCCTAGTGACATTTTACTGATTGTTATTGTTATCATTACGGTCTTTATGATAGTGATGGGGTCACTATCGCACTTACTATTTGTGTGACTCATACTTGTTATTTATGAGACAATTAATTATCATGGTGTAAATGTTTTATGAATTGACAATGCCCTATCATCTTCTTACTATATGGTTTTAGAGTTAGTATTATAATACATTGTAAAACCATTGGCTTAAACTTTCCATGGCATATTTCATATGCCATGGAGTTAGGGCTTAAATCCTAAGTTTAAACGATGCATAGTGGGTTTATACATATCACATGGAATGGTAAATATATGGTAATATATCGCGTATGCACTATAGTGGTTTGGGTTTGGAGGATGTTAATGGGAAACATGGTGGTGCTTTTAATGCGCATTGGAAAAAGTGGCAACCCAGCTTAGGGCTTGGCTCAACGATGGGGTTTGGTCATTCACAGCTTGTCTTCTTGTACTCTACTCCTGCGCAATATGAAGAAATGTGATTTCAGTGGCTTGACAGGTATGTGATCGTTCTATGTTATTGGCATAATTTGTTGGTTTAGTTGGTTTAACATCGCATACTTCTCATGGTGCCCTTGGCTCTGTGTTTGCAAGTTGCAGAGTGTAGTGAAGAAATGGGATTCGTGCCTTGTAAATAGCTTTGTGGGAAAAGCCATACCCATTCGGGTAAGCCTACTCTGTACAAGTGCAAACTTGTTCCCTCCTTTTGCTTAATGGTTACGATAGAGATGATACTTATCGTGGTTGTAAATGCTTGAGTCTGGCTTTCAATGGATTGCGTTTTGGGTTGGGGTATGACCATGTCTAGAAAGAGCTATACGTTTTTTGTGAAGAGACAGACTTGGGGTTTTGTTGTGGGGTTTAGATTGCCTTCGGGGCTAAGCTTACCATGTATTGAGATGTAATTAAATGGTGATTCTGGGCAGCGAAGAGGGCCTAGGTAAACTCTCGACAGGCTCTGTGTAATTTGTAATTAGTGTTTTGGTTATGTTATATGCAATGGGCAACACCATTGCTTGCAATGGTGCACTGGCTGAAGGTAACGATTGTGTAAACTTGTTAATGACTTTATAAAGACTGTATTTATCAATATAAGATGTGTCGTTTCCTATGGTTATTAATTCATGGACTGTGTGGATTTTGCATTCGTTGTATGCGTTGGTTTTGTGGACAACTTGTGTGATAGCGTTATGGCTTGGGGCCATGCCATATGGCATTGGCGTTTCCCTCCCTCGTAGTTGTGATAGCATGCTTACTGTTTATGATTTTTGTTATGTAATATGAATGGGGGTTGTATGTAGTGTAACCCTGAGACTAGAGACCGTCGCTGTTGGTAAACGTTGAAAGGGTTGGATTATTTGGAAATTGTTGATTATTATAATAAAATGTTGAGGGCCATAGATTACAGTGTATGTAATTTTATTTAGGTCTTTCGACCACTGTGTGGAGAGTTTATATTTTAATGGTAGCCTGTGTATAAATCATATAGCATGGTTTTGTAAATTATTAAAAGACCCTACAGGATTCGATCCTGGGGCTTTTATATTGGTGAGGGTTTAGATTTGTATGGGTTGTGATTTGGGGCTTTAATGCCCACAGGAATCGATACTGTGACCTCTATGCACTTATGTTTGTTTTAATGAATACTGTGAATATTGTTGGGTATTTAATTGATTACTGTAATTGCTATTACATTCGTTCGTAAATGGTTTTGTAAATGATATTGTGGTTGTTTTTATTTATGGAGAGACTTTTGTTTATGGATTGTGATTTATATTATGATTCATGGTTATTTAAGGGTTTGATTGGTTGTTTAAGCAATGGGTTATTTATGTGTATAATTTGTATCTTGTATATAGAAATCATGGATGTAGTTGATAGTAATAATATAATTTGTGGACCATGAGATG
This sequence comes from Pseudotsuga menziesii, assembly GCA_001517045.1. Lineage (NCBI taxonomy): Eukaryota > Viridiplantae > Streptophyta > Pinopsida > Pinales > Pinaceae > Pseudotsuga > Pseudotsuga menziesii. Next base: position 303,205 of record LPNX010921562.1, read on the forward strand.
GTCTCGATACTTGTACTGTTGATTTGATTTATGATAATATTTGATAAATACAGAATGTTTAAACAGACCCTGAGAGGTCTTGGTTGATTTTTATCCTAGCTTTAGTAGTTGAAGTTTATGGTTATTCTTAAATGTGTTTATAGTATTGATAATTTAGAGTTATATTTCTATTTTATACCTAATATATATATATATATATTAGTTAGTTTATATTTATTATATTTAGTTAACTGTGTTGTATGATTATTCTATGTTTGAAGCTTAATTATGAACTAGTCTTTTATTTATAACATGGATATGTTGACAATATGAAATCTCTTAGTAGAGTACATAGGTAAATGAACAGCTATGTACTTACTTAGAAATAATTCCTAGGTTGTAGGAAAACAAGGTTTAAACGGTAAAAGACAATACAAAAGTAAAACAACAAGTACAAAGCCCTTGATAAATCTTTAAATAGGAATGAAATTACAGCCTAGGGTTTATAGTGAAAAATGTAAACCCTAAAAGAATTCGACAGGGAAACAAGGTACATAGGGTTACAAAATATAATATAAATGCTTGCATAATCTATCCAACTCTTATTCTAGAAAATGAAATAGGCAGTCAGGAACCTCATACCTAAAAATTGAAGCTCTTCTAATGATTGAAACCTGCACACTCAGTTACCCAGCATTAACAATTCATAGGAATATCTGACCTCTGTATAGATGACTGAATCACTTGGGAACTACCACGTTCCACCCAACCATGACCCGGAATCGTTCCTGGTTTCAATCCGGATCCCCCCGAGCTGGTTCCAACATGAAAGTAGCTTAGAGCTCCTAAGGTAATGCTGCCCTAACTGGTATATCAGGCCTAGATCAGTTCTCCTTTTTCCTCTTTGGAAAATATTCTCCAATAACTCTCTTGAGAATAATCAGGAAAAATAATGACTCCAAAAAGATGGAAGAGATCCCCAAGCCTCTCCTTGGCTTGGGACTTTATAGATAGACTTTTCAGTCAAAAGGGCAGTTAAATCAAGAATCACTTCATTTCTTGATTTAACCCTTTTTATTTAATTTAGTACTTTTAATATTTTAACTTAGGAACTTTCAACTAGTTCCTAATTGGACTTTTATAGGTATTATAATATTTAATCTTTATCTTAGTAATAATAATAATAGATGGAACTTTGCCTTCTTTCTTACATTATTAATATTATTACTATGTGTATTTTTTATACATACTCTGTATAAAATATGTAATAATATATTATTTGGTAGCATTTGTCTTAGGGTATCACATATTGTGATCCCTAGACTTATGACACTTTCTTCATTAAGGTCATCAGGTAGATGGTTAGGTCTACTAGGCTAGGAAACTCTAAATATCTTTGCATGTTGGATTCCCTTGTATAACATGGTAGTTCTTCAGTACTTGATGAGAATATAGAAATTTGAAATTTGATTTAATCACTTATAAATAAGTCAGATGAGATCAATATTTTTCTCGAGTCGTTCTCACTCGAGAATCATTAATTCTTTTCAGTAACTCCTAGTGTGTACCAGAGCCCATACTCAATGCTAAAAATAGGGAGTTACAAAATTAGTGCAATTCCAGATCTCTTCGCTCAACACTAATGCTAGGATGTACTTGTAGGATACACCTAGGGATACAATGGCCAAGGATCCGATGTTCTAGAGCTTATGCTCAATATCAACATGGAAGGCTCCAGGGCTTATGCCCAACACTTCCAAATGATATTTTCATGTGTTCTAGAGCTTCATGCTCAACACAAATGTCTCAAAACTCATGTGCTCCAGATATTCTTGCTCAACACAAATATAAGTACTCATGTTCTCTAGAGCTTCTTGCTCAACACAAAACATTAATTTACCCATATGCTCCAGAGCTCCTCGCTCAAAACAAAACATCTCATCGATCATGTGCTTTAGGGTCCACGCCCAACACAAGCAAACATATATATCTATCATATGCAATTGTCTTACACCCATCATATCAAACAAATCATCATGTTCATATGCAATGTGGTCTTCGACCCAATATATCAAAATAAAACATCAAGGTAACATCATAATCAATGGGGCTCATGCCCATAAGTGTTGGGTCCAAAATTCAGGATATTACAAACATTAACAGGGTTTTGTAAGTGTGTTTTTTTTGAATGTTTTTGTCATGGTTATCATGTTCAACCCCACTTTTCCCCATATTTGGTCCCTCTTTTTGTCTAGGATTTCTCTAACCAATAAGAGTTGGAGCGTTCCATATAAGTACAAGTACCAGAGTACGATGTCCCTAGCCTTTTTAGAATTCATATGTATTTGTTTATGCTACTATCAGACAAATTTGTGATACAACCTAGTCTAGTACAACCTAGTTCCAATAGAAGCAAGGGGAGAGTGTGCAATAGTACACTACCTAGTTCAAAAATATGGCTATTATGTTGGATATATATACCAAGAAATGAGAGGTACTCATCAAATATTTGGGGTGTCTAAATAGGCATTTATGGAGGCAAGTGGTGCTCTTTAAACCAATGACAATTAATGAGGCATGTGTGCAAGCACAATATATGGAGAATATGGGTATGAATAAAGGACAACCAAGTGGTTCCAAAAAGAAAGGAAACCAAGATGCTTCCAAGGAGAAAAAAAAGTGGAAAGGAGAGGATAAGAACACAACAACCACTAGAAAACAATGCAAGGATCCAAATAACCATTTCAACCATTGTAATATAGACGGTCCCACCAAATATAAGTGTTGGAAGCTACATCTTGATGTGAATCCATAGAACTACAAGAATAATACCAAGAATACGAACATTCTAGCCATGGATTCAAGCAACCGGGTAGGGAGTAACCACATCGTAAAATAGGAGTATATTCCTCCATAAATAACTTAATTTACCATCTAAAGAGGTTTATGAAAAACAATCATTGTGCTTATATTTCTTTAAGGCCTTGGATATTATTCATTTCTAATATTTAAATCTAGATTTAGAAGCTTTGGGCCTGACTTTGTCAACATATATTTGAGACAATGTCCTTGTTTGATCAAATATCAGCTTGTTTAGGTTAGGAAATGAAAACTTGGATTCCAATCTTTCTCAAGGCATTCAATTTTGAGTCTAGGAATCAAAATATTTCATACTATGTTGATGCCTTGACTCCTAAAAAATATTAAGGTTGAGAGCCAATGCAACCAGTGTTGCCCAAAACATTTCCTTGGTGTAGCAAAATAGTAGATTCTCTATACAAGGAATATTTGGTGTACATGTGTTGCATGTAAATCATTACGAGGTTGTGTGCATCACTGATGGATCTCACTACACCACATTACCCATGCAAATGAATATTTGTCCCACATGTTCCATATGTGCCATTTGTGAAGATGGATGTATGCAACATCAAGCAAATATTCTACCACTATTAGTCACATGACTTAGCTAAGGGTAGATGAGTCAGAATGGGGCAATAATTCTCCCAAACACTCTATGATAGAGTGGGGAGAATAGTCTCTAGATGACTAAAAATGGGACCGTACCTTCTCCTGGTAACTCTGTGATGGAGTGGGGATATTAGTCCCATGTTAACTCCCTTGTTGAGAGGGAAGGATGATTTTATAGTGACATTCTCTTGGACACTTTTTGACCGAGTGGGGAGATCTCTTGGACACCCTGTGAAGGGGTGGAGAGACCACTGTATTGTCTCATACACTCTATGATGTTATGGGGAGATCTCTCAAACACCCTGTGAAGGGGTGGAGAGGCCATTGCATTCTCCCAAACACTCTGTGATGGAGTGAGGATATCTCTAGAACACCTTGTGAATGGGTGGATAGGCCACAACATTATCTCATACAGTCTATGATAGATTGGGGATATCTCTTGGACACCTTGTGAAGGGGTGGAGAGGCCACTGCATTCTCCCAAACACTTTGTGATGGAGTGGGAGATCTCTCGGACATCCTGTGAAGGGATGGAGAGATCAACACATGCTCTTGGAAAATCTATGATTGAGTGGGGAGATCTCTTGAACACCATGTGATGTGATGGAGAAATTTAGTGCATTCTCCTAGACACTCTTAGATGGAGTGGGGAGATCTCTAAGACACCTTGTGATGGGGTGGAGAGACTGGTGCATATAACTAGTGCATACTGGTGCATACTAGTGCATATTACATGTAGGATCTCCAATGGAATGGATTGAGTTGGTGTAATATGTGGACCCACCAATGTACTGGGTTGAGTTTGTTGACTCCTTGATAGAATAAGTTGAGTTGTTACATGTAGGTTCCCCAATGGACAGGGTTGGGTTGGTGCATATTGACTCCACGATGGACTGGGTTGAGTTGTTGACACTTCTTGATGGGATGATACTATGTTGGAAGAACTTGCTTATGATATAGAGATGTTAGAGACAGTTTTGATTTGCAAATGATATCCATACACGGTGTTCTAGTATCATGATTCTTCCCTGGCTAAGAGGGATTGTTGATGTAGTAGATGTGTGAGGCATCCTCACCAAGTTGGCCTTAGAAAATATAATAATAAACAATAATTATTATGCATAAAAGACAAGTCAGACCAGATTAAGTGTGCAAGTTGGCCCCGGTTAAAGTGAACAAGCAAACATAAAGTCAACTATAAATAACAAGGCACATCACTCATTTTCACTCAACCAAGTTCACTTCACTCAAGGAAGAAGTTTGATACTAGTTAGAAGAAGTATTTTCCAGGGTTCTAGCCTATATTTGGAGGAGTTTCTCCTTTGTTCTTGGGATTTATCGATCTTCTGCTATATGTGATTACTATGCATTTGAATGTATGTTGTACTTTGAACTAAGATATCTATCACATGGTTGTTGTGTTTTATCCCTTGTGGTTTCCCAGGTCAAAATATTGTGTGTATTATTTCTATGCTTGGACATTGTTCTTTTAGTGTTCCTACGATATATTATACTACATATAATATTTGAATTATACTGCTACCTTTAAAAACTATCAGGTAAACCTTTAGGGGGGTATTTCCAACCCCCCCCCAAAAAAAATAAAAAAAATTCAACAAGACTTTTGGGGGGGGTTGAAAAGACCCCCCCCCCCCCCCCCCCCCCCCCCCCCCCCCCCC
>LPNX010921562.1:308966-384720 GCA_001517045.1 Pseudotsuga menziesii
TAAACGCCCCCCCCCCTCCCCCCCCAAAAGTCCAATTCTCAATACTTTTGGGGGCGGTTTTTAAACCTCCCCCCCCAAAAAAAAGTCCTAAAGTATTGAGAATTGGACCTTTTTTTTGGGGGGGGGGTTTAAAAACTGCCCCTAAAAGTCCAATTTTCGGGACTTTTGAGGGGGTTTTTAAGAAACGCCCCCAAAGGCCTAATTTTTTTTTTTGGGGGGGGGGGGTGTTTAGCAAAACCGTCGCAAGCCACTTGTTGAGGCCTAGAAAATTGTAGGTAACAACAGTTAGGGATTCTCCCCAGTAAACGTTCCCAACTAGCCCGCTACTGTTTGGTATGGGGAATTCGTCTGGTTTACGGTCTGGCTACTGTAGGTCAAGTAAAAAAATAAAAGGTTTTACCGGTTACGGCCCGGTCTACCGTGTATATTTTAGTTTTTTGAATTTAAGTATGATGTGCAAGTGCCTATCCAAAAATACAGATTGATAGAGATAACGAGGAGCGTCACAATGTGATGCGCAGGTTCTTACCTCTCGTCTTAACTCTCTCGCATCTAAATCACACACAGTAAGAAAATAAATTTAACTAACTAACCTATCCCTAGGGAGAATAATTAACAGTTGACAATGAGTTATGTATTTCTGCATATGTATTATGAACAATTATGGATAGCTGTTATTAATTTCAGAACACATGAACATTGATAGAAATATTGACAACAAGATAGCTTATTGTTTATGACAACCTCCATTACTCATAGTGAAAATTTCACAGAATAAACTATAAGACATTCATAACATAAGCAAAAATGCAATGAGTTAGAATGATCTCACAGTTAATGGACATAAGCTGAAAACGAAATAGTTCACATTCAACTGATCCATAGCAAAGCATTTGAAACAGTCCACCAAACTTTCTCCAGCAGAAACTTGTAATTCTTTATTGCAAAAGGAAGTAGTTCTTCTTACAATATCTCTCAAAAATTTCTTGGGAAAGAGTCCTTTCTCTATCTAAGCTCTCCTATATTGATACAAAAAAGAAAAACCTTTGGGCTACCCCCAAATGACTTTTGGGCTTCCCTAACGGTTCAATCCCAAAATTTTGTCTTGTAGTGAGTGCTCATAATTTTATACAATATATTACATTTAAAACAAAAAATAATAGAACACGTCAGGAATAATCCGTTGGTCATTAATGAACTTTTCCCACTCCTGGGCCTCTGCCACTATTGATTCTGCTCAATAATCCGTTGGTCTTTTTTAGATCCTGTTGATCTTAGATCCTCACTTTCTTCTTCTCTTTTCTTCATCTCTGCTTCTTCATTTTTCTTTCTTCGGTTCCATTCTTCAGCCAACTGTCTTCTTCTTTGTCTTTTAGATATGTCTTCTTTGTAGCAGCAATCACCCTGTCCTAAACATAAGAAAAAACTGTATCAGTCTATTTACCTCCTCCATATGCATTCTGTAAAATGAAGTATACACAGTATTAATGCATGAAAGGAAAGCACGATAAGGCAAAGAAAATCCTGCAAGCTGGGTCTGAAAATCCTCTAAGTCCGTTTGCAGTTAAAAACATAACCCTAATATAAAAACTCATCATTAATCTGGACTGCATTCAATATCATCTAGCTTTTCAATAAAACATGAACCACAATATCAATAAGACTAATCATCAAATGTGAAACCCTGTACTGTGTTATCATCGTGAAATCCCCAAATTGATCAAAAATAAAAAAACCTCCGTCACCCAGGAAATAGGGTAAAAGAACACCAAATCGGTGGGAAAACCCTATCGACAGGAAAAACACTATCGACAGACGGAATCACTTGACATCGGGCAGATAGTGCACTAGACAGTCGCAACGACGGGCCACAAATAGACTAACGATTCTACGGTCAAATAAAAATGTCAATGAAATAAAGCACTAAACACCGCCGTAGAGGAAATTGGAACCACTATTCAATAAACACATCGCATCGACAAGCGAAAGGATTATATGTCGGATGGTTAGTTCACTAAGCAGCCGCAACGGCGGGAAACATACAGACTAAGGGTTCTGCAGTCAAATAAAAATTGTCGGCGTTGAAAACTCTGAGAACTATGCATCGGCGACTTTAAAACTAAGCATATCCATAGTGTCGGTGAGACAAATGACACAGCTTCCTAAACGGTGGTGTCGTAGAAGACTAAAACTCCGACTGCTTGTCAAAAACATTCCAATAGCGAAAAGAAAACAAACTCATCGAAAAGCAAAAGGTTTGAGCAATAAAACCGCGGAATCGGTGAGAAAAATAACTATCCATCGGAACGTTCTCCATTTTCCCTCCAAAACGACGGTGACATAGAAAACTAATGCCTCGATTCATTCATCAACATACATCCGATAGCAATAAAGTCAAAAAGAATTTAAAAAATAAAACAAAAAATACCACTTAAAGCACATCAACGAAAAACAAGACTGTCCATCAGCGACATAGAGAACTAATGCCTCGATTCGTTGTTCAACTGACTTTTGGCAGCGATCAAAATCACCAAAATCAGAATTCAAGCTCCAAACATTCAATCAAAACTCCACAGTTCTTATGTAGTGGCCAGACAAAAAGGCAGTTTTAGATCATTTAACTTCCAAGACGAGGGAAAACAGTTGACCTCACTTCAACCTCAAAAAATCCAAAATTGTACCAGAGGAAAGACAGAGTTCAGGAAACCAAACAATCCCAGGCAAGATAAAATCAAAAGGAGGGTCCAAAATTTAAAAAAAATTGGGAAAAAGGTTGCAGCTGCAACAATTGGTGACTACCTGGTGAACATAGATCTCTGGACAACTTCTTCTTTGAGCAACAGACTATTTTGACAATAAATACCAACATGCTGAATTCTTCTAGATGTCTGGATTTCCCAAATGACAAATGTATGTACTTTAATCATTGATTATAGTCCAATTTAGGGATAATGGGAACCAAGATTTAAAAGTATAGATAACTCTTTTGAGGCTAGGAATATGAATTTCATTTTTTACCTCTGTCTTCGGGTAGCTCCCAGCTTGGACACCACATGATTGTAACATATGGTAAACATAAATATTCATTTGTTCCTCATTCCCATGCCATTTTGCACTTTTGTGCTTTTGGACTTTTTTGTCCTTTTTGAGTCCTCCTACATGCCTTCTTTCTGATTTTTGTTCTGGCTCCTCTATCCATAGTGTCCTTTTGTGTGAGAGATGTATTTAATTTTCAGCTCACGAACGGAGAAGAACTTTGACAATCTTGTACTAATATGGTTCAGTACTTTGTTTTGATACATATTGCTTTCTTAGGAGTTTTTTGACTCTTATTTGCCTTTTGGCTTTCAATTCTTGGCATGGGATATTTTAAATATAATATACTATTTACCATGCTTCCTCTCCATGGGTCTTTGCCATCACCCCCTAAGAAATTTTAAATGTGAGATGGATGGAGCCTCGAAATAGTATTCCAGACCATTTGATCCTGAATTATTTTACAAGGATTAAGTAGGACTTCAATGTGTTCATAGCCATTTAGGAAAACTGCTGAACTAGAAGAAGTTCTTTCAAATAAATCAATAGTACATAGTCTTATAATCAAAGATTTTTAGTTTATTCCAGAACTTTGATGGACTTCATGCAACCAAAAGTTGTGCTTCTTTATTAAAATCAACCAAAATCTAACTAAAAACAAACAAAATAAAATAAATCCAAGACAACACAAAGCAATCCGTTTATTTATGTACACGATAACCAAGAAATAAAAATCAAGAAAAATAAGGTTTGAGAACTAAACCATTAACTAGTAAGTTCTCTTCCCACTCCTGTAAATCTTGCAACTTGTAAGTTGAGGGGCCAAGCTTGGATGCAATCAGAAAAGGGCCTACCCATAACTGTTGAAACTTAGTGTGCTTCCCCTTTTCATCATGCGGATGATCCCACTTAAGAACCAAATCTCCTACCTCAAATTCTTTGTTTCCAGCTTTATGTTTATCAAACCAACGTTTCACTACTTCCTGTTGATGCTTAAATCGTTCTTTGGCTATGGACCTAGACTCTTCAAAAGATTTTAGATTCTAATCTGCAGGATTTCGTTATCGGTACCTCTAGACTACTGAGTTATTATGGAAGATGGTAACATAATGTTGGGTGGAAGAATAACTTCTTTTCAGTAGACGAGGGTGTATGGGGACACACCTAAGGAATTCTTGGGTGTGACTCTATAAGCCCAAAGAGCATTAGGTAAGGCTAAGTGCCAACTTCTATGATTTTCTATCACGGTTTTCTTTAGAATTCTAATCAAATTCTTATTTGTAGATTCTGCCAAACCATTTCCTTGTGGGTAATAGTTCGCAGAATAATGCAACTTGATTCCTCTTTCATTAGAAAAAGCAGTTAATCTAATAGAAGAAAATTAAGTAGCTTTATAAAAAACCAGGGAAATTGGAACCCCAAACCTGGTCATGATGTGATCTTGTAAAAAATCCATGACTGCATATTCATTCACTTTGCGTAACGGAATGGCCTCGACCCATCTGGTGAAGTAGTCAGTTGCCGTTAAAATGTATTTGTGCTGCAAGAAAGAATTTGGTTTTATTTCTCCAATGATATCAATCCCCCATTGCTTGAATGGTTTTGTTATCATCACAGGCTTCAATGGTCATGCTGCTTTGGCTTGTCTTCCAACACACCTCTGGCAGACATCACATTTTCTGACATGGGCATGCGCATCCTTGAACAATGTGGGCCAATAGTATCCGACTTTGAGAATCTTGTGGGCTGTTGTATCTCCGAAAAAATGGCCTCCAACAGGTCCATCATGTAATTCTGTTATGACCTTCTTTGCATCTTCTTGCTCTAAGCACTTGAGAAGAACTCCATCATAATTCTTTCTAAATAATACTCCATCAATGATCTGATATGAAGCTGATTTAAGGCGTAATGCTATTCGCTGTTTGGAATTCCAATGTTCTGGCATATATCCTTCCTGAAGGTAATGAACAAGGTCTCCGTACCAGGAATCTGGAGCTGTGAATAGAGGACATACATCCACCATATGTAACTCAGCTTCATTGTCCCAACTGTTTTCTTCATTGTCTTTACCTTCAGCCATTAGTTTGCATAGTCCTTGCCCTTTAACTATGGATGCTGGTTTGAATTCAAGGTCATATTCTTGTAAAGCTGTTACCTAGTTGCCTCTTCTTTGTTCTAATTCTTTTTGTACAAAAAGATATCTTACAGCTGGGTGTGGAACTATTACCTTAGTCCGGTTCTTAAGTATGTATGGCATGAATTGTTTTACTACTTTGAAAACTGCTTAAGCTTGTTTATTGATAGCTGGGTAATTCAATTCGGCTCCCTACAGACCAGTGCTCATAAATGATATGGGGTACTCATCTCCCCCATCTTCCTTCTGTGTAAGCACCGTTGCCAATGAATCATCAGATGCGAAAGTGTACAAAATAAAATCTTTTTTCGAAATTTGGACTTTTGAGAGATGGTGCATGAGCAATAGATGTCTTAATATTACTGAATGCATTCTTTTCCACATCAGTCCATTTTAATTGTACACTCTGTTTCACCATTTGTTGCAAAGGTTTGACAATTTGAGCAAAATCTGGTACAAACCTTCGCACAAAATTAATTGTCCCCATGAATGATTGCATACCTTTTTTGTTATGGGGTAAAGGGATCTGCTCTATGGCCTTAATCCTTTCTGGGTCCATGGAGATCCTTTTTTTAGAAACAACGTGACCCAGTAGCTTTCCTTTTGTAATTGTAAACAAACATTTCTTAGGATTTAGTGAGATACCATATTTTCGACAACGCTCGAAATTTTTTTATAGATGGAATGTGTGTTCTTCTCTCTTCTTTGAAAATATCATGACATCATCGAGATATACCACAACACTATGGCCAATCAGACCATGAAAAGCTATATCCATGGCCCTCTAGAAAGTAGCTCCAACATTGATGAGTCCAAAGGGCATTCTTTTGTAAGCAAAAGTTCCCCACTTTGTTCTGAATGTAGTTTTAAGTCTGTCCTCTTCAGCTATTAATACTTGATTATAGCCAGAGAATCCATCTAATAATGAAAATAATTCAGAACTTGAAATCATCAAGAATATTTGTTCCATGGGTGGGACTAGATAGTTATCTTTATCTGAAGCAAGATTAAGGTTTCTGAAATCTACACAAAGCCTAATTTCTCCGTATTTTTTTCTTAATGGCACAAAATTCGAAACCCATTCCGAATGTCTGACTTTGAATATAATTTTAGCATCCAAGAATTTTTTCACTTCACTTTGGATTAAAGGTTCCAGTTTTGGATGCATCTTCCTCAAAGGCTGTTGATAAGGCTTGACTCCAGCTCTAATAGGGATGGCATGTTGTATAATATTTGTGTCATATGTTTTAAGCTCTTCATATGTCCAGGCAAACACATCTTTGTATTGTTTGAACAAACTAATGAACTTATTTCTTTCACCCAGAGAACAACATTTTCCCAAATTTACATATCTGGGTTCAACTTTAGTTCCCAAATTTATCAGCTCGAATTGTAAGGACGAGCTATGAGTCTTGACATTTGCTGGCCTTCTGAATTTGTTGTCTAGATCAAACATTCGCTCTAAGGTCCTGACTCCTTTAGGAATAAAGTTTTCAAATTTTAATTCAGCTCGGTGTTCTTCACCATCGATTATTGCTCCTTTGAAAGTCTCATCATTCATCAAACATTCCAAAATTTGTTGATCATCATAAAAAACCCGTAGATTGGTGATCATGTCTGGAACCGAAGGCCTAAAAGGTAATTCAATAGAACATCTATTATTTGAAGGTACAAGCCTTGTAGCTGAGGTAGCTAACAAGTCAATTGCTGCATTCTTTAGTCTAGGAATGGATACAATATTAAATGCATAAAAATTTGTCAGCAAATCTCGCACTTCATTCTGGTAAGCTTTTAAATGAGGTGAAATGCAATGTATCTGATTTCGAATTTGCTTTACAACTATTTCAGAATTTTTACTTTTAGTTCAATTGCTTTTCTTAGTCCCTGAACTAGTGCTTCATATTTGGATATATTATTGGTACATTCGAACTCTAATCTACATGAAAGAAAATGTTTATTTTTCTTTGGATCAACCAGGACATAGCTAGCTCTTGATCCTTCCAATATTTTAGATCCATAAAAAAAAAGTGTCCAAAAACTATCTACTTCTACTGTATTTACACTACAAGCTGCATCTGAAACTAAGTCTACTATTTTACAATCAATCTCATCAGCCCGTGAAAATCGAAGGAGATCGGGCTGGGTGTCTAGTGTACCGCTGGCTTCTTTTGCTTGGTAATTTCCTGGTTCTAGCTTAATGAAGTGATTTCCCAACACAGAATTCACTGGTTCATTTTTTCCCTCCAACTAAGTAACATTGTGCTTCATTTGAGGCTCTCTTAATATTTTTATCTGATTGGGACTTCCCTTATGAGGAAACCACAGATGTGACCAATCTGATGAAAAATATCCATCCAGCCTTGCTGACCAATATCGACTCAAAACAAGTCCATAAGCATCATGTATGTCTGCTACTACAATATCGATGTACCGAGATACCTTTTCATTTGAAGATAAGTGAATCAGAACATTTTCCATTTCCCCAATTACTTTCATAGTTGTCCTGTCTAACTGAATAACCTGCGAGGTAGATGGTTTAGGTTTTCCATTGATCTTCTTACAGATTGAAAGTGGCATACCATTGATTGATGCCCATGAGTCTACTAAACAGTTGTGCACATTATAGTTGAAAATCTCAAAATTTAAGAGAAATGGTGGGGTTCTAAACTTAGACTTACCTCCCACACTTGCTTCACCAATTTATTCTGTAACTTGGTTGTTAGTGGGAAGCTCTTCTGCTGGTACTTCAAGTGCTTTTAACAATTTTTCTTTCTGCTGAGGTACATTACACATTTCAAATAGTGAGATATTTGCCTTAGCTTTTTTAATATCTTCCACAATATCATACCCCATCTCATGTTCTTTGAGATTCTTTTTTACATTATCAGTCTTCTCTTCAACAGGCTTAATAGGCATGTTAATTTTCTTTGGATCTTGACTTGTAATGGTAAATTCAAGTATTTTGTCAGTTGTGGTGTTCTTCTGTACTTTCTTCATATTTTCTTGAAGTCTCTTAATTTTTGGAAGTATTGAATTGTCTTCTTTTACAAAACCCCGACTTCTTGTTGTCACATTGGTTTTTGATATCTCCTTTTGTTTCAAAGAACCTTCTTCCAATGTATCAAACATTGAGACACAATCCCATAAAACTGAAGCAACTTCCTCTTGTTTTTCTGTGGATTGATTATTTTTTTCTTCCTCCTCATCAGTTTCTGTTAGTTTGGAGTCCAATAACTAATTCATTACCAATGTCATAGAATTTATCCATTGGGGGAAATTCTTCTTAGAATGTTGTTGCTGATGAAAGGTGTAAAAATTATCCATACCTACCTCAATTAAATTCATTGATGCAGGACTGTGTGGAGGAGGTTTAGGTTGATTATTGTCCTCCCTCCTTTTATAGTAAGGCTTATAAGATTTTTGAGCTTCCTTTTCTTTTTCCAAATCTATTACTCTGTTGGATAGCTTCTACATCATCTTCACCATCCCTTCAAAATCCTATGACCGCTCATCCTTAGGCTTAGTTAGTAATAAAGGTTTCTTACCAAAATTTTTTTCTACCGATTGCACAGGATAATCTTCTATGCTCTCCTTCTCAACCTCTACCCTCTCAGCTTCTTCATAAGTTTCTCATAATATAGGTTTGACTGACATCTTGGAAAACATGGCCAAGTCATGGCCTAGAGATGAAGTATAGTATTCAATCAGAACTTTATCAGATGGTTTATCAGCTGCATAGATTTTTTTAGATAAGCAACAAATCTTTGAGTGAAATTATGCACTTTTTCCTTTCTTTCTTTCTTTAAAGCGCATAACCCTTTCATTAACGCTGCATGAGTTTTCTGGACTATATATTTACTTCTAAATATTCTTTCAAATGTGTCCCAGTCTGTGATTGAATTTGCAGGCAGAGAAAAATACCATGAGGCTACTGCTCCTTTCAGGGTATGTGGAAACAATATACAGACTACATATTCATGTTCTCCAGCCCGCAATCGTTCTATAGCCAAGTAAAAAATTTACAAATGATCATCTACCAAATTTTTTTCACTTGGGTCAAACTTAGGCAACATTTTCTCAAAAGCTTGAGGCAAATCATGCAAAGGAGGTGCTAGGTTTAAAGGTGACCTAGCCTTCCAAGCAGGTGGTGGATTTGGAGGTTGATTTGCGTTTACGTTAGCCATGATTTTGAGTGGAGAATGAGGTGGTGACTGAACGGGGGTATGAACAGGTGAACAATAAGGTGTATCTAGGTTTAACTGATTCAGAGGTTGGACAACTTCATGTAGGGATGCTGCTACCATTTCTTCAAGGTCCTCTACCAACACTAAATCTTCTAACCGAGGGCGATCTTTCTTCCGATATTCTCTTATGGGTAAGATAGGAATAACTGGTAATCCTCCAATATTCTTCACATATGACCTAATACTTCTTAGATCATCAACTACTTCGTTATCTATAGAATACAGATGCTCTTTACCCTTCTCTTCAGGAGTTGGATTGTGAAAGAAACTGCTTTCAGAACTGTCACCAGTGGAATAATTTTGAGGAAATGAGTTTCCTCGGCCAGCCATGCACTGGTGGCCCTCCTTCTAGCACCAAAAACTGTTGAGGCCTGGAAAATCACAGGTAACAATAGTTAGGGATTCTCCCCAGTAAACGTTCCCAACTAGCCCGCTACTGTTTGGTATGGGGAATCCGTCCGGTTTACGGTCTGGCTACTGTAGGTCAAGTAACAAAATAAAAGGTTTTACCGGTTACGGCTCGGTCCACCGTGTATATTTTAGTTTTTTGTATTTAAGTATGATGTGCAAGGCCTATCTAAAAGTGCAGATTGATAGAGATAATGAGGAGTGTCACAATGTGATGCGCAGGTTCTTACCTCTCGTCTTAACTCTCTCACATCTAAATCACACACAGTAAGAAAATAAATTTAACTAACTAACCTATCCCTAGGGAGCATAATTAAGAGTTGACAATGAGTAATGTATTTCTGCACATGTATTATAAACAATTATAGATAGCTGTTATTTATTTAAGAACACATGAACATTGATAGAAATATTGACAACAAGATAGCTTACTGTTTATGACAACCGCCATTACTCATAGTGGAAATTTCACAGAATAAATTATAAGACATTCATAACATAAGCAGAAATGCAATGAGTTAGAACGATCTCACAGTTAATGGACATAAGCTGAAAATGAAATAGTTCACATTCAACTGATCCATAGCAAAGCATTTGAAACAGTCCACCAAACTTTCTCCAGCAGAAAGTTGTAATTATTTATTGCAAAAGGAAGTAGTTCTTCTTACAATATCTCTCAAAAATTGCTTGGGAAAGAGTCCTTTCTCTATCTAAGCTCTCCTATATTTATACAAAAAATAAAAAGCTTTGGGCTGCCCCCAAATGACTTTTGGGATTCCCTAACGTTTCAATCCCAAAATTTTGTCTTGTAGTGAGTGTTCATAATTTTATACAATATATTACATTTAAAACAAAAAATAATAGAACACATCATGAACAGGGGCCCGCTTGGTCATTAATGAACTTTTCCCATGCCTGGGCCTCTACTGCTATTGATTCTGCTCAATAATCCGTTGGTCTTTTTTGGATCCTGTTGATCTTAGACCCTCACTTTCTTCTTCTCTTTTGTTCATCTCTGCTTCTTCCTTTTTCTTTCTCCTGTTCCATTCTTCAACCAACTCTCTTCTACTTTGTCTTTTAGATATGTCTTCTTTGCAGCAGCAATCACCCTGTCCTAAACATAACAAAAAACTGTATCATTCTATTTACCTCCTCCATATGCATTTTGTAAAATGAAGTATACACAGTATTAATGCATGAAAGGAAAGCATGATAAGGCAAAGAAAATCCTATCTGCGAGATGTAGAACAGTTGGTGGTGGGATATGGTTAAGATGCCCCCTAAGCTGGAAGGTCACTGGTTCTAATCCCATCGGATACCAAAAATCCAACCATGTTAAGGGTTGGTGCGGTCCAGGCCGGGTGTGATCCCTGGGTGATTTTGACGGCTTAGATGCCCCTGGTTCGTGGCCACTCAGCCAACGGCAACCTTGCTAGTCAGGGGGGTTCCACCACTTTTCCAACAAAAAAAAATGCAAAGAAAATCCTGCAAGCTGGGCCTGAAAATCCTCTAAGTCCGTCTGCAGTTAAAAACATAACCCTAATAGAAAAACTCATCATTAATCCGGACTGCATTCAAGATCATCTAAATTTTCAATAAAACATGAACCACAATATTAATAAGACTAATCATCAAATGTGAGACCCTATACTGTGTTCTCATTGCGAAATCCCCAAATTGATCAAAAATAAAAAAACCTCCGTCACCCAAGAAATAGGGTAAAAGCACACCAAATCGCCGGGAAAACCCTATCGGCAGGAAAAACACTATTGATGGACAAAATCACTAGACGTCAGGTGAATAGTGCACTAGACAGCCACAACGGTAGGCCACAAACATACTAAGGATTCCATAGTCAAATAAAAATGTCAGTGAAATAAAGCACTTAACGCCGCCGCAACGAAAATCAGAACCACTATTCAATAAACACATCGGCATCGGCGAGCGGAAGGACTATATGTTGGACGGTTAGTTCACTAAGCATCCGCAACAGTGGGAAGCATATAGACTAAGGGTTCCACGGTCAAATAAAAACTGTCGGTGTCAAAAACTCTGAGCACTATGCGTCGACGACTTTAAAACTAAGCATCTCTGCAGTGTTGGCGAGACAAACGATAAGGCCTCCGAAACGGTGACATCGTAGAAGACTAAAACTTCGACCGCTCATCAAAAACATTCCGATAGAGAAAAGAAAACAAACTCATCGAAAAGAAAAAGGTTTGAGCAATAAAACCGTAGAATCGGCGAGAAAAATAACTATCCATCGAAATGTTCTCCATTTTCCCTCCGAAACGGCGGCGACATAGAAAACTATTGCCCCAATTCATTCATCAAGAGACATCCGATAGTAATAAAGTCAAAAAGAATTTAAACAATAAAACTAAAAAGACCACTTAAAGCGCATCGATGAAAAACATGACTGTCCATCTGCGGCATAGAGAACTAATGCCCCGATTCGTTGTTCAATTGACTTTCGACAGCGATCAAAATCACCAAAATCAGACTTCAAGCTCCAAACATTCAATCAAAACTCCACAGTTCTTATGCATTGGCCAGGAAAAAAGCCAGTTTTAGATCATTTAACTTTCGAGATAAGGGAAAACAGTTGACCTCACTCCAACCTCAAAAAATCCAAAATTGTACCAGAGGAAAGATAGAGTTCGAGAAACCAAACAATCCCAGGAAAGATAAAATCAAAAGGAGGGTCCAAAATTTAAAAAAATTTGGGAAAAAGGTTGCAGTTGCAACACCACCTTTAGAGGGGGGCTTTCTAACCCCCCCCCCACCCCACCAAAAGTCCTGAGAATTAGACTTTAAAGGGGCAGGGGGGTGGGGTTTAAAACCGCCCCCAAAAGTATTAAGAATTGGATTTTTTTTTTTGTTGGGGGGGGGGAGCGTTTAAAAACCGCNGGGGGGCGGGGTTTAGCAAAACTGTCGCAAGCCAAAACCGTCCCAAAAAGGGTATTTTGTTGTAGTGAATGGTTATGGATCATGCAATAAATCCTATGCCTTATACCATAAAGTTTACAAATTATACAATATATATCAAGGTGGATAAGGTTTTTGAACTTTAAAAATAAATAATGACTACCACAAAGTTTATAACCATACACTTAATCGATCTTGCATAAACGTAGGACTTAGGAATAGTTAGGCCTAGGACTTTAGTCCTCCTTTCACCAGCTTTGAACATGATAGTGTAGTGTATATGTAGTGGTGTAGGATGTCTTTACTTGCCATGGTCATAGACATAGTTCACCGCCGAAATAAACTGCACAAGAGTAGGAGCCTGCATTAGTTCGCAAGGACCTAAGTAAGCCCCTCAAATCAATAGGAAAGCTTACCTTTCCGAGTGGACCCTGAAGGGATAAAACTCTGCCACTCCACCCCTTGACATTCAAAGGAAAGTCAACCTTTTTAATAAATAAAACCATAAACAAAAACAAGACATATAAATAGGAAGTAAAATGTAACTTAACCAACATCAACAAATTCCCGATACTAGTAGAGACATGCAGAGTAATCATATAAAGAAATCCAAGTAGTATAGCCACATCACATAAGCATATCACCATTAGATAAGAAAACACAAAAAAGGGAAAAACAACTTATGACACTTAGATTTAGTAATGATGAAAGTTACATTCCATAGAAGTTAGAACAATGTCCTTGAAAGGTAGCATTTAACTAGCCTACAATTTTTTATTTATTTTTCTTTTACAAATTTTAGGGACATTACAAGTGGTATCGGGTCCCAAATTCAAACACTAAGAGACCTAATGGGCATTACCAAACATTCGTTGCAGAAGAATAAATTATATTTGAAATTTTGTTAACTAACAGGAAATTATTTGTTATTAAAAATTTTACATTATAGGATTCAAAGAACAGTTCACATCATGAACACGGAAGAAGAAAAAACAGGCAAGAAAAACTGAATACCCCCACACGGGAAGAAGAACTAGTGGTTGAATTAAATTATAATATATTGAAAACCATACAAAGTTTACAAGTAGACTTACATAGTTTCAAATATGATAATATGAATGAAAGGAAAGAGCAACAAGTAATTAATGAAGCTTTACTATAGAACATGATGGGAGGAAGCCCGTTCAACCAACAGATTCAAGAAATATTTTTATCATAAATAGGCCAGTAGCCCAAAAGAAGAAGGAAAAGAAGAACACACACCTGAACCTCCAAAAAGAGATTATCACAAATTTTCTAGGGATAAATCCCTTTCTCCTTGCAGAAAAAACAGAGGAATGATGAAAACCTCCAAGGAGAGTTCATAAAGATAAGAGCCCCAACCTACGAAGGAGAGATGCATACTGGGGAGAAAGCTAAAGAATGGCTTTTAGGTATGAGCAAATACTTCAAATTACATAACTACTCTAGTGAGATGAAAGCTCTTCGAGAAATCTATAATTTAAATGGAAAAGCAACTAGATGGCAGAGAGACCTAAAGCATGCCAAAAAAGGTGCGGTAAAGGAAATTTGATGGAGTAACTTTTGCAGAAATTTTTAGGAGAAATAGATATCTGGAAGATTCTTCGACAGGAAGGTGAAAGAATTTCATGAGTTAAGGATGGGTTCCATGACCATGGATGTTTTCATTAACATATTTTTGTATATGTTACATTACATAGCTTACATAAAGGATGAAAAAGTGAAAATACAATAGTTTTTAGGATGTCTTCCTCCCAATTTTTGAGAGAGAATTGAATTTGACATGCCTAAAACTCTGGACACCACCCTACACAAATCTAGAATTTTCTACGAGCATGGAAATATAAGGCAGGAAAATATCAATAGAAGTTGAGATAGGTCTAGGACCTTCTCAGATAACCGTAAACCGGGTTTCAACCCATCTCCTTACAAAAAACATAACAATAGTTTTCCAGCCAATAAGAACTTCAACAAGACAGGTACAAAGCCAAATATACCAGCACCAAATGCTAACAGACCAACAACAAATGGAGGATCCAATGTTGCCTCATTGCAAATCAAATGTTGGAAATGCCAAGGGCCCCATTATGACCGAGACTATAAGAACAAGACCAATGGAGTCTTGCACAATTTACAGGAAGAACCAACGGTAGAGGACATAGCTAGCACATCGAGGATTTATGCCAATTTGGATGGCCAACAGGCATACCATCAGGCTACTATGGTCGAAATAGAAGGTAAGGTTTCAAAACACTTCTATTTCAATTTTGGTTGACCCCGGTGCTTGTAGAAGCTATGTATCACAAAAAATTGTTGAAATGTAAAGTAGAAAAAGTTAAATATGAGAAACCATGGTTGGTGCAATTATCCACAGGTTCGAAATCAAAGGTTTCTGAAATAGTTAGAGATTGTGAGGTAAACTTGAATGGTTTCCCTGCTAGGATAAATTTTAACATTTTACTCTCAAGATCTGTTGCAGTTGTAACTATTTTCCCAAATTTTTTAAAATTTTGGACCCTCCTTTTAATTTTATCTTGCCTGGGAGTGTTTAGATTGCTGAACTTTGTTTTTCCCTCTGCTAAATTTTGGATTGTTTGAAGTTGACTTGAGGTCAACTGTTTTTCTTCTTTTCGAAAAGCTGTTTTTGTATGTTGATGCTTTGGACTGTGGAACTTGAAGTTTGATTTAAAAATGATTTCCTTCATCGCTATCAAAATTTTATTTATGTCTGAATCAGGGCGGTATTTCTCTACGCGGCCGCCATTGCGGAGGGTAAGTAAAGAACTTCTCGATGGACAGTTCTTATTTGCACCGATGCGCTTTTATTTTTGTTTCTTTAGACTATCGGTGTTTTTTATTTTATCCCGATTGGAGCTTAGCCTTCTATGTCATCGCCGTTTTGGAGGACAGATAGAGAACAGGCTGATGGATAGATTTTTCTTTCACCGATTACATGGTTTTATTGGTTTAAAGTTTTTGCTTTGTGATGATTTTTTGTTTCACTATTGGAATGTTTTTGGCAAATAGTCGGAGTTCTATTCTCGAGTGACGCCGCTGTTTCAGAGTTTTTGTTGTTATCTCACCGACACTGTGGAGATGCTTAGTGTTAGACTCACCGATCCAGAGTAATTAAATTTTTCGATCGCCGAAGTTTTCATTTGATTGCAGAGGCCGTAGTTTGATTGTTTCCCACCGTTGTGGCTGTGTAATACACTATCTCTTCGACGTTTAGTTGGTTTATCTACCAATGCATTTCGAGTTAGCCCTCCAAGACTCTGACCCCCGATGTTTTCAGTTGTTCGCAGAGCCCATAGTTTGTCCATCGCCCGCCGTTGTGACTCCTAAGTGAACTAATCATCCGACGTTATAGTTGTTTCATCCGCCGATTGAGTTTTTTACCGCTGCCTTTTTCACTGGGAGGTCTATATATTGGGGTGGGATATTATTTTATTATTGCCCTTGTGAACTTGTACCTGCTCCATCCTCACTGTTCGAACTGTATCAGCGTGCTTAGCTATCGAGGTTTTGTTCGTTTGGAGTGCTACCGTGGAATTTTCAGACCATCACGTCGACTGTGACTTGTTTTCCAGGTAGGCCAACCATGGTTTCTCCTTTATCTTAATTTTATGAGTCATTTTGGGAACTAGGGTTTTCCCCTGGTTGGGTTTTTCCCACCATTTGGTAGTTGGCCATCTAAGTATGAATTTGTATCCTTACGGTGTGAGGTATCAATCAGTTTGACAATATTTGCGGTGGGGGGTTTTTCTTGAGACTGTTTGTAAGTCGTTATGGAAGCTTGATCCCATTCTGAAGGTTTAGGTAGTTGGTGCATACAAGCATTAAGTTGTCTGCACAAACTTTTGTGCGGTGGTTTATGGCCATCCGAGGGGGGTTTTTATTTTTCACAAGCGCATACCCTAGTTTTGAGAAACGACGAGGGGTTTTCAACATTTTTGGTCGAGCTAGGATTTCCACATTTTTGTTTTACAATTAATTTGGTGGTTCATGTTATGCAAAGAGTTTGAATGCAGTTCGTTTTAAATGATGCATTTGCTATCGGGGTCATGTTTTAGTTGCAGACGGACTTAGAAATTTAGACCCAGTTTGCAGAAGTCCTTTTGCCTGTTATTTTCTATTATGCATTAATATTCTGATAGTTTATTTATTGAGAATGCATATGGAAGAGGTAAATGTTTTGATACAATTTTTCTTCATTCTTAGAACACTAACTGAAAGCTCCAATGGTCTAAGAACATGTTTGGTTTATGACAGGGTAACTTCTTCAAAGGAGATATGTCGAAAAGACAAAAGAAGAAGGCTCCTGTTGCTGAGGGAGAACCAGATGTGGAAATAATTACCAAGGTGGAATAAATTTATGAAGATACAAGAGCTACCACTGGAGTAGAGCCAGATTACAAGTGGGGTGAAATATACCGGATGATTGCAAATCAAGATGTGCTTGATGCAAGGTTCGAAGAATTGAATATATATGTAAACATCGATAAATCTGCTCGGATGAAGGTAGCCACTAGACCTGAGCTGTTCCCATGCTCCGAAGTGATCGGCTGGATCCTGCCTAGGGCAAATGTTACCACAATGATCTTAGCAAATACTGCCAAACAACGCTATGCTGCATATAGTCCTGGTTATGTCTCACTGGCATATCACCTACCTCCTGCTCAAGTATACTTAACTGAAAATTGGTTGAAAGAGATAAATTTGGACCTGGTTGAGACAATCAAAAGAATGATGATACCAAGGAAGAACTTTCGAACCAAGCCCACAGGGGAATATGAAACAACCACTCTCAGGACCACTTATAGATTTATAGCATTGATGCTAAATAGAGTTTTTGGGAGGGCTCATGGAAAAAACTTCAAATTGGGATGGATACCAATCATTTTCTATGTGGCCACTCAAAAGACTATATTCAATTGGGCAAACATAGTGTCCAATAGCTTCTCAGCCTGCATATCTTCAGCTTTGGGAGGGGTGTCACATAAGAAGTTGGAGTTCTATATGAGCTCTATCTTAGTGGACTACATATTATGTATCTAGTCATTTCCAGCTCTAAGGTGTAATTGGGACGGGGACAGGACCCCTTCATACACTGCATACCAACTATTTTGGGCACACAAATATTATAGCCACTACAAAGAGATATGTGAACATTTCATTATGCCTTTGTACACTTTAATCTTCTTGACAGAATGCAACTGCATGTCGGAGGAGGCATTCAAAGTCATTGAGGAACATGGGAATTACTATTTGACTGAAGAGGGAATGTACATTAGAATGTATGGTTGCTCTAGGGCACCTTCTCTACTCCCTAAGTATGCCACTGATTATGTGGTACATAAAGAGACAGTTAGGTAGGTATATCTTGATGGTGTAGGAAGCTTCTTGTTTGAACATAAGAAGGTAGCCTATCCTGCCATACCTTTCTGGCTGGGAAGTTACAAATTTTCAAAGGCCAACCAAACTGCAGAATTCGTACAAGAGATGGAGCACTTTCATTTTGGGGAGAATAACTTTCACGGGAATGACTCCCAAAAAAAGGTTGCAGAACATTGCAAAGAGGCAAATGTTCACTTCGAATATACAAAATTATGGGACAATGATGAAGAAATCTTTAGAAATGCAAAGAATATGACTGCATTGAAGAAGAGATTTAAGCAAAAGATCACCATTGTTGGCGGTAAGGGAAAAACTGCACATAATAAAGTTGAAGAAGAAGGAGCCAAAAAGAGGGAAGAGGATGCTAGGAGGCTAGCACAAGAGGTAGAGAGTTGGCTCAAAAATGAAGAAGAAGAAAGAAAGAAAGTTGTGAGGAAGCAACAAAAAAGGAAGAGGAGGAAAGAAAGAAGAAGGAAGATGAAGAGATGAAAAAAAAACAAGAAGAGAGTGAAGGTACGAGATTAGCAGGAGCTAAGAAAGAACAACAAACTACTGACCAAATAGATACACAAGTAGCACAGGATCATATAGATCAGGGGCAGGGACAAGATAATCCTGATTCCCAGGAGCATGCTGCCACTTCTAGCAGCACTCAAGAACAGGTTGTTTTTTCTGGTTTGAACTTGGAACCTTTTATGCAGAAAGAAGGAGAAGAGGTCCCTGCTTTCAACACCATCTTCTATGACAAGGAGAAGAAGAGGATTGTCAAGACAACTGAGAAGAAGGTCAAAACAGGAGGACAACCAGGTATGATGATTACTGATAAAACTTTGGTGCATGGGACAGATGCAGATCCATGACTAACAGCTAGAGCTGGTGTGGCATTAACCCAGTCCACTGAAGACAATGTGGATAGACTTATGAAAAACCTTGAGCAATAAAGGAAAAATGCAACACAATTAAAGGAAACTTTAAAAAAGGAGAGGGATGAAGGTTATAAGCTAAAAAGGAAATTTGAAGACATGCAGAATGAAGTGAGGACTTCAAAGGCAGAAACTCCAGACTCTGCATGCAAAGAAGATGACCTTAGAAGTTTCCGTGGAGAGAACAGAAAAGGATGCTCATAATAGCTTAGCAGAATTACAAAGGCTACAACTAGAGTATCAGGTGTTGAAGACAGAGAAAAATGACCTCAAAGTATCATATGAAACTCTGAGTGCAGAAAAGGACCAGCTACAGAGCAAAATTGCTGAGTTGGAGGCACATAAGGCCACTATAGAAGAAAGAGAAAAACAATTTCAAGTGCAGGTAGCAAGTTTTGAGGGACATATTGCTTCATTAATAGAATCCTTGAAGGATGTCAGTGAATAGAAGACTGATATCCAGCCTTTGAAGGAGCATGTCCTAGCTCAACGAAGAAGAATTCACCAACTGCAAATGTGTATTGAAGAAGAAAGATGTAAAACCTTACAGATAGATAGTAGGTTGGAAGAAATCTTGGACAAAACTTCATATTTTGTAGATAGATCTCAAGATATTTTGGAAGTCTTGGCTGGAATGATAGTAAGGATAGAAACCAATGAAGAAACCCCTGTAGAGTTACTAGCCAAAGATAGACATATCTTAAAGCAGGATTATGACTTATTAGAGTTTGCAATAAATAAAACGGAGGAATTCAATAAGGTTGTGAAGAAAACGAGAGGATCCTGTACTGAATATTGTAGAAGGGTGCTAGTCACTTACAAGAGATGCCAAGTTGCTGCAGAACAAATACTGGATGCATTACAAGAACATGAGCTGTTCATAGAACAATTACAGAGCAGGTACCAGGAAGAAGAGCAGACGATCCAACAAGTCAAGGATCTAGATGATAAGATCCTGAAGAATGCAGTAGCTCATGTAGCAATCAGCATTCATTTACTTGAAGATCAACTACGCTTGAGTCCACCAAGAATAGAGGTGGTTAAGAATCAGGCTACAAAGTATGAGATCAACATACATTTTCTTGAAGCCTCATATTTTGAAAGCATAGTAGCAGAGGCCTAGGCGTAGAAAAAGTTCATCAATGAACAAGTGGGGCCCTCTTCATAAAAGTGCTCTATTAAATTTTTGTCGTAAATGTAATATATTGTATAATGTATGAGCACTCACTACAGGATAGGATTTTGGATTGAAACGTTGGGGAAGCCCAAAAGTCATTTTGGGGTAGCCCAAAAGTTTTGCCTTTTTGTATAAGTATAGGAGAGTTAGATGTAAGATGGGACTTTTTCCCAGATGGATTTGTGAGAGTATGTTGTAAGAAGAACTATTTCCTTTTGCAATAAAGAAATTACAAGTTTCCTGTTGCAGAAAGCTTGGTGGAAGGTTTCAAATGCTGTGCTATGGATTTGTTGAATGTGAACTATTTTGTTTTCAGCTGTTTCCCATTAACTGTGAGATCGTTCTAACTCTTTGAACCTATGTTCTGGTTATGAATGAGCTCTAGTTTATTCTATGAAATTTCCATTATGAGTAATGAAGGCTTTTCATAAACAATGAGCTATCTTATTGTTCATATATCTATTAATGTTCATGTGTTTTGAATTAAATAACAACTATCTGTTATTTTTCTTAATGCATGTGCAGAAATACATTACTCATTGATAAATGATAATATTGCTCCCTAGGGATAGGTTATATAGTTAGTTTTATTTTCTTGTTGTGTGTGATTTAGATGCGAGAGAGTTAAGACGAGAGGTAAGAACCTGCGCATCACATTGTGACCACTCCTCGTATTCTCTATCAGTCTGCATTCTTAGATAGGCACTTGCATAGCATACTTAAATTAAAAAAACTAAAATATACACAGTGGACCAGGCCGTAACTGGTAAAACCTTTTATTTTTGTTACTTGACCTACGGTAGCTGGACTGTAAACTAGACGGATTCCCCATACCAAACAGTAACTAGCTAGTTGGGAACGTTTACTGGGGAGAATCCCTAACTGTTGTTACCTGCCAATTTCCAGGCATCAACATTTTTTGGTGCTAGAAGGAGGGTAGATAGTGCATGGCTGGTCGAGGAAACCCATTTCCTCGAAATTATTCCACTGGTGACAGTTCTGAAAGTAGTTTGTTTCCCAATCCAACTCTGGAACAAAAGGGTAAAGAGCATCTGTATTCTGTTGATAACGAAGTAGTTGACGATTTGAGAAGATTTACTAGGGATTATATGAAGAATATCAGAGGATTACCGATTATCCCTGCCTTACCCATAAGAGAATATCCGAAGAAAGACCGTCCTATATTGGAAGACGCAGTGTTGGTTGAAGATTTTGAAGAATTGGCAGAAACAACCTTACAAGAAGTTGTTCAACCTCTGAATCAACTGGACCCAGATACACCTTACTATTCACCTGTTCATACCCCTATTCATTCACCACCTCACTCTCCACTTAAAATCATGGCAAATGTAAATGCAAATCAACCACCTAACCCACCAAATCCACCACCTGCGTGGAGGGCTAGATCACCAATAAACCTAGCACCTCCTTTGCATGACTTACCTCAGGATTTTGAGAAAATGTTGCCTAAGTTTGACCCAAGTGAAAATATTTTGGTAGATGATCATTCGCAAAGCTTTTACTTGGATATAGAAGGACTACGGGCTGGAGAACATGAAGATGTAGTCTGCAGATTGTTCCCTCATACCCTGAAAGGAGCAGCAGGCTCATGCTATTTTGCTCTGCCTGCAAACTCAATCATATACTGGGATACTTTTGAAAGAATATTTAGAAGTAAATATGCAGTCCAAAAAACTCATGCAGCTCTGATGAAAGGGTTATGTGCTTTAAAGAAAGAAAGAAAGGAAAAGTGCATAGTTTCACTCAAAGGTTTGCTGCTTATCTAAAGAATTTTTCTGCAACTGATAAACAATCTGATAAAGTTTTGAGTGAATACTATACTTCAGCTCTAGGGCCTGAATTGGCCATGTTTCCCAAGACGTCAGTAAAACCTACATTGTCAGAAACTTATGAAGAAGCTGAGAGGGTAGAAGCTGAAAAAAAGAGCACAGAAGATTATCATGAGCAGTCGGGAGAAAAAAATTCTGGTAAAAAAGCAT
Source organism: Pseudotsuga menziesii (assembly GCA_001517045.1). NCBI lineage: Eukaryota > Viridiplantae > Streptophyta > Pinopsida > Pinales > Pinaceae > Pseudotsuga > Pseudotsuga menziesii. The sequence continues at coordinate 331,235 of LPNX010921562.1, forward strand.
TGTTACTGACTAAGCCTAAGGATGAGCAATCACATGAATTTGAAGGGATGGTGAAGATGATGCAGAAGCTATCCAAAAGAGTGATCGATTTGGAGAAAGAAAAGGAGGCTCATAAAGCATACAAGCCTTACTATAAAAGGAGAGAAGATAACAATCAATCTAAACCTCCTCCACATAGTCTTGCATCAATGAATTTAACTGAGGTAGGAATGGATAATTTTTGCACCTTTCATCAGTAGCCTCATTCTAAATTTTTTTTCCCTCAATGGATCAATTCGATGACATTAGTAATGAATCAACTATTGGACTCTAAACTAACAGAAGTTGATGATGAGGGAGAAAAGGGTAATAAATCCATAGAAAAACAAGAGGATGATGCTCTGGTTTTATGGGACTGTGTCTCACTTTTTGATACAGAAGACGAAGGTTCTTTGAAACATGGAGAGATATCAGAAACAAATGTGACAACAAGAAGTCAAGGTTTGTTAAATAAAGACAATTCAATACTTCCAAATATTAAGAAATTTCAAGAGAATATGAAGAAAGACAGAAAAAAAAATAGATGATAAAATACCTGAATTTACCATTACCAGTCAAGATCTGAAACAAGTCAACATGCTTGATAAGCCTATTAAAGACAAAGTTGATAATGTCAAGGAAAATCTCAAAGCACCTGAGATGGGGTACGATATTGTGGAGGACATTAAAAGGGCTAAGGCAAATATTTCATTATTTGAAATGTGTAATGTACCTCAATAGAAAGAAAAATTGTTAAAAGCGCTTGAAGTACTAGAGGAAGAGCTTCCTACTAACAACCAACCTGTAGAAGAAATTGTTGAAGCAAGTGTGGGAGGTAAGGTTAGGTTTAAAACCCCACCATTCCTCTTGACTTTTGAGATTTCAAACCATAAGGTGCACAATTGTTTAGTAGACTCAGGGTCAGCAGTCAATGTTATGCCACTTTTAGTCTACAAAAATATCAATGGACAACCTAAACCCACTACCTGGTAAGTTACTCAGCTAGACAGGACCAATGTGAAAGTAGTTGGGGATAGGAAGATGTTCTGATTTGCTTATTTGTCAGTGAAAATATATGTTAGTACATTGATATTGTGGTAGCAAACATACCTGATGTTTATGGACTTTTTTTGAATCGATACTGGTCAACAAGGCTAAATGGGTATTTCGCATCAGATTGGTCACATCTGTGGTTGAATCATAAGGGAAGTCCAAATTAGATAAAAATATTAAGAGAGCCCCACATGAAGCACAATGTTACTCAATTGGAAGAAAACAATGAACCAATGAATTCTGTGTTGGGAAATTATCTAATTGAGCTAGAACCGAGAAACTACCAAGCGGAAGAAGCTAGCAGTACACCGGATACCCAGCCCAATCTCCTTTGATTTTCACGGGCTGATGAGATTGATTGTAAAATAGTAGATGTAGTTTTTGATTCAAGTATAGTAGGATTAGATAATAGGTAGGCCTTTTTAGTCAAGCCTAGCCCCTCAACTTACAAGTTGCCATATTTACAGGGGGGCAGAGAATTGACCAGTCAGTGGTTTAGTTATCAAACTTTATTGTTATTTTCTTGATTATCTTGTACATAAATAAACTGATTTGGTTGTTTATTTTTGATTTATTTTACTTTTGTTTGTTTTTAGTTAGATTTTGATTAATTTCAATAAAAGAAGCAAACTTTTGGTTGCATGGAGAACATCATAATTCTGGATTAACTAAAATCCTTGGCTATAAGACTGTGTACTATTGATTTATCTGGAAGAATTTCTTCTTGTTTAACAGTTTATCTAAATGGCTATGAACACATTGATGTCCTACTTAATCCTTGTAAAATAACTCAGGATCAAAAGGCCTGGAATACTATTTTGAGGTTCCATCCATCTCACATTTAAAAATGTCTGAGGGAGTGATGGCAAGGATCCATGGAAAGGAAGCAGGGTAAACAATATATTATATATAAATGATCCCATGCCAAGATTTGAAAGCCAAAAAGGAAAATAAGAGTAAAAAAAATATCCTAAGAAAGCAATGTGTATCAAAACAAAGTACTGAACCATATGAGTACAAAATTGCCAAAGTTCTTCTCCGTCTGTGAGCTGAAAATTAAATATATCTCTCACACAAAAGGACGCTATGGATAGAGGAACTTGAATAAAAAATTCAGAAAGAAAGGCATGCAGGAGGACTCAAAAAAGGACAAAAGTCCAAAAGCACAAAAAGTGCAAAATGGCATGGGAATGAGGAACAAATGAATATTTCTATTTACCATATGTTACAATCCTATGGTGTCCAAGCTGGAAGCTACCTGAAGACAGAGGTAAAAAATGAAACTCATATTCCTGGCCTCAAAAGAGTTATCTTGACATTGGAATATTGGTTTCCATTTTCCTAAATTGGATTATCATCAATGATTAAAAGTACATACATTTTCCATTTGGGAAATCCAGACATCTAGAAGAATTCAACATGTTGGTTCTACTGTCAAACAGTCTGTTACTTAAGGAAGAAATTGTCCAGAGCTCTGGGTTCACCAGGTAGTCGCCAATTGTTGCATCTGCAACTATGTTCCCAAATTTTTTAAAATTTTGGACCCTCCTTTTAATTTTATCTTGCCTGGGAGTGTTTGGATTGCTGAACTTTGTTTTTCCCTTTGCTACACTTTGGACTATTTGAAGGTGAATTGAGGTCAATTGTTTTTCTTTTTTTTCGGAAAGATGTTTTTGTCTGCCGATGCTTTGGACTGTGGAACTTGAAGTTTGATTTAAAAATGATTTCCTTCATCGCTGTCTAAAGTTTATTTATGTTTGAATCGGGGCGGTAGTTCTCTATGCGGCAGCCATTGCGGAGGGTAAGTAATGAACTTCCCGATGGACAATTCTTATTTGCACCGATGTGCTTTTATTTTTGTTTCTTCGGACTATCGATGTTTTTTATTTTATCACGGTTGGAGCTTAGCCTTCTATGTCACCGCCATTTCGGATGATAGATAGAGAATGGGATGATGGATAGATTTTTCTTTCACCGATTACATGGTTTTATTGGTTTAAACTTTTTGCTTTGCGATGATTTTTTGTTTCGCTATCAGAATGTTTTTGGAAAATAGTCGGAGTTCTAGTCTCGAGTGACACCACCATTTCAGAGGTTTTTTCTGTTATCTCACCGACACTGCGGAGATGCTTGGTGTTAGAATCACCGATCCAGAGTCATTAAATTTTCCGATCGCCGAAGTTTTCATTTGATTACGGAGGCCGCAGTTTGATTGTTTCCCACCGTTGCAGCTGTGTAGTACACTATCTCTCCGACATTTAGTTGGTTTATCTGCCGACGCATTTTGACTTGGTCTTCCAAGCCTCCGATCGCCGATGTTTTCAGTTGGTCACGGAGCCCATAGTTTGTCCGTCGCCCACCGTTGCGGCTCCTGAGTGAACTAATCGTCCGACATTATAGTTTTTTCGTTCGTCGATTGAGTTTTTTACCGCCGTCTTTTTCATCGAGAGGTCTATATATTGGGGTGGGATATTATTTTATTATTACCCTTGTGAACTCACGTCTTCTCCATCCTCACTATTCAAACTGTATCAACGTGCTTAGCTATCGGGGTTTCGTTCGTTTGGAGTGCTACCGTGGAATTTTCGGACCATCACGTCGAATGTGACTTGTTTTCCAGGTAGGCCAACCATGGTTTCTCCTTTCTCTTAATTTTATGAGTCATTTTGGGAGCTAGGGTTTTCCCCTGGTTGGGTTTTTCTCGCCGTTTGGTAGTTGTCCGTCTAAGTATAAATTTGTATCCTTACGATGTGAGGTATCAGTCAGTTTGACAGTATTTGCGGTGGGGGGTTTTTCTTGAGTCTATTTATAAGCCGTTATGGAAGCTCGATCCTAGTCCGAAGGTTTAGATAGTTGGTACAGACAAGCATTACGCTGTCTGCACCGACTTTTGTGGGGTGGTTTATGGCCATCCGGTGGGGGGGGGTTTCATTTTTCACAGGTGTGTACCCTAGTTTTGAGAAACGACAAGGGGTTTTCAACATTTTTGGTCAAGCTAGGATTTCCGCATTTTTGTTTTACAATTAATTTGGTGGTTCATGTTATGCAAAAAGTTTGAATGCAGTTCCTTTTAAATGATGCATTTTCTATCGGGGTTATGTTTTAGTTGCAGACGGACTTAGAAGTTTAGACCCAATTTGCAGAAGTCCTTTTGCCTGTTATTTTCTATTATGCATTAATATTCTGATAGTTTATTTGTTGAGAATGCATATGGAAGAGGTAAATGTTTTGATACAATTTTTCCTCATTCTTAGAACACTAACTAAAAGCTCCAATGGTCTAAGAACATGTTTGGTTTATGACAGGGTAACTTCTTCAAAGGAGATATGTTTAAAAGACAAAATAAGAAGGCTCCTGTTGCTGAGGGAGATCCAGATGTGGAAATCATTACCAAGGTGGAATACATTTATGAAGATACAAGAGCTACCACTGGAGTAGAGCCAGATTACAAGTGGGTGAAATATACCGAATGATTTCAAATCAAGATGTGCCTGATGCAAGGTTCGAAGAACTAAATATATATGCAAACATCGATAAATTTGCTCTGATGAAGGTAGCCACTAGGCCTGAGCTGTTCCCATGCTCCGAAGTGATCGGCTGGATCCTGCCTAGGGAAGATGTTACCACAATGATCTTAGCAAATACTGCCAAACAAGGCTATGCTGCATACAATCCTGGTTATGTCTCATTGGCATATCACCTACCTCTTTCTCAAGTATACTTAACTGAAAATTGGGTTGAAAGAGATAAATTTGGACCTAGTTGAGACAGTCAAAAGAATGATGATACTAGGGAAGAAATTTCAAACTAGGCCCTTAGGGCAATGTGAAACAACCACTCTCAGGACCCCTTATAGATTTATAGCATTGATGCTGAATAGAGTTTTTGGGAGGGCTCATGGAAAAAACTTCAAATTGGGATGGATACCAATAATTTTCTATGTGGCCACTCAGGGGGTGCTCAGGGGACTATATTCAATTGGGCAAACATAGTGTCCAATAGCCTCTCAGCTTACATATCTTCAGCTTTGGGAGGGGTGTCACAAAAGAAGTTGGAGTTCTATATGAGCTCTATCTTAGTGGACTACATATTATGTACCCAGTCATTTCCAGCTCTAAGGTGTAATTGGGACGGGGATAGGACCCCTGTATACACTGCATACCAACTATTTTGGGCACACAAATATTATAGCCACTACAAAGAGATATCTGAACATTTCATTATGCCTTTGTACACTTTAATCTTCCTGACAGAATGCAACTGCATGTCCGAGGAGGCATTCAAAGTCATTGAGGAACATGGGAATTACTATTTGACTGAAGAGGGAATGTACATCAGAATGCATGGTTTCTCTAGGGCACCTTCTCTACTCCCTAAGTATGCCACTGATTATGTGGTACATAAAGAGGCAGTTAGGCAGGTATATCTTAATGGTGTAGGAATCTTATTGTTTGAACATAAGAAGGCAGCCTATCCCGCCATAGCTTTTTGGATGGGAAGTTACAAATTTTCAAAGGTCAAACAAACTGCAGAATTCATACAGGAGTTGGAGCACTTTCATTTTGGGGAGATGAACTTCCACAGGAATGACTCCCCAAAAAAGGTTGCAGAACATTGCAAAGAGGCAAATGTTCACTTCGAATATACAAACTTCTGGGACAAGGATGGAGAAATCTTTAGAAATGCAAAGAATATGACTGCATTGAAGAAGAGATTTAAGCAAAAGATCACCATTATGGGCGATAAGGGCAAAACCACACAGAAGAAAGTTGAAGAAGGAGCCAAAAAGAGGGAAGAGGATGCTAGGAGGCTAGCACAAGAGGTAGAGAGTTGGCTCAAAAATGAAGAAGAAGAAAGAAAGAAAGCTGCAGAGGAAGCAACAAAAAAGGAAGAGGAGGAAAGAAAGAAGAAGGAAGATGAAGAGATGAAAAAAAAACAAGAAGAGAGTGAAGGTCTGAGATTAGTAGGAGCTAAGAAAGGCCTGCAAACTACTGACCAAATAGATACACAAGTAGCACAGGATCATATAGATTAGGGGCAGAGACAAGATAGTCCTGATTCCTAGGAGCCTGCTGCCACTTCTAGCAGCACTCAAGAATAGGTTGTTTTTTTCTGGTTTGAATTTGGTACCTTTTATGCAGAAAGAAGGAGAAGATGTCCATGATTTCAGTACCATCTTCTATGACAAGGAGAAGAAGAGGATTTTCAAGACAACTGAGAAGAAGGTCGAAACAGGAGGACAATTAGGTATGATGATTATTGATAAAACTTTGGTGCATGGGACAGATGCAGATCCACGACTGACAGCTAGAGATGGAGTGGCATTAACCCAGGTCACTGAAGATAATGTGGATAGACTTATGACAAACCTTGAGCAATCAAGGAAAAATGTAGCACAACTAAAGGAAACTTTAAAAAAGGAGAGGGATGAAGGTTATAAGCTGAAAACAAAATTTGAAGACATGCAGAATGAAGTGAGGACTTCAAAGGCAGAACTCCAGACTCTGCATGCAAACAAGATGACCTTAGAAGTTTCTATGGAGAGAACAGAAAAGGATGCTCATAATAGCTTAGAAGAATTACAGAGGCTACAACTAGAGTATTAGGTGTTGAAGACAGAGAAAAATGACCTCAAAGTATCATATGAAACTCTGAGTGCAGAAAAGGACCAGCAATAGAGAAAAATTGCTGATTTGGAGGCACAGAAGGCCACTATAGAAGAAAGAGAAAAGCAATTTCAAGTGCAGGTAGCAAGTTTTGAGGGACATATTGATTCATTAACAGCATCACTGAAGGATGTCAGTGAACATAATACTGATATCCCGCCTTTGAAGGAGCATGTCCTAGCTCAAGGAAGAAGAATTCACCAACCACAAATGTGTATTGAAGAAGAAAGATCCAAAATTTTACAGATAGATAGCAGGTTGGAAGAAATATTGGACACGACTTCATATTTTGTAGATAAATCTCAGGATATTTTGGAAGTCCTGGATGGAAGGATAGTAAGGGTAGAAACCAATGAAGAAACCCCCGCAGATTTACCAGCCAAAGATCAACATAGCTTAAAGTAGGATTACGACTTATTAGAGTTTGCGATAAATACAACAGAGGAATTCAAGAAGACTATGAAGAAAATGAGAGGAGCCTGTACTGAATACTGTAGAAGGGTGCTGGTCACCTACAACAAATGCCAAGTTGCTGCAGAACAAATATTGGATGCATTACCAGAACATGAGTTGTTCATAGAACAATTATAGAGCAGGTACCAGGAAGATGAGCAGACGATCCAACAAGTCAAGGATCTAGATGAGCAGATCCTGAAGAATGCAGTAGCTCATGCAGCAGTCAGCATCCATTTACTTGAATATCAGCTACGCTTGAGTCCAACAAGAATAGAGGTGGTTAAGAATTAGGCTGCAAAGTATGAGATCAACATACGTTTTCTTGAACCTTCAGATTTTGAAAGCATAGCAGCAGAGGCCCAGGCGTGGAAAAAGTTCATCAATGAACAAGCGGGGCCCTCTTCATAAAAGTGCTCTATTAAATTTTTGTCTTAAGTGTAATATATTGTATAATGTATGAGCACTCACTACAGGACATGATTTTGGATTGAAACGTTGGGGAAGCCCAAAATTCATTTTGGGGTAGCCCAAAAGTTTTGCCTTTTTGTATAAGTATAGGAGAGTTAGATGTAAGAAGGGACTTTTTCCCAGATAGATTTGTGAGAGTATGTTGTAAGAAGAACTATTTCCTTTTGCAATAAATAAATTACAAGTTTCCTCAGTTGGAGAAAGCTTGGTGGAAGGTTTCAAATGCTGTGCTATGGATTTGTTGAATGTGAACTATTTCGTTTTCAGCTGTTGCCCATTAACTATGAGAGTGTTCTAACTCTTTGAACCTATGTTCTTGTTATGAATGAGCTCTAGTTTATTCTATGAAATTTCCACTATGAGTAATGAAGGATTTTCATAAACAATGAGCTATCTTATTGTTCATATATCTATTAATGTTCATGTGTTTTGAATTAAATAACAACTATCTATGATTTTTCTTAATGCATGTGCAGAAATACATTACTCATTGATAAATGATAATATTTCTCCCTAGAGATAGGTTAGATAGTTAGTTTTATTTTCTTGCTATGTGTGATTTAGATGCGAGAGAGTTAAGATGAGAGGTAAGAACCTGCGCATCACATTGTGACCACTCCTCGTATTCTCTATCAGTCTGCATTCTTAGATAGGCACTTGCATATCATACTTAAATTCAAAAAAACTAAAATATACATGGTGGACTGGGCCATAACCGGTAAAAACTTTTATTTTTGTTACTTGACCTACGTTAGCCGGACCATAAACCGGACAGATTCCCCATACCAAATAGTAACGGGCTAGTTGGGAACGTTTACTGGGGAGAATCCCTAACTGTTGTTACTTGCGAATTTCCAGGCATCAACAGGATCATATGATGCACTTGTCAGCATGGATTGGTTGGAACATCAATATGTAATACTCGACTGTCTACACAAGTCAATCTTGTGCATTGATAGCCAAGGGAATTAGACAAAGATTCAAGGCATACCTAAGAAGGTTTTTCTTAGGCATATATCTTCCTTACAAGTAAAGAAGTGCATTAGGAAAGGATGCAAACTGTTTGCAGTGAACATCCAGGATGTCGAAATTGGGAGAGAGCAGCACATCAAGGACTTCCCAATTCTCATAGACTTTACGGATGTATTTCCTGAGGAAATACCAGGATTACCACTGAAACAAGACTAAGATTTTTCCATAGAATTGACACTAGGGTCAGTTTCGTATTCAAAATCCCCAGATCGCATGAGCGCACCAAATTTGGTGGAGCTCAAGTTGCAGTTGCAGGAGTTGATCGAGAAGGATTATATTCGACTTGGTGTGTCCCCCTGGGGAGAACCTATACCCTTCGTAAAGAAGAAGAACAGTACAATGCAGATGTGCATCGATTACAACCAACTTAACAAGATGACCATCAAGAACTGTTACCTATTCCCTAGGATCGATGACTTGTTTGATCAAGTAGGAGGAGCCAAGATATTTTCAAAGATTGACCTGCGATCTGGTTACCATCAGGTACGGATCCGTGATGAAGATATTCATAAAATGACCTTTTGAACGCAATACGGCCACTACGAGTTTGTAGTAATGCCATTTGGGTTGACCAATGCACCCACAAATTTTATATATGATGAACAATATATTCAATACATACTTAGATAAATTTGTATTGGTATTTATAGACGATATCCTAATTTACTCTAAGAGTAAAGCAGAACATGAGGAGCATCTTCGCATAGTACTACAGGTGTTATGGGAACACTATCTTTATGCTAAGTTTAGTAAATGCAATTTTTACAAACCGCAGATACAATACCTAGGTCACATCATCTCCGAGAAGGGGATAGCTACTGACTCGGAAAAGATTAAAGCCATAGAGGATTGTCCTACTCCTACCAGTTTCATAGACATTAGGTCATTTTTGGGATTAGCTAGTTACTACTAGAAGTTCATCGAGAAATTTTTGAGGATTGCTTGTCCCGTGACTGCTCTACAAAAGAAGGAAAACATGTTCTTATGGATGACCAGGTGTGAGGAAAGTTTTCAAAAGGTTAAACAACTTTTGACAACTGCCCCGATACTACGAATTGAGGATCCTGATGGGGATTTAGTTGTTTACATGGATGCAAGCAAGGAAGGGCTCGAAGGAGTCCTTTTGCAAAAATATTGCACGATCTGTTATGAATCATGGAAGTTAAAGGAAAACAAACAAAATTATCCCACCCACGATCTTGAGTTAGAAGCCATTATCCATGCCTTAAAGATGTGGAGGCACTACCTCATGGGGAAGAAATTTCTTCTAAAGACAAACAACATGAGTCTGAAGTATTTATTTCATCAACCGAATCTAAATACCAGGCAGGCCAGATGGTTGGCTTTCCTTAGCGAGTACCATTTCGAGTTAAATCATATAAAGGGAAATGAGAATAAAATTGTTGATGCTTTAATTCGATGAGCTCATATGTTATATGAGGTGAATTTAAGTCAAACTTATTTGGATTTGCACGAGAGAATTAGGACAAAAAACGAAGTTGACCGTTTCTATGTTAAAATTCTCAAGAAAGTCCAAGAGGACAGGTTTTTTCAACAACAAAAAGAGTATAAGGTAGACAAGACTGGACTATTGTGGTCCAAAGAAAGATTGTATGTTCTAGAAGGAGGGGAAATCAGGTCCAACATCCTCAGGAAATTTCATCGAAAACCCTACTCGGGGTATCCGAGATATCAAAAGATGACATTTGCAATGAAGAAACACTTTTTCTGGCCTAAATTAAAGGCTGACATAGCGTTGTTTATCGCACAATGGCGAGAATTTCAGCTAGTCAAAGCTGGGCACCAACATCCTTCAGGGTTACTACAACTGTTACCCATTCTGAAATGGAAGTGGGAGGTCATTAGTATGTTTTTTATTACAGGTCTACCAAAGAGAAAGAACCAAAATTATTGTATCTTTGTAGTGGTTGACAAGTTGTCAAAAGCAACACACTTTATTTTAGTGAAGTCGACCTACAAGGTAGTTCACATTGTCGACATCTTCTTAAAATAGATATTCAGATTGCATGGGATACCCAAGGAGATCATCTCGGATCGAGACACGAATTTTACCGGAAACTTTTGGAGATTCTTATTCTCCAGTTTAGAGATGTAGTTAAACCTTAGTATTTCTTACCACCCACAGACAGAACGGGTAAACTAGATTTTAGAAGACATTCTTAGGATGTATGTCATGAACAAACCGACCAAGTGGGAGGATTATATGCATCTCATAGAATTTACATCTAACAATGGATACCACACCTCCACCAAGATGAGTCCCTCTAAGGTACTCTATGGTCAAAAGTGTAGAAAACCGGTTACTTGGGACAACTCGGTGGATCGAATCATGTTAGCACCCAATTTACTAAAGGACTTGGAACAATTGGTCACTAAGGTCCAATAGAGCCTTAAATAAGCACAAGAACACCAGAAGAGTTACGCAGATAAGAAAATTAAAGATAAATATTATCAAATTGGTGACCATGTTTACTTAAAAGTAAAAGCAAAGAGAAGCTCATTGACCTTGGGGAGCTGCACAAAGTTGGCACCAAGATTTTGTGGACCCTTTGAGATATTGGCCAAGAGAGGGCCAGTTGCGTATGAATTAGATTTACCTACTCATATAAAGGTTCATAATTTTTTCCATGCATCTATATTGAAAAATATATATATGATACTAAACATGTTATTGATTGGTCCTTTTTACAGGTGGAACATGAAGGGGAGTTTGTATCCGAACCCCTTCATATACTGGACAAGAGAGAGGTGCAGCTCAATAAGTGCACCATAGTTCAGTTGAAAGTGCAATGGAAGAACTTTGAAGCCAATGAGGTTACTTGGGAGAATGAAGCCACCATGAGAGAGGCTAACCCGCCTTATTTCATGATTTCATTCCTAGTCCCTAGAACACCAGGGACGGTGTTTTTCTAAGTGGTTGGGATGTAATATCCTGAATTTTTGACCTAACACTTATGGGCATAAGTCCCATTGCATGTGATGTTTCTTTGATGTTATATTTTGTATATTGGGCATAAGACCCCACTGCACATGAGCATGATGATTTGTTTGATATATTGGGTGTAAGCCGATACATATCTTTCTATTTAGCATATATGCGAGTGCATGTGTTGGGCGTGGACCCTGAAGCACATGATTGATGAGATGTTGTGTTGAACATAAGTTCTGAAGCACATGAATAATTAAATTTTTGTATTGAGTGTGAGCTTTGAAGCACATGGGAAATTTAATGTTTGTGTTCAGCGCGAGCTCTGAAGCACACAAGTATTTGATGTTTGTGTTGAGCATCAGCTCTAGAGCACATGAATTATGAAACGTTTGTGTTGAGCATGAAAATCTGAAGAACATGAAAAGATAAGAATTGGAAGTGTTGGGAATAATTCTTGGAACATTCCAAATTGATGTTGAGTATAATATCTGGAACATCAGATCCTTGGCCAGTGTATCCCTAGGTGTAACTCCATGTTTCTTAGCGTTAAGTGTGGGCTTTGAATAAATGCTAGGAGTTACTGAAAATTACTTATGTTGAGTGAAAATGACTATGATAAAACATCGACCTCATCTTACTTATTTTTAAGTTGATTAAATAAAATTTCGAATTTATGTTTCTCATTAAGCACTGAAGAACTACCATGATATACAAGGTAATCCAACATGCAAGGAGGTTTAGAGTTGCCTAACTTAGTTGACCAACCCTACCTAAAGGCCTTAATAAAAGAAGTGGCTAAGAAAGAAAGAACCATGTGAGTCGGGATCATGCTATATGATGCCCAAGGTAAAAATGTTAACAGTAATATATCTATATATATAGTTTATATATGGTATGAATGAAAGAGTAAGCATATGTATTAATAATAGTAAATATAAATAATAATTGAAGGATCTATGTATTATTGTATACTAAAATAATTAATTAAATATTTTAGTACCTAAAAGGAGTCAAATAGGAACTAGTCAAAGAGTTCCTAAGTTAAGATAAATAAATATTAATTTCACATAAATTAAGTAAAATATTATTTCAAAAAAACAAATGATTTTTGATCTAACTGAAATTTAATTGTCCATTTTCCAAAAGATTGTCTATAAAGACCCAAGCCAAAGAAAGGATTGGGGATCTCAATTCTATGCTATCTGATCATTATTATCCTAAGAATTTTTGAGAGCATTTTTCAAAAAGGAAAGCAATATTGTACAGAACCTAATATTCCAGATAGGTGAAGCCTTACCTTTAGGACCTCTAGACTACTTGCATGTTGGAACGAGCTCGGAGGGATCCGGATTGAAACCAAGCATGGTTCTGGGTTATGGTTGGGTGGAACGTGGTAGTTCCCAAGTTATTCAGTTGACAGATATGAGGTCAGAGTTATCCTTGTTCTTATTAATTCTTTGTGCTTTTGTGTGCATGGTTCTAGCCATCAGAAAAACAACACATTGCACGTATGACGGTTTCTACCTTCTCTTTAGTTCTTATAGTTTTATTAAAGTAGAATGAAAATATGTATATTGTATATTTGCTTCAGTTGGATTCTTCTTTTGTTTACAAAGCCTTAAATCTTGATTTTATTTACATATAAACCCTAGAAGTAGATTATGATGCTACAAGAGAATTTATTTGCTTAAACATGATTACCTATATAGGAAAAATACAGTTTATATTCCTTAGTATTGTTTTAGTTTGTCATATATGGATTTCTTAGATTTCAAAACCCTAGTCATTCAATTAAACTAGCTATTGAAACTCTGCTCAAAACTTTAAAATATAAATCAGAGAATTCATTAAAAACAAACCATTTACTAAGTTATAAACCTACAGACTAGAGAGTCAAATCTCTGAGTTCTAGAACTTAAAACTAGGTTCAAAACATTCTAATATAATTAATAAAACTACCAACTAAAAGAAATAAATTAAACCATAGTTCAAATTTGTCACTCCATTAAAGTCCAAACTCTAAACATATATCTCTAACGCTGGAGGATTTCATATTGCCAGCACGTATGCTTCCATTTTCCATGTTAAAATAAAACATAAACAACATACTAAAAACACCATTCAAATCCTTGAAAATAAACATTTAATCAATGCTAAGAAAACATAAACGCTAACAAGTTTTACAAAACCCAGCCCAGCCATCCAATCCTATATAGGATTGGCTGCATGATAAATCTCACATATTATATTACAAAATCTGTTAAAAAAATCCTAGCCATTAAAACCTGTGAAGGTTTGGCTGTAGGCCAATTCACATACAAACATATCAAACTACTAAAATGATAAACAAAGAACTAGAACTTGCCATTTATATAAATTAAAGTATTAAAGACAAGAATCATTATGTTTGTCATTTAATTAAAACGCATCCAAGATCGAATCCTGTGAGATGTCTAAAACCTCAATAATTAAAATACAAAGTCTAAATCGTTAATCAGTCCATGATCGAATCCTATAGGCGCCATGGCTAAAGAAAAAACATAAATGCTAAAATCAAACCACAAGTCTAACTCGTTAAACAACCCAGTATTGAATCTTGTAGGCACCACTGCTAACAAAAAACATAAACGCTGTGACATGCACAGTAAGGGTTTCACCTCTTAGGATTCCCACGAGAACTTCAATTATAAACCGACACTTTAAACAAATATGAGCTACGCTCTCATAAACCAATTATACAATCACATTGTTAAAAAACATAACACCCATAATTTACAGGCTACGTATCCACCTAATGGTCAAGCTAAGATTCCAAGCTCACGACCGTAAGGTGAAACTACATGAACGATATTTATTAAACTCCTACACCAACGAATTTACCATGATAACATACAATGCATAAAATATATAAGATACACAGTCATGATATGCATGGTGCCATTGCAAGCAATGGCACTGTAAGCCAAGATACACACCATTCAAGTTTAAAACACAGGGTTTCCCATTAAAACAATAAACCAATACATTACAAAACGTCACAACATGACGAAATATTACAGAGAACCGAAGTCTTACGACAGATCCATATACAGTCGCATCCCTTGGATGCCCAAACTATTAAAAATCCCAACCAACAAATCTAATGCGTTTTCCCCACCCAGAGTTCAGAACTCTGCCATAAACAAACATGTAGAGGTAAGGGCCTTTGCATTTTTTTCAAGGCTTACCTATAGAGAGGTTGCGCAGGCCAGCTAAGGAGCCACCATCGAAGCCACGTTTGAGACACCCTTTGCCACCTGCAAAACCAAATACACAAAATCCATGAGAAGTATGCGAGTAATAATGAAATCAACCAAACTCTACAGTATGCAAACCATGTTAAAGCTTACCTTACAGAAGAGCGGGAAGGCTATTGCATTGTGCAACATAGCTCCCGAGAGCTTGAGACCACCCAAAAAACCAGAGAGAGACCAAATGAATCATGTTCCAACCTTAACCAATGCTTGAGGCTTCTTTCCCACACTTCCCAGAAGCAATTAAGGTGCCACCCTGTCCTCCACTATCCACAAAATCCAAACCCACAGAGCTATAGTCAAGCTCACGACGAAACGCCATAGTCCACCACCCCAACGTTAAAACCATAGGAAAACCCACACTGCCACGTTAAAACAAAGTTGTATGGCATAGAAATATGCCATAAACCAAATAATTTTACCCTATAGTTTTCCAAAGCACTTTTTACAAGGTTTTCAATGGTATATGGATCATGCCATAAAACCTATGGCTTATACCATAAAGTTTACAAATTATACAATATATATCAAGGTGGATAAGGTTTTTAAACCTTAAAATAAATAATTACTTACACAAAATTTATAACCATACACTTAATTGATCTTGCATAAATGTAGGACTTAGGCATAGTTAGGCCTAGGAATTTAGTCCTCCTTTCACTAGCTTTGAACATGATAGTGTAGTATAGATGTAGTGTTGTAGGATGTCTTTACTTGCCACAGTCATATATAGAGTTCACTGCCGAAATAACCTGCACAAGAGTAGGGGCCTGCATTAATTCGCAATGAACTAAGTAAGCCCCTCAAAGCAGTAGGAAACCTTAACTTTCCGAGTGGACCTTGAAGGGACAAAACCCCGCCACTCCACCCTTTGACATTCAAATGCAAGTCATACTTTTTAATAAATAAAACCATAAGTTCGAAAAATAAGACATATAAATAGGAAGTAAAATGTAACTTAACCAACATCAACAAATGCCTGATACTAGTAGAGACAGGGAGAGTAATCATATAAAAAAATCCAAGTAATATAACCACATCACATAAACATATCATCATTATATAGGAAAACACATAAAATGGAAAAACAACTTACGACACTTATTTAGTAACGACGAAAGTTACATTCCACAAAAGTTAAAACAATGTCCTTGAAAGATAGCATTTAACTAGCCTACATTTTTTTTATACCAATTTTAGGGACATTACAAAGAAGTTGAGTATATGTTGGAGAATAGAAGAAGAAGAAGAAGTAAGAGAAAGATGCTTTATAGAGATAAACATAGTAGACCATGAGAAAATAAGATAGATAGCGAGGAATGATAAGCCATGCAAGAGAAAAAATAGGATATGAGCAAAGATAAGAGGTTAATTTCTTATTGTAATTGATTAAGGAGGTTATTGTAATTGAAAAATAGGATATACATATTTTTCAACAAAGGAAAGGGGATTTTTTCTAGTTAGTGTGGTGTACTATTTAGAGCATCGATGCATAATTTTCATAAGTGCACCAGTGTGGCCTAATAATTCTAAAAGCATCAGTAAAATAACTTTTCTAAAACCTCTAGTCACATGCATTTGTGAGCATTTTATGCTATGAATAGACAAAGGAGATTTTTTTTGGAGATTGGAGAGGTTCCACAAAAACCATGTTAAACAATGTTTTTTTAGTAGTGTAAGGTTTTAACATAGTGTTAGAGCTCAATGGGCTAAGAACCAATAATATTGGGAGTAGTTGTCTTGTGAAAGATGTAGTATAGTTTGTTTGGGGGCCAGGGGTGAGGATGAAGAAATTGGAAAAGACACAGTCAAGTGGGAATGTCCAAGAGAAAAATGAGAAGGATAATAGATGGATAAAGAGAGGTTACCTAACTTACATTCAACAACAAGAACATGCTTAAAGGATAGAGAAGGAGATGAACAAGACACCATTGCTACTTCATTTTGCGAGGGAGATAATGCAACAAAAACAATGTTAAGCATGAATACCTATTTGGGATTGGAGATGAAGATTATATGGATACACCATAGGGTCTTGACTAAGTGAAATTATATCACAGAGCCTTTGTTCATGGGATATTAAAGAATATCCCTAATTTCACTATATATTGATAAAAAACTACCAAAATCCTTTTGTTGAGGCTCCCTCTCAATACATATCTCAAATTAAAAATAACATATTTTTACGAGACATTCTGTATTTTTAGTAGATACCCCTTTTAATACCCCCCTAATACCTATAAACCCCCCATACCCTACTCCTCGACCCCTGTGGCATACACCTATATTTTGAAGAGCAGTTCAATGCATCATCACACTATTTGGTATGGAAAGTATTGAAGTTACAACCATATAGACTAGAGGCCTCGATCTTTATTGCAAACAGGATAGAATAAATCACAAAGCTATGAAATTTAAATGTGTGCCAATTGGTGATGGCACATGAAGCAAATTTGAGGGTTTTCATTAATTTCAATGGATCATCTACCGACTTATGCTGAAAATTTTCCCATAAGATCATAGCGAAGGCCCTAAAGGTACTAAACCCTCTCGTCCCCTTTCTTGAAGTCATATTTATGATTGAAATAAGTGGAGAGTTATTTGATTAAGACATCTACTTGACATCAAATGATCCTACAAAGTGAGGGAGTGGTAACTTGGAATCGTAGTGTAGAGCAATGTTAGGTGCTAATTGTGATCGGAGCATGGGGTCTTCACTTAGTGAAACCATGTTATAGCGCCTTTGTTCATGGGATATAAAAGAATACCCCTAATTTCACTAGATATTGATAATTACTTATAAAAATCCTTTTGTTGAGCCCCCCTCCCAATACATATTTTCCATTAAAAAAACCCTATTTTTACAATATATTCTTTATTTTTTCTAGAAACCCCTTTTCATAGCCCCCATACCCTATTCCTCGCCCCCAATACCTACAATATATTGACCTTATTTTTCACAGTTAAAAACCCCTTTTATGAATGAACGTGATAAGATATCAACAAAATAAATCCCCGTGGATCGAAGTAAGGTGATGTACATGCATCTACTTTGTGTACACTATTCACAGACCGTACTATCTTACTTATTAGTAGGCTGAAAATCATATATATAAGTGCAATATCTTCCTTATCAGTAGGTGAAGGGCCATAACTCTACTTAAAAAATAATGACTAGATTAAAAATCCAACATAGATAAGCTGAAAATCATTATATATATATATATATATATATAAGTGCAATATCTTCCTTATTAGTAGGTGAAGGGCCATGACTGTACTAGAAAAATAATGATTACATTAAAACTCTCGCATGGGTCGGTCGAAAATCATAATATATATAGAGGGCACTAAACCCTCTTACTTACATTATGGAGGCTAAGAAGACAAGATTTAATACGAATTTTAAACATAAAAGAAAAATTAACTAATTTAATATACTGGACAACGCCCGCGAAAAAGGCTCTCAAACGTAAAGTATGTTTCCCAACTAAATGGGGATGATGCTATAAATATATCATAATGCGTGGCACACGACCTTTTCTTGTTACTTTAGCAATTCAATCATCAATTCCATCCTCTAATAAGAGTGGCAACCTGCGGTATTTCTCTTCCTCATCCTCCGAAATCCTATATATATATATTGCCGCGCAAGTTTCTCTTATCAGGATATCATCTGAAATTTCTGGTATTTCTTTTTCATTTTGGTTTTATGATCAGTTTATTTGTGGTTAACTAAAGATTTTGCGGAGGTTTTGGAGAAAGTAGGGAAGCATTTCACAGCTAAACGTGACTGATAGATTTACTTCCTCCATAGTCAAAAGTAAAGACAGGAATCTAAATTCAGCAGAGAAAGAAGATTCCGTGTTTCAAACTATGGGATATCCATATTCAGGAGCTTCCAACGAAAGATATGGAAAATTTACATTCTCCCTTTGGAACCCAACCGAAGCGCAGCAAGAGATTTTGGAACAAATGTTCAAAGAAGGGCAGTGGAACCCTACTCACACTCTCATAAATGAGATTACCAATATTTTGAAGCCTCACGGTGATGTAGAACCAGAGGATGTGTTCTTCTGGTTTCAGAATGCTGAAGCTCGCAAGAACCAAAGACAAGAGAACAACTCCTTCAATGGTAAACTGTAAACTATACTTGTTTTTTCTTTGTATTTTTTTTGTCATTTCCATCTCAATTTCTTATTTTGTAGCCCTATACTGCATGTTCAGAGTCAGATATTACAGCAGCTGAGCTCTCATTGCCTACAGCTTCAGCAATTACCTCGCTTGAGCTCTCATTGCGTACACCCTCAGCAATTACCGCGGCTGAGCTCTCACTACATACGACCCAGTTTGCAGCACAAGTAAGACGAATATATTTCACCACCATCATTTATATAAATACAGCCAAGTTTCAAATATGTTACTCATTTTCTGATTGATTGATTGTCTCTCTAATTTGTGTTGTAATTTAGCACGGTCAAGTAGAACCAGTTTCCAGTACTGCAACACAGACTTTGCTGCCTATTAGTCAGTTTTTAGAATCCCCCCAGAATGAAATTACGCTATGGGGAGTTCACTACAGCGGCAATTTCAGTAACCATACGTCGAATAACGCAGGAGATAGAAATGAGGGATCGTTGCCTTTTTTTATCGAGATAGCCCCAGAGCGGCAAGAAGATGAAAGAAATTATGAAACACTTGAGTTGTTTCCATTGAGTCCTGATGGGAACCTGAGATCTAGATAGCTTTACCTCAGGACAATTGAAGTTTGTCAAGCAATTTAAATGGAAGATTGGTATGAACTAAGTTGTGGCAAGATGAACGCCTTACCCATCTAGTGCTTTTCATTTATTTGAAGTGCGAACAACTTTTCCTTCCCGGTGGATCTTAAAAATGTTACGTATGAATAATCTTTATTCTTTTATTAGGTCAAAGATTTAAATTCATACCATCTATATGCATAGGATGTTTACATTTAACCTGTAAGGTTATTATATTTTAATAGTTGTTTAATGTTTATTTCTTTTAAAAGGTTTAGAAAGAAGTATTTAGTGCTTACCAGAATGGTTTAAAAAAATACCTCTCTCATAAACTTTATTTTTAACCATCAAGTCCACTAATATCCATTTTCATTTCAATGACAAATCAATGCAATGTGTTTTTGTAAATGAGATTCGATTCCCGCCTATTGGAAAAAACAAATGAAAGGAAAACACATGCTTAAACTCTTATGCAATAAACCACTCCTTGGATTGTCATATATTTACATGTATAGAAACTCAAACAGACTTGATTTTACATGTACATAGTTTCTAAAACTTGATTACATGTATCATAATGATAATCTCTGATCTCATTCTTGGTTGGTTGGGTTCACAATAGGTATCAAGTTTGTTTTTTGTGCATTCAGGTAAACGATGTTCATAATGGAGTATGTATTCGTAAATGTTTATAATGGATGTTCATAATGGAGTATGTATTAGTAAAATATATCCTCCTTAGAAGAGGATATTTATATTTATTTGGAAGATATATTCATAGAATTATATTCATATGTTCAATATATATATATATATATATATATATATANATGTTTTCAATTTTCAAGTTATTTTTATTATCTCATTTACTTAATTCTAATTAGGTTAGTAAAATTAATTAAAATTTAGTCAAATGGTTAAATTAGTTGGATGTTCAAATGAAAGACAATGGATATCTTATTTTGTAGGAATGTTTGGTTATGGTTAAATAATCCTTTGCAAAAGGATGGTCAAATGAAAGACAATGGAGATCTTATTTTGTAGGAATGTTTGGTTATGGTTAAATAATCCTTTGCAAAAGGAATGTGTGACTAAATATTATTATGGAAAATGATTTAATTTGCAAGTATTTTTTATTATGAATGAGTTAAATTTGTAAGTATTTTTTAGTTAGGATAAATTTTTGAATGAAGTTAAGATTAAAATTTGATTAAATTATTTTACTGAAACAGTCCCTGAGTTTGTTGAAACAGTTTTACAGTTTGCTGAAATTGTACTGTAGCATGTTGAAACTGTTATGTAGGATGTTATTTTGTTGTTACACTTGTAGAAAATGATATTTGTAATCGTGTGGTTGTTGATTTGAGTTGTAAGTGTTGCTCTGTTGATTTGAGTTGTAAATGTTGCAGAGAGCAACACTCCCTGGCCTTTCTTCATGGTATCAGAATATAGATTTGTCCATCTATGTCTGTGTTTGACTTTATCTAAATGTTTAACTTTATTTTTTATAATTATTTGTTTTAAATTTTGAAAAAGTGCACTAAAATCAATCCAGACAATACACTTATCTCATCATCAATTCCTTTAATCCAATCCAAATCCTAAAATAATTATTAAAGCACATCCTTATTAATCACACTCAATATAAATAGAAGAAAAAGGCTCAAAGAACGTTTGCCATAAATCATAATCAATATTGGAAAGGAAACGGGCTCAAGGAACGTGAACGTTTGGCATGATGGAGAATCCACCATTTTCCCAGGCGAAGCCATGACAATAGACAGAAACTAAAAATCAAAACGGATTTGCCATTGCATCACATAAGGAAATGATCACAGAGATTTTAACGTACCCTCAATAAAATGGGATCACATTATCCAATCAAATCCCACACTACTGTGCGCCAATGTGCATCCAAAAATTTACAGCCATTTGTAGAATGACCCGCGACTGCAGAACCAGGAAACCCCCCATCTACAGCACATACTGATTCGATTGGCCTCCAAGGAATGTCATCTTTCTCAAACGGTCAGAGCAACTTGTAATGCCTACCTCTGAAGAAGTTGCAGAGGCACTGCAATGAGTGAGTGTTGTGGTTAAAAACATAGGGCAAGGATGCATTGATGAGATATTTGATGCCTTCCTAGAAGTTAACAAAGATTCGCAGGAAAAGAGTTATTCACAGAGTTTCTGAACGTGCATTTAGATTTTTAGCTTCCACCTTTTAAGAGAGATGCTAGACCTAACATGGAATATTGGGCCAAAGTTGGAATTCATTGTGCAAACCATTTGGAGGACAAGTACCAGCTCTGAGAGACATTGGCTTGGCATGTTTTTTACCTTTAGTGGTGTAGCTTAATTGTCTATGTTTAAAGCTATCCTTTTCTAATTTTATTTTATGATATATATTTGAGTGTTCTTTATTTACTTTATTTATCATATTGGTTTATGAGGTGTGAGGAATCAAAATGATGCCATGTTAGCCACAAAGTTCCAAGTTGTTTAAAGTGGTAATTTGTTTTAATAGTATATTTTTTAATTGGGACCAATAGGTAAGTGTTGATGTGACTTAAAATGATGTTTTAAATTTTAAATATTCAGTTGCAGCTTTGAACCTGGATTCAGTTGTAGCTCTATTTTTTTCTGTTTCTCAGTTTTATTCATTTCTACATTAATATCTAACACTTCTTTTTAATGGAGAAATCAATTTTCTACCACATGTAATTGTTTCATGCATTCTTCAAAGTTCTTCTTTCCAAGAGGCTTGGTAAAGATATGAGGCACATTACAGTGGTATTACAATAGATCAAGTCAATTTAATTTGATTGTATATTTTCTCTTACAAAATGATGTTGAATTTCAATATGCTTGGTTTTGACATGATAAATTGGGCTGTGTGCCAATTTAATAGAGCTATGATTGTCTCATTTGAGAAAAGTTGTCTTCATTTGTTTATTTCCAATATCTTCAAGAATTCTCCTTAACCAAACAACTTCACAAGTAGCATTGGATATAGCTTTGTATTCAGCTTTTCTTGATGATAAAGAAACAGTTGGTTGTTTCTTATTGCTCCATGACACAACCCTTGTACCTATGTTGAATGCATATCGTAAAGTTGATTTCCCGTCATCACGATTTCCATCCCAATCTGAATCAGAGTAACTTGTCAACTCAACATCACAATTATCAGTATACATAATACCAAAATTAACAGTTCCTTTCAGATATCGAAGAACTTTCTTCGCAGCTACCCAATGACTTTCAAGTGGCTTAGGCATGAATTGACTAAGAATACTCATTGAATATGCTATATTTGGCCTCGTAGTAGTGAGATAGTTCAAACTTTCCACCAAGTGTCGACACAAAGTACCATTTACCTCTTTAGTTTCATCAACACTATATAACTTAACATTCTGTTCTAAAGGTGTTGTCACTGGTTTGCTACCAAGATCTAGGTGCTTGTTTCAAACCATATAAAGATTTCTTTAGCTTACAGACAAGATCCTCTTGTCCGTTATTTATAAATCCGCGAGGGTGAACCAAATAAACTTCTTCTTTTAAATCACCATTTAGAAATGCATATTTAATATCTAACTAAAGTATTTTCCAATTGTGTTGTGTAGCTAATGCAATCATGACTCTTATTGCATTTAACTTATCTACATGTGCAAAAGTGTCTTCATAATCAATTTCTTCCTTTTGTGAATATCATTTTGCAACTAATCTCGCCTTATATTTGTCAATACTTCCATCTGCATGAAATTTATTTTTATACAACCATTTACATCCTATGGGAACTTTGTTTTAGTGCAGTTCTCTTAATTCCCATGTTTCATTCTTCATTATTGATTCATATTCTTCATTCATTGCATTTTTTCATTCCTCATGATTTTTGGCCTGTTCATAAGTAACAAGTTCTTCAATATTCATTACTTATGTCATAAATGCATAATCTTTATACTTGGAGGATACCTAAATTGTTCGTGATAACCTCCTTTACCGTCCACCACTTTTTTCACTTTCACTTCTTCTTTTATGAGGTGTAGGATCCCCTCTAAGAGGAGTGTTTGTAGTATCCATGCTGCTTTCACTTTGTTCTTGTACCTGTTTTTGCTCGTGTACCTGTTCTTCTACCTATTCCTGTTGACCATCTATATCAATTGTAACATGAACACCATTGTCATAAGGAGTATGCCAGACATCATATTTACTTATTTCACCATCTGTATTCTCATGAAAAATCACATCTCTGATTTCTATGAGCTTATGTGTACTAAGATCAAACATTTTGTATGCCTTATGATCATCACAATAGCCCAGGAATGTATACTTAATGGATTTTGCATCAAGTTTTATTCTCTCATCTTTGGGAATATGAGCAAATGCCTTGGAACCAAATACTCTTAAATGACCAACTTCAATTTTATAGCCATAAAGGACTTCAAAAGGCATTTCAAGATCTAGAATCTTAGTTGGACTTCTAATTTTAAATAAACAACAGTATTAATGGCTGCCCAAAAACCATTAGAGATATTTTTACCTTTTAACATGTTGTGAGCACATTCCACTAATGTCTTGTTCTTCTGAGTGAGCTACACCATTTTGTTGTGGTGTAGAAGGCACTGTGAATTATTGAATTATCCCATTGTTCTCGAAGTAGATTTTGAAATCCCCTTAGGTATATTTTCCACCTTAATCAGATCTCAGAATCTTAATGCATTTTCTTGTTTTATTTTCCACCATAGTTTTAAATTCTTTAAAATGTTTAAACACATCACTCTTTTTCCTTATAAAGTAAACCCAAGTAAATATCGATCTGTCATCAACAAATATAAGAAAATACCTTGTACCACCAAGTGACATTGTTTACACGGGACCATAGACATTAGTATCTATTAATTCAATTATCTCTCTTTGTTGCTTCTCTTTATGCACTCTAAATTCGTCCCTATGTTGCTTACCAAACACACAAGATTTACATTCTATATTCTCATTCTTTAAAACAGGAAGCCCTTCAACCATCAATTTCTTCTGAAGTAGTACTAAGTCATTTTGATTAATATGTCCATACTTGTGATGCCATAACTCTTCACTTGTCATTGTTGTAGATGTTAATGCTTGATGATTGGACTTTGTTACATCAAGTTTATACATTCCTCCAATTCTTGTCCCTGTGGCTATGACTTTATAACGATTCTCAATATCCTTTATAAGACAGTGAGATTGTATAAATTCTACATTCAAATTTTGATCAGTTATTGAGGAAACATAAATCAAATTCTTTTTGATGCTTCAAACATACAACACATTGTGAATCTGTTTCATTTGTCCATTAGGTAAATTCATACATATTACTCCATAACTGTTAATCTTATGAGATCTATTATCTCCTAAATATATGTGTGTTTCATTTGTGCTCTCATGATATTCATCAAACCACTCTTTGACGCAAGATATATGAGCTGAGGCACTTGAATCTATGAACCATGCATTTTCATCATCAGTTTTTGCAGACAATGCAGCTTCATAAACAAACAACTTTAAATTCTTAAAATCATCATTGATAGAGGTGTCAGTTCTCACATAATTTCCATTATGTTTTTTGAACTTTTGTTTGGATTCATTAGCTTTCCTTTTATAACAATCTTTAGCATAATGACCAGGTTTCCCATAGTAAAAACAACCATCATTTTCCTTATCATGTGCATCAAATTTTAATGGATTCATACCTCTGTTCCTTGGCTAAAACTTGCTTGCTTTGTTTTTGTCCCATGGCTTGCCCTTGTATGTTTTTTTTCCTTTGGTTACTTACGCTAATTCTGAAGTATGAGAGTCCATCTCAACCACCTTCATTATTTCTTCTTCTTGTAGAAGAATACATGTTAACTCAATAAATGTAGGTGGCTTTTGTCTACCTCCTAGAATTGAAATACAGACATGATAATCTCTGATTAAACCTTTTAATGTAATAGTTACCATGTTAGAATTGGAAACTTTATCACCAATTGCAGTTAACTGATCATGTAGATCTTTAATTCTGGAAGCATAGGTGGCAATATTCTCATGTGCTTCCATTTTCATGCACAATAACTTAGTCTTCAAAAACATAATCCTATTTGAGTTTGTAGTTTCATACAAACCTCTTTAATTCTAGAAGCATATGTGGAAATATTCTCATGTGCTTCCATTTTCATGATCCATTAACTTAGTCTTCAAAAACAAAATCCTATTTGAGTTTGTAGTTTCATACACACCTTTCAAAATCTTCCAGGTCTCCTTGGAAGTTTTACAGTCTCTTATGTGTGGAATTATGTTGTCCTTGATAGACATCAGTAACATTACTTTGGCCTTCATTTCTCGTTTTTCCCATTCTGTACCAGCAATACATGTGGGTTTGGTTTCATCTCCATTTACAAGACTCCATATATTCCATGCTTAAAAAATAGTCAATATCTTAAATTTCCAATCAATCTAATTATCATCATCGAGCTTGGATGCTTCATTCACATAATTATGTGCAAATGAATTCGACATTCCTGCGGTAAAATTCCTTAAACAATTAAAAAAAAACCTGGCAAATGTCTATCAGTAAAATTGTCAAGCTCCTGCTTTGAGCAGCTTGGCACTTGTTCGAAGCCATAGATCAACAACAAAATGGGTTTGGTCTAGTCACCAACTAAACCAGTCGTGCCTCCACGAAAAATCTTGACCTCTTCTCAAGGCACCAACACGGCCTCTCTCGGCCCCCACGACAAATGCGCCTCCTCTACCCGTATGCCCAATCTGAGCTCTGATACCAAAACAAAGTATACTAGAGTTTAACAGAGATGAAGCTCTTAGACTTTATTGTTTTCCAAGGAGGAAATGCATTACATATATAGCTTGTCACACAAGCAACAAATCCCTACAATAATAGATATGATAAAATAAATAAAAGCAAGTATGCATTCAGTTGCAGTTATTTCTAAACATGGATTCAGTTGCAGTTGTTTCTATTTTATCTCATTTCTATTTTATTTATTTCTACATTAATATCTAACAACAAGTGCTCCCATCTCCACTATTGGTCCTGAATTTAGTCACTTCTCCATAACTTATATACTAAGAAGCTATGTTTTGTCATTTACATATATAAAATAAAGGCCTTTGGAATGATAATGTTTAGTTGCTATATTTTGTGATATAGGGATAGAAAATGAAAAAGTTGTAATAATAATGTTTTTAACTTTTAGATTCTCTAAATAACTTAGTATAATTTTACAATGCCTTTCTAATTTTTTTACTTAACAATACCATTCTATTTTTTTACTAAATTACTTCACAATGTTTATAATATTTTTATTAAAATAATATAATCATTTGATTTTCAATTTTTAAACTTTAATTGAAATAAGAGTTTCATGATAATTTACCCAATCTTGGAAATACAACATAATTTAGGAGACATTACCATTTGAGTAATACAACATAAGAAGTTACATAATATGATTCTATTATATTAGTCTATTTCCTTTGTATCAAGATTTTTTTAATGTCATTATCTCTTTAGATTTTTACAAATGGGAATGAATATACATAAATCATATTGTTTTTATTGGGAGATGAAGAACATGCATACCACCAATTGAGTTAGTAATTAATTATATTCTCAATTGAGTTAGTAATTAATTATATTCTCAAATGTATTACTTTTGAAAGTGTTACATATTGTTTTTTATTGGGAGATGAAGAACATGCATACCACCAATTGAGTTAGTAATTAATTATATTCTCAAATGTATTACTTTTGAAAGTGTTACATCTTTTGTGGAATTGAATTGTTAGAATTTTATAATACATTTAGTTATTATACAATAATAGATTTTCCATAAATGTAAATAGAGTGCTTGCATATACATTTCATTATTTTATAATGTAAATGCAAGTAAAGTGGTTGCATATTTTTTTGAGATTATATTCTCTAGCAATCATATATTTCTAAATAATTTTGTTTTTCTATAAATAATAAGGATAACAAATTGAAATAAACATTTTGATTAGAGTAAACTTACTTGTTTTTTGAAAATGCTTTACCCCTCACTCTTACAACGAGCTTGTCTCATAAGCAAATACATCGTCTAGATGATGCATTGAATCACAAACCATAAAACTTAACAACTAGAGCGGGACTAGGGATCAAATTTGAAGGTTACAATCCCATTTCACTTTGAATAGGAGTGAGAAATTGAACCCTTCAATGTTGATATGTAACAATAAATCATTATTTTCATTCGAAAATGTAAGTGTACAACAAAATTTCATTATTTATTAAAAACAACGTATAGCAAAAAAATGACAATAAGAAGAAACCTCAAGTGATTCAACATTTACATGGAATTAGTGAGGTAAACCATGTACATGATGATTTATGAGGTCTAAATTATTTTTATGGGGGATTACTGAAGATTTAGTATAGAGGTGGAGAGACTAAAATAAAGTTCGGGAATAAAGAACATGTATCGGTGATGGAAGATGAGATTGGGAAAAATCCCATTTAGAAAGAGATTGGTGCACTTGTTTTGTTAATGTGAACATTGCAATAACCATTAGGATTATTGGCCTATTTATTTTGTGAAGGGAAATGTTTGTTTCCTATCATGAAAAAGTGATTAGAGTAGTTGAGAACTACTAGCAACCTTATCTAAATGCATAATATGAAATTGGGGACGAAAGTAGCCTCATGGAGAACTAAAGCTTATTTTTATCTAGAACTGTTTTGAGGAGAGCTCCACTACTATAAGTGCTATGTTACAAGGCCAAAAGAGATCAAACATCATATCCATAGAATTAATAACAAAAACTAAAAATATGAATTTTGTCTAGTGCTAGTGTATTCACCTAAAACTAGTGTACTTCTAACATTATACATCCCTCAGAGATTTAAAATTGTTGATCCTTGTTGTGACCACATGATCATTACCATAACCAATGGTTTAAAGAAACAACATAAAAGTAAAAAAATTAGACGAATAATTTTTCCATGACATTTTACCTTGTTCTTAAATGAACTTTTCTACATGTTATTAAAATCATTGTATTATTATCTTTCCAACTAAAAACATAAGTTTTTTCCGATCCACATTTCCATTAACGAAAAAAAAAGTTACAAATACCATCACAAATCTAATTGATATGCTTTTACATATGCACCCTGTTAGGATATTTAGACACTTAGGAGTTAGTTAAGATCAACTTGTGTAATATATCCGTTAGGTAAAAGTGTGTTTCTTTAGTATGCATTAGTATGCATTTGTAAATATTCTAATCCGACGGTCACGATATGTTCTAGACATAGAGTGATTCGACGGTTCAACTTCTCTTAGATCATACCTACCATTGATCTGTGGCTTAACAACTGATTGGTCAATGATCTTTATTTAAAGAGCATAGAGGGTCCTTGGCTAGTTGATCGATTATGAGAAGCTCATGTAACTTTCTTTCTTTTGCATAATAAATTGCTCCAAGTAGCTATTTGGCTCAGGCTATGGATTGTTTCCCTCTCAAGGGTTTTAACCACGTGACAAACATCGGTGTGTTGATCTGTGATCTATTTGTGTGAAGCGGTTGCTCAAGGTGTTCGGTCTTTTGGGAGTACCCTGTGTACCCGAACATGGTATTAGAGCTTTTATGAAGAGCCGCTTTCGGTTTTGATCTAGATCTGGAACCCGTGTTGTTGAAGCTTTGAAAGGGTTTCTGGTTTTGGATTTTCTGTGCATTTTTAGCTTGTGGGAGTTGTTCCATTGCGTCCGAAGCACCATTTCCATTGGGAAATAGATTTCATTTCATCAAAATCTATTTCCAATTGTTCCAGAAACACCCATTTCGGCAAATCTGAAGGTATGATGTTACAGTGACAGATTTCTTTTTATAAAATCTCTCATATCTTATCAGTTTTATTATTAGATCTTTTTTGTTTTAGTCTCGGACTATTGCCTTCCTTGACTGTGTATGATCTTTTCCATGCACCTTGCACGATCGCGGTGAATCAAAAACAATAAGGGAATTTTTTTTTTTGTCTTCTCCGCTACGTATGCTCTTTGCTGTGCACCTTGTGTGATTACAACAAATCGGAAACAAAGAGAAAAATTGAAAACGTAGAATTTTCGGGTAAGCTAACCAAGATCTAACACCATTGTGTGGAAAAAGTGTTTTTTGTTTTTGTTTTTGTTTTTTTTGTGATTTGCAGGAAAAAAAAAGGCAAGCACGGAGAACGAGAGAGAAGAGTTTTTTTTTTAAAAAAAAAAAAAGAAAGAAAAGAAAAAAGCCCCCTTCCTCTTTCCATTCTTTTACGTAACTTTTAAACTTAGCTCACTTGGTCCAAAGTTGCTTTATTCCTTAATAGGTCTTGAGTTCAAGTCTTATTAAGCTACTTTTTAGTGCAGACAATTTCTATTTTCAAGTTACTTTATTGTAAAAGTGCATCTCACATAAATAGACTAAAATAAAAAGTGAGTCACTTAAATCTTTTAATTTATTTCCGCACTATTTAAAAGTAACATTAATGTAAAAGTGAACCTCACTTTTTTTCAAATGTGGTTCACCATTTGTTAGAGGACTACTCTATGGAAAATTCCAATACCTGATATTCAAACTGAATCAAGGTATGGTCAACTCATCATTCACAAAATTTATTACAAAGGGCTCCACAAGAGCATCATATCACTTACAAGAGTAGAACCTGGGTGGGGAGGGTAACATCATTCCTCCCAACCACCCAAGCTACATCCATTTGACAAAAGTGAACCTCACTTATTCTACAAAAGTGATTCACTTCAAAACAACTTTATTGTAAAGTGATTGTCAAAGGTTGATCTTGGAAAGAGGGGGGTTCTTTTTTTTAGTTGGTCAAGTTAATATCTATGATGTCACTATTGGGGACATCTTTAACATTTTCTTTGATCAAGCATAACTTCATCATCCAGAATCGGTTTTTAGTGCCGTTTTTTTTAAACCGCATATTTTTTTGAGCTCTTTGGAACTAGATAGTTACTTTCTATTTTTTCAGCTATTATTTTACAGTATGGCCACCCCTTTTGATATTATACTTACAAGTTCTAACTATTTCTCATGAAAATCTCGTATGGAGGATGTTCTACGAAGTAGGATACTTTTCAGGATAACCTCACGGAAAAAAACAGAGCCCACTGATGATGATAATAAAATTAAATGGGAAAATAGATGTGATGAAGCTCATGGATTGATTGAGATGTCAATCTCTATTGATTTGCGATTTCACATATCTAGAATTGATGAACCTGATAAAGCTTGGGAAAAGTTGGAATCCGTGTTTGGTAAACACAATGAAATTCAGGGTCATCAACTTGAGAATGAGTTGCTTTCCTTGAATCCAAATGATTTTTCATGCATTCAAGACTATTTATCTAAGTATAAAACTCTTAGACTCTTATGTGCAGAATGTAAGATTAAGAAAGAAGACAAACAATGTATTTATCATATTCTTTCCAAACTTGGACCTGCATATTCTGTGTTTGTATCTACATTCTAGTCCATGAAAGAATCCTTGACTGCAACTAGCTATCAAGAGCCTAGTCTTGAATCCTTTTGTGATTCCTTAATTAGAGAGCAAGATAAGCTCATTCATCTTGGAATAATTAACAATGCAGATACATCTGGGAAAACCTTATTGTCCCAATAGAAAGAAAAATCCAAGCCTCCCAAGAAACATAATTCTTGCAATAATAAGCCAAACAACAAGGGTCCCAAACCATCTTAGTCAGCTCCTTCCTTAGAAAATGACAAAGGATCCAAGCCAAAAGGAAATAAAACTGAGCGTCATTGCAATTTTTGTGGGAAAGATAATCATGATGAATCTAAGTGTTTCAAGAAGATGGTAGCCTTGGAAGCAACAATGAAGAAGCACCACATCAGCCTAGATTCGTCTTCAGAATCTAACTCTCATGGACATGCACTTTGTGCTTCTGGCTACTCTTATACTGCATCTTCTTCTTCTACTTCAAATGAATGGCTCATTGATTCTGGAGCATCTTATCATATGGCTAAGGATCAAGCCATCTTTTCTACTATGCATGAGTGTAAAACCAAACAAATATTTGTTGGTGATGATAGATCTCTAAGTGTTGTAGGATCTGGAATAGTTCCTGTAGAAAATGGTCATTTCAATGATGTACTATGTGTTCCAAAAATTTCCTGCAATCTGTTATCAGTCTATAAAATTACTAATTCAGGTGAAGGTAAAACTGTGACGTTTACACCTCACCAAGTTGTAATCAAGGATTTTAAAAATCCTCAAAATGTCCTTGCTACTGGAACTGTTCATGATATTACCAGGTTGTACAAATTTAACAACTTTGGGTCATCACCTTTTCCTTCAGTTTTTTTTGCTCATAGTGATAACTTGAGCAAACTTTGGCATGAGCAATTTGGTGAGTTAAATTATCGCTCATTTCAACAACTATGTAAAGACAATATGGTGATTGGTCTTCCAATGGTATTTTGCAAGGATGGTGTTTGTTCTGGTTGTGTACTCAAAAAACATCATCGGGACAGTTTTGACAAACGTGCCTCTTGGCACACCTCGATTCCTTTGGAGCTTGTGCATAGTGACTTGTGTGGTCCTCTTCCATCTACTTCCTTTTCTGGTTTCAAATATTTCTTAACTTTTATTGATGGCTACTCCATATGCACTTGGGTTTACTTCCTAAAACTTAAGAGCGAAGTATTTAACATGTTATTGGCCTACAAGGCCCTTGTTGAAAAACAATTTGGTCATCAAATTATTAAGTTAAGATCTGACAATGGAGGAGAATATGTTAACAACAAGTTCACTACTTTTTGCACTGAATAAGGAATCCAACAACAACACACTGTTCCATATACACCACAACAAAATGGTGTAGCTGAACGGAAGAACCACACCTTAAAAGAAATGGCTAATTGTATGATCCACTCTAAGGGACTAAGTCTTCAATATTGGGCTGAGGCCATAAATTGTGCAAATTACATAGTTAATCGCACACCCACTAAAGTTTTACAAGGTATAACACTGAAATAAGCATGGAGTAAAATTAAACCAGATGTAAGTCACTTTCATGTGTTTGGTTCTGAAGCATGGGCTCACATTTCGGATGAAAAATGGAAAGCATTGCAGCCTAAAAGTGAAAAGTGCATATTTGTTGGATATTCAGAAGATGTAAAAGGTTATAGACTTCTTCAGCCACATTTTCATGATATAATTATTAGAAGAGATGTTAAATTTGATGAAAATCTCTTGGCTTGTGAGCCTAACTTGGAGGGTGTGCCATCTTTGGCCCGTGAGCCTGATTCGACGATTGTACCTTCTTCTTCTTCTTCCAACTTCTTAACAGGTTTCCAACTCCAGTTTCTGATGATGACACTGAGGATGAAAATCCACCTCCGCCTGCTCATGTTCCTCCAATTACACCAGCACCAATGCCTCCTCGATGGGCCCGTTCAACATGTGAAGCAGCTGGTGATCCTAGAGATCA
This sequence comes from Pseudotsuga menziesii, assembly GCA_001517045.1. Classification (NCBI taxonomy): domain Eukaryota; kingdom Viridiplantae; phylum Streptophyta; class Pinopsida; order Pinales; family Pinaceae; genus Pseudotsuga; species Pseudotsuga menziesii. The sequence goes on from LPNX010921562.1 coordinate 364,457, forward strand.
ACGTCGAACACGTTCTCAGTTTCAGCGAGCCTCTTCCCTTTTGGCTCAAGTTTCCGAGAATCATGATCCAGAAACTTTTACAGAAGCTTCAGGAAATCCAAATTGGGATGCAGCTATGGATGAAGAATATTGTTCCTTAATGGTGAACAATACTTGGGATCTTGTTCCTCTTCCAAAAGGAAGAAAACTTGTCAGATGTAAATGGGTCTATAGAACTAAGTATGCATAAGATGGAAGTGTTGAAAGACTTAAGGCAAGGTTATTTGCCAAAGGTTTTTCCCAAGTTGAAGGGATTGACTACAATGAAACCTTTTCCCTTGTAGCCAAAATGAACTCCATCTACCTTGTTCTTTTCCTTGCAGCCTTACATAACTAGGAAGTCCATCAAATGGATGTCAAGTCTACCTTCTTACATGGTGATTTACAGGAGGAAATTTACATGGAACAACCTCTTGGATATGTTAAGAATAACTCTAGCCTTGTTTGTCTCCTTAAGAAATCCTTATATGGCCTTAAGCAAGCTCCTAGAGCTTGGTATGCCAAAATGGATAGCTTTCTCCTTGACACTGGTTTTTCTAGATGCCATTCTGACCCCAATGTCTATACCAAGAAAGTAGGAAACCATCTCATCATACTTGTTCTTTATGTTGATGATCTTATCCTTACTGGTAGTGACTCTAAACTTATAACCCATGTGAAATCCAGTCTTAAGAAAATTTTTGAAATGTCACACTTAGGACATTTGCATTATTTTCTTGGTCTCCAAGTCTTGCAAACCAAAGAAGGAATCTTTCTTTCCCAGTCTAAGTATGCTTGTGACCTTCTTCGTCGCTTCCACATGGAAGATTGTAAACCAACCCCTTCTCCCTTCCAGTTTGGAGTCAAAATTTCTGCCACTTGTACTTCCCCTGAAGTAGATGCCACATTGTCTCATCAGCTTGTTGGTAGTCTTTTATACTTGACTCATTCCCATCCTAACCTTTCCTTTGCCGTTGGTTGTGTTGCCCGTTATATGAAAACTCCTCATGAAAGTCTATGGAAAGCAGCTAAAAGAATACTTCAATATATTCAAGGTACAATTCAGTTTAGGATTCATTACAATACAGGGGGAAACCTTTGTTGGTTGGTTTCACTGATTTAGATTGGGACGACGATCCTGATGATCGAAAGTCTACTGCAGGTTATGTTTTCAGTCTGGGATTTGGACCTGTCACTTGGGATTGTAAGAAACAACAAGCTCTTGCTCTTTCTTCAGCAGAAGCAGAATATCGAGCCGCAGTTAATGCCAGTCAGGAAGCTTTATGGCTTCGACATATCCTTTTAGAGTTTGGATTCGAACAGCAGCAATCTACTCCAATTTTGTGTGATAATCAAAGTGCCATTAAGCTTTCCAAAGATCCAGTTCTACATCAGCGCAAAAAACACATTGATCTACACATGCACTTTATTAGAAATCTTGTTCATGATAGTGTTATTGAAGTTCTCTATTGCCTTATAGATGATCAAGTTGCAGACATGTTCACCAAATCTCTTACAAAAGAGAAGTTTTCTAAACTTCGATCTATGTTAGGAGTTCAGGAATGTGTCCTTAAGGGGGGATAGGCTCTAATTCCTCCTTCCTTCTCCTAATAGTGTCACTTTTGTAAATCCTTCAATCCTATCCCAAGTTGTTCTTAAGGGGGGATGTTAGGATATTTAGAAACTTAGGAGTTATTTAAGATAAACTTGTGTAATATATCCATTAGGTAAAAGTGTGTTTCTTTAGTATGCATTAGTATGCATTTGTAAATATTTTAATCCGACGGTCACGATATGTTCTAGACAAAGAGTGATCTGATGGTTCAACTTCTCTTAGACCATACCTACCATTGATCCGTGGCTTAACACCCGATTGGTCTATGATCTTTATTTAAAGAGCATAGAGGGTCATTGGCTAGTTGGTCGATTATGAGAAGCTCATGTAACTTTCTTTCTTTTGCGTAATAAATTTCTCCAAGTAGCTATTTGGCTGGGGCCATGGAATGTTTCACTCTTGAGGGTTTTAATCACGTGACAAACATCGGTGTGTTGATCTGTGATCTATTTGTGTGAAGTGGTTGCTCAAGGCGTTTGGTCTTTTGGGAGTACCCCGTGTACCCGAACACACCCAGTTCATGAGTAACTAACCATTTAATTTCAAACTTTGCCTAATCCCTAAGCATTGCCTTCACCATAATAAACCTAAGTATTAGAACACTTGAACATTTATCCTTCAAACTTTAGTCTTGAGTCTACTAACATCTAGATGTCAAATGAGAGGGATTGATAGGGATTCCTATTTCTCTTTTCAAAACTTAGTGCATATAATTATTATTCAAACACATTGAAAAAGTATCCTTCAAACTTCAATGTGGATCTTACTAGTATCTAGATCTCACACAAGAAGGAGTTTGAGAGGGCTTCCACAATTATCTTTTCAAAATTCCATCTTATATTTATGTAAAAAGGTTAGACAAAGAAAAAGGACTATTATATATTGTAATCTCTTTATGAACCTTACATGATTAAAAAATGTTATTTTGACAAAAATCAAATTTACAATCTCTTCTCTTAAATTTTGGGTTGATAGGTTTGATGAGTGGTATCCAAGGTAATCATAGACTCCATTTGATATGTCAACATTATGAACCTTTATCAAGGTTCCACTTTTTAGTGCCACTTTAGAAATAAAAAATGCACATCTGAAATGTAAATTTATAATGCATATGCGTTATTGATGCTACGTTTGGAAAACCCAAGCCCAAAATCGAGGCTAAGGTTAGTTAGTCAATATTGCATGTGCAATATATTGCACTTGCATTTTTGAAGAGTTACAAATCGCAAGTGCGATACATCACACTTACGATTTGTAAAACAAAAAAATAAAAATAAAATAAAGGCCTGCGGCCTAAATTTCTTATTTTCACAGTGAAGGTCGCGATATCGGGATAACGAAAAATCACACCAGCGATTTGAGATTGAGTTTTTGGAGGCGCCTTTGGAGGGTAATTTGCAAGTGCCAATTCAGAACTTGGATGCAATGGAAGGTAAGTACTCATTTCCTTCACAATTACTTTCAATTTTTGTTTGTTTTTGTTAATTTTATAGTTTTATATTTGTTAAAATGAATTTAATAAAAAAAATTGAATTAAATAAAACAATGATATATTAAAACAATTTTTAATTTGTTGTTTTAATCTTAACATATAACAGAAATGTTGAAGATAATGTGCAAAATGAACCCACTAATAAACAAGAATCAAACCCAAACACAAACCCCAAAACAAACCCAAATACAGACATAAACCCAAACACAGAGGGGGAACAAGAGTAGAATTCAGATATTCTAGCTCGTTTGGGTGCATTGAGGCGCCTTAGCTCATTGTTTAGAGGGGGGACCATTTGAGACAATCATTAGCCGAGGCATTGGATACCATAACAAACACAATTGCCAATGCCCAGGGACCATTGTACAACATAAGCTCGTATAGAGAATCCATGAAGCAATACTATTCTTATGGTTTGAGCTATAAAGACACAAAAAACTAAAGATGACCAAAGACCAATTGTTTTCATTATTATGGGACCCTAGCACTGGATTGGTTCCACTCCCCAATCGATCACATGTTTTCATAGACTGGTGCATGGAACCAAATGTGAAAGCCAATTGGATGGATCGCTGATACATGGTATTCGATGAAAACCCTCATGTGAATAAAGCCATCCCATTCTATTTCCTGAGGAAGTTGTATGCAGAATTTATCTTGGGGAAGCATGTTAACTATTTTGATATTTTAGAGTTCTAGGGTGTGGGTCATGGGATGCCCCAAGATAAGGAAGGGGATAGGACTGATCCTAACTGTATGCCCCACCCTCCACTCATACCAAAACTCCCTCAGGTATATCCTCCTACGAGTCCTGTGATTGATGATACACAAGAGGCCTTATTTGACTTGGCAGATACATTGCTTTAACATGGGACTATTTTCCAAGGCAATGTAGGCCAAGGGGTTGGCACTTCTGAGGATGGCCCATCCCACACTCAGGATCTACATACTAGGTCTCCAGATCGTACTAGAGGTACAGATCACACTGGATACACAGAGTGTTCATATAATCGTGTTATTCCATAGCCTTGCACAACATGTGGAGGCATATTCTATGGGCCTCCTTCAGAGTGCCGATACGATGGATTACTTCAATATGTAAGTAAAACTCATTCTTTTCATATTATATTTTGTTTTATATCACAATTTTAAATTGTTTCATAATTTATTTATATTTAATTATCTAACAAATTATGTGAACAAATATACAGCTAGTGTCCCATCACACCCCAGATTCACATAGTTCAACGATTGATGTAGATAACATTGATGCAACGGTCAATGCTGCATATGGCTTTGGTGCTTCACCATTAGCTATAAGAACTTTACTTTTTAATTTTTCATCAATGTTCACATATTTATAGTAGAGAATGAAACATTCAATACTTCCTAATTTGGATACAATATGTTTTATGCAGGGTGGGAAAGATGAGTTTGTGGAATCCCATCCAAGTCCCTCACGTGTAGGGGAAGATTCCTACACACAGATATTATTTTAATTATGTTTTTAAGTATGCTTTTAATAATTCAACATGTATTCTTTTAATTATTAGAAATTTTCTAATTGTATGTTTATGTTTTCTTATGTATCACGATATCTATGTCAATAGAACGACCTTTTTTATTGGGGACTTGCCTCCCCCCCCAGGTACATGTATGTTTCGCTTTCTTTGAAAAAAACATGTTTCGTCCATCTTGTATATGTCTCATTTTCTTTGTATTATCTGACATTGACATATGTCACTTTATGCAGACATCTATTGAGCCAGTAGTGCTTGAAGAGCACCAAGTCCAGGTTATTGGTGACCCACCTCTCCCCCCCCAGGTACATGTATGTTTTGCTTTCTTTGAAAATATCATTTTTCGTCCATGTAGTATATGTGTTGTTTTATTTGTATTTGCTGACATTGACATATGTTACTTTATGCATGCATATAATGAGCCAGTGGTGCTTGAAGAGCACCAAATCCAGGTTGTTGGTGACCCACCTCTCCCCCACTAGGTACATGTATGTTTCGCTTTCTCTGAAAACATCATTTTTCGTCCATGTAGTATATATGTCTTGTTTTCTTTTTATTATCTGACATTGACATATGTTACTTTATGCAGGATTCTAGTGAGGTAGTGGTTTTTGAAGAGCAATAAATTGAAGTTGTTGGTGACCCACCTCTGACCCCCCACCAGGTACGTTTATGTCTCGCTTTCTTTTAATTGTGCTTTTAATGATTCAACATGTACTTTTAAATAATTATTTGAAATTGTCTAATTGTATCTTTGTCCTTTTGTATGTAGGAAAATAATTTTGATTATGTTGTCCACCAAGAAGCCTTCTTCGTTAATACATATAGAAATCCTTTTATCCCGTTATCAGTTGTTCGAACCACTAGTTACACACCTCTACACCACCCCCAGGTATATTTATATATTGCTTATATTGCTTATATTTATTTTTGTACATGCAAGTATATTTTTCCTTGTTTCCCACATTGATATGCTGAAATTGACATATATATTATTTTATGGAGCTTGATAGTGAGCGAGTGGTGCTTGAAGAGAACCCAATTGGGGTCATCGCTCACCCACCTCCCCCCCCCCTAATGTACATGTATGTCTCGCTTTCTTTGAAAAAGTCATTGTCCCTCCATGTAGTATAGTTTTATTTGTACATGCAAGTATGTTTTTCATGCACCCATTGATTTTTTGACATTGACATATATATATTTTTTATGCATCTTGATAGTGAGCAAGTGGTTCTTGAAGAGCACCCAATCAGGGTCGCTGCTAGTGAGGCACCATGACCCACCATAACTTACTCACATACAGTAAGTGAAAATGTTATATTGGTTTGGAATTTGAACAAATGTACACAGAATTTTATAGGTTGGTAAACTAGCTTACAAATTTTGGTTTGTTTGCAGTCTTCGCAAATGAGATCTGTCCTTCTTGTTCAGCATTGGGGATCACCATTGAGTAACGGGAAAAAAAGGTAGACTTCTCAGAAGACATTGACAGTGGCAGTGATAGGGGGGGTAAATAGAATAAATGTATAGGGGGGATACATACATGTAATGTTTTGTTTGTATTCACACAGATGTACATTTTGATCCACTATTTTGTATTATGGCCATGTGACACACCAATTTTTGTAACATTATTTGTATGTTTATAATATAAATCAAGGTTCAAATTTATACATATGGTTGAATTTATTTTGGAACATGGTATTTATTATATGCCTTTCATATAAGTTTACCTCTGTCTTTCATTATGTGTTTAATTAAAATGATAATGTGTGGTTCACCTATATGATATTATGATATTATAGACCTTATCATGACATATCATACCGACTATTTGAATATTTCCAATACTTCAAGGAATAATTTATGACTCATCCAACTAAGATCAAGTACCCATTAAGTAAGTCACGAGAGATAATCACCAGAGACCATAACCATAACCATACCCTACAACTACCTAAATTCAACTATCATAAATTTTTTAACATTATGGCTATCATCAACTTTTTAACATCATAACCATACCATACACTACATCCTAAAACTAACATCATAACATCATAGCCATACCACTAACATCGTAACATCATACATGTGTTTCTACTTCTAAGTCATGCATGCATGTGAACTTCCACTTGTGATCCATGTTCAACCCTATTCATTTTGTTTCATGTATGTGCATAGCCTAGGAATATGGCCTTTTGGTTTTTACTTAAATGATACTAACCAATATAATGATCTAAACCTAAAGATTTCATGAAACCCTAGTTATATTATAACCACACCATAAACTACCTAAATTCCATACACTAACATCATAACATCATAACACTAACATCATACCATACCATACCATACCATACCATACCATACTAACATAACATACATACTAACTCTATACTGATGATTTCAATTGACAATGGGATTAACTTTTTCACATAAGTACCTTAATTTTTCCCTATTCATTTTGTTTCATGTATGTGCATAGCCTAGGTATATGGTCATGAAACCCTAGTTCCATCTCATAATTTATCAACCCTAGTTATAGCATGCAATTTATATTTCATGAAACCCTAATTGGTTTTCAATTTGTACATGTACATGTGTTTCTAGTTCCATCTCATTACTTGTAAAGAGGTCATAAAACCCTATTTCCATATCATAACTTGTAAATAGGTCATAAAACCAATCTAATGATATAAACCTAAATAGGTCATAAGCACCTTAGTTGGTTTTGCTTGTTATTCATGTACATGTGTTTCTACTTCTAAGTCATGCATGCATGTGAACTTCCACTTGTGATCCATGTTCAACCCTATTCATTTTATTTCATGTATGTGCATAGCCTAGGTATATGGCCTTTTGGTTCTACTTAAAGGATACTAACCAATCTAATTTGATATTCAAACCTAAAGAGGTCATAAAACCCTAGTTCGATCTCATAACTTCTCAACCCTCACTATAGCATACAATTTTTAGTTCATGAAACCCTAGTGGGTTTTCAATTTGTACATGTACATATGTTTCTAGTTCCATCTCATAACTTGTAAAGAGGTCATAAAACCCTAGTTCCTTCTCATAAATTTAAAACCTTAGCTATATCATGCAATTTGTAGTTCATGAAACCCTAGTTGGTTTTCAATTTGTATACGTACATGTGTTTCTAGTTCCATCTCATAACTTGTAAAGAGGTCATAAAACCCTAGTTCCATCTCATAACTTCTAAACCCTAGCTATAGCATGCAATTTGTAGTTCATAAAACCCTAGTTAGTTTTCAATTTGTACATGTACATGTGTTTCTACTTCCATCTCATAACTTGTAAAGAGGTCATAAAACCCTAGATCCATCTCATAACTTCTAAACCCTAGTATAACATGCAATTTGTAGTTCATGAAATCCTAGTTGGTTTTCAATTTGTACATGTACATGTGTTTCTACTTCCATCTCATAACTTGTAAAGAGGTCATAAAACCCTAGTTACATCTCATAACTTCTCAACCCTAGCTATAGCATGCAATTTGTAGTTCATGAAACCCTAGTTGGTTTTCAATTTGTACATGTACATGTGTTTCTAGTTCCATCTCATAACCTGTAAACAGGTCATAAAACCCTAGTTCCATCTCATAACTTCTCAACCCTAGCTATAGCATGCAATTTGTAGTTCATGAAACCCTAGTTGGTTTTCAATTTGTACATGTACATGTGTTTCTAGTTCCATCTCATAACCTGTAAATAGGCCATAAAACCCTAGTTCCATCTCATAACTTCTTAACCCTAGCTATAGCATGCAATTTGTATTTCATGAAACCCTAGTTGGTTTTCAATTTGTACATGTACATGTGTTTCTACTTCCATCTCATAACTTGTAAAGAAGTCATAAAGCCCTAGTTCCATCTCATAATTTCTAAACCTTAGCTATAGCATGCAATTTGTAGTTCATGAAACCCTAGTTGGTTTTCAATTTGTACATGTACATGTGTTTCTAGTTCCATCTCATAACTTGTAAAGAGGTAATAAAATCCTAGTTCCATCTCATAACTTCTAAACCCTAGCTATAGCATGCAATTTGTAGTTCATGAAACCCTTGTTGGTTTTCAATTTGTACATGTACATGTGTTTCTACTTCCATCTTATAACTTGTAAATAGGTCATAAAACCCTAGTCCCATCTCATAACTTCTCAAGCCTAGCTATAGCATGCAATTCATAGTTCATGAAACCCTACTTGGTTTTCCATTTGTACATGTACATGTGTTTAGACTTCCATCTCATAACTTGTAAAGAGGTCATAAAACCCTAGTTCCATCTCATAACTTCTAAACCCTAGCTATAGCATGCAATTTGTAGTTCATGAAACGCTAGTTGGTTTTCAATTTGTACATGTACACGTGTGTCTACTTCCATCTCATAACTTGTAAAGAGGTCATAAAACCCTAGTTTCATCTCATAACTTCTCCACCCTAGCTATAGAATGCAAATTGAAGTTCATGAAACCCTAGTTGGTTTTCAATTTGTACATGTACATGTGTTTCTAGTTCCATCTCATAACTTGTAAAGAGGTCATAAAACCCTAGTTCCATCTCATAACTTCTAAACCCTATCTATAGCATGCAATTTGTAGTTCATGAAACCCTAGTTGGTTTTCAATTTGTAGATGTACATGTGTTTCTAGTTCCATCTCATAACTTGTAAAGAGGTCATAAAACCCTAGTTCCATCTTATAACTTCTAAACCCTAGCTATAGCATGCAATTTGTAGTTCATGAAACCCTAGTTGGTTTTCAATTTGTACATGTACATGTGTTTCTAGTTCCATCTCATAACTTGTAAAGAGGTCATAAAACCCTAGTTCCATCTCATAACTTCTAAACCCTATCTATAGCATGCAATTTGTAGTTCATGAAACCCTAGTTGGTTTTCAATTTGTAGATGTACATGTGTTTCTAGTTCCATCTCATAACTTGTAAAGAGGTCATAAAACCCTAGTTCCATCTTATAACTTCTAAACCCTAGCTATAGCATGCAATTTGTAGTTCATGAAACCCTAGTTGGTTTTCAATTTGTACATGTACATGTGTTTCTACTTCCATCTCATAACTTGTAAAGAGGTCATAAAACCCTAGTTCCATATCATAACTTCTAAACCCTAGCTATAACATACAATTTGTAGTTCATGAAACCCTAGTTTGAAATTTGTAGGTCATAGCACTAATCTAATGATATAAACCTAAAGAGGTCATAAGCACCTTGGTTGGTTTTTCTTGTTATTCATGTACATGTGTTTCTACTTCTAAGTCATGCATGCATGTGAACTTCCACTTGTGATTCATGTTCAACCCTATTCATTTTATTTCATGTATGTGCATAGCCTAGGTATATGGACTTTTTGTTTCTACTTAAATGATACTAACCAATCTAGTTTGATCTTCAAACATTGAAGAGGTCATAAAACCCTAGTTTGTAGTTCCATGTCTCAATTTGTGAACCCTATTTTTATTATTCGGGTTGTTGGATTATAATTTAGTACGAGAATAATATAGCCTGTGAACCCTACCAACACAGGCACTGTCGATGGTTTTCATGTATTGACCCACCAATGCTAGAGTTGCATTGAAGGAAATTGAGTAAAACCCTAGTTTACGCAATCAATTCATAATGAAGTCACTGGGCCTTGAAAACATGAGGGAGAGTTCCACCTAGAGGTAATCGCATGCCAGGAGACCAACAGAGTCGACGGTTCATCGATCCGACCTCTGGTTTCCGAGTTATGTCTAATTGAAAGTCTCATGAAAATGTTGTTCACAGACACTTGGTGACTTTCGGTCCGGGAGCGAAAAAAAAATGGAGCAAAAAAATTGCATGTCGTTGGGTCTCACAAGTCTGTATGGGAACCCTACTAACACATGCAAGATTGATGGTTTTCATGCGTTGACCCACCAATGCTAGAGTTGCACTGAAGGAAACTGAGCAAAACCCTAGTTTACGAAATCAATGCACAATGAAGTCAATGGGCCTTGAAAACATGAGGGAGAGGGTCACCTAGAGGTAATACATTGCCAAGAGACCAATGTAGTTGATGGTTTGTCAATCCGACCTCCGATTTCTGAGTTATGTTGAGTTGAAAGTCGCATGAAACTGTCATTCAGGGACACTTGGTGACTTTCAGTCCGGGAGCGAAAAAACAAACGGAGCAGCAAAATTGCATGACGTTGGTTACTGCAAGTCATTATGGGAAAGGATGATATGGGAACCCTACCAACACAGGCACGGTCAAGGGTTTTGTAGAGTTGACCCACCAATGCAAGAGTTTCAAGAGTTGACCCAACAATGTAATTAAATGTACATTAATATAAAAACATAAAAAAAGTAAATTTCAACAATTTTTTTTTTTTTGTAAATAAAACTTTAAATTACTGTACAGAGTCCATATTACAGAGCATAAAAATGACTATGGCTGGCCCAAAAACAGGGGAGCCTTAGTCCTAGCCAGCAAGAGCCCAGCCGGGACTTGAGCAAAACTGATTGGCCAAAAATTTATAGTGAATTCCAATATCCTTTTACCCGCCATGGTATCCCTATTTCTGTGTTGGATCCTGATCCTATTACAATGATTCCCCACCCACAAAAAAGGCGATTTAAAGGTCCTATCGCCACCCGTTCCACAGAAGGAAACATGCTGCCTAGAAATATATCGTCTATAATTATAAATGCTGAGACACATTAATTAAAGTAAGACAGACAGAGAAACATTGACTGATAAGAAAATTCAAATCCCACCAGGAGGGAGGGCGTTCCAGCGAGGAGGAGCAGCAGAAGGGCTTTCGGCAGCAGGGATCTGCATGCTTGACACCAGTGATGACGACACAAGCATGGATCCTATGGAAATCCGAGCCTCCTCCCGACCTCTAAGGCCTTCCTTGTCGCAACGACTAGTCCTTTCTCGGGGCCGATCCATCTCCAGAGCATGGTGGTCCACTGGGTGGAACGGAAACCCCAGGCGAGCAGCAAGAACATCTAATTTGTTGTGCATGGTGTGACATTCCGCATTGTGCTCCTTCCAAAATGGAACTAGTTCCACATCCCCAGCCTGTTTTGCTTCCTGCATCATAGCAGAATGCCCAACCAGATGAATAGTGACCCAATATGTCATGAGCATCTGATCATAAGCAGAGGCACGACCCGCAGTATTACCCGGGTCCAAGACCCACTCAGCAGCCTCAGCATGAAGGTTTTCCCTGGGCATAGCTTTTGCTTCTGCCCAAAGCCCTTCCACCACCCTCTTGACTTCAAGCCTAATACTGAGTGGGACATGTTCCTTGTAATGGTCCGCCTCTTCTTGGGCTTGAATCTGCGTGCGAGTTGCTTGGCGTGTCTATCGTTTGGCTGAGTTCCCTTTAACCAGTGAGATTCTGGGAACTTCCCTCGGTCCTCCCTACCTCTTGAGCTGCTGCTTGGGGGCCATTAAGGGGAAATCCAAGGGCAAGACAGACCATAAGAAGCAGCGACGAAGGCTCTTAATAGGGCCGAGCTCAATAGCGCTGCACTAGACAAAAGGCAAATGCACAGACCTATGAATTCTGGCGTATAAATTGTCTTGGAAAATCTCAAGGTCACCAGAATATAACGGATGATCATCCATGTGAGCATACTCATCCCTAAGAAATTCCTGCTTCATTCCCATCATGATACCCTGAGCCTTCGTCCTGTATCAATAATTATCCCTGTCCGAACAATAATCCTTGCACTCAGAGCCAAGCGTGGTGAGGCCAGAGCTAAGAAGTGAAATAATGAGGAAGGACCAACACCGGCACCGACAAATTTTAATACCATCCATCCTCGTCTGCATTAGCACTGATGCATGTGGGCGTGCTCGCGCCTCCTCGTGCCACCTGCTCTCCCGTCCGGTTGATCGTCTAGCTATGCGATCTCGGATAGATATTTAATAGCCATGTGGCTGCATTGCCGGGCCCATCCCTCCTCTGTGAAGACGTCAAGTTTGTCACATCAGAAACCTACTCCACATTCCATGCTAGCATTTGATAAATAGTTAGCAACCTTATTCGCTTCCCTTCTGACGTGGTGAAAGGAGGTGGTGGGGTGCAACCAAAGAAGGACACGCAGGCGTTCCAATCTGTATGCAAGGTGCCATCTTGGGGAGATTTTTTTGGTCTTTTGACCATTCAGGAGGTGTTTGGCCACTGTGATAATTATGTTGGAGTCACCTTCTATTATCACTGGGAGGAACCCCCTCCTAATCAGCACTTCCGCTCCACGTATGAGGCCTTCCAGCTCTGCCGAATTATTGGTATCCTCCCCAATGGCTCCCATAAACACAAACCTGATCCGACCCTCATAGTCTCAACAGAGACCACCAAAACCAGCCTGACCAGGGTTGTCACGAGATGCTCCATTAAAGTTCAGTTTAAAAACGCCGGGGGGTGGAGCCGACCATGAAGCAGGGCTGGATGGGATGCACAGCTTATCTTGATAACACATAGCTTCAAACAAAGGCTTATTCAACCCCCAGTTCTCCGCAATTTGGATTTCTTCCCTTGGGATAATATTATCCTGTTCATTCCATTGCATGCATTTAATTGAGGATACCAAGCTGTTTTGCACCACGTTCCACATCGCCTCCATGTTTTTGCTTCGACCACGGAAGATCCTAGAATTTTTCTCTTTCCAAATACACCACATTGCCATACCCGGAAAAGCATCCCAAATGGTTTTGATGATGGGGTTAGTGAAGGCTCGGGAGCTCCAATCTCTTATAGTCTAGGAGGGCAGCCCCCGAATACTGTCGCTCCTTCTGAACATCAAAGCCCCCTTATCCCAAATAGCTGTCGCAAAGGGGAAACTGTCCAGTAAATGGCCCATCGTGTCCTCCGCTTGATGACATAAGCAGCATTGGGATGGACCAATAATCCCACGTTTTCGCAAATTGTCACAAGTGAGAATTCTTCCTCTGACTACAAGCCAAACGAAAAGAGCCGCCTTGGGCCATAAGTTGACATCCCAAATTTTTCCCCAGATGTAATCCATCTCCACGTTCCTTGTCATCCTGATGCTATAGGCCTCTTTGACGCTGAAGGATCCTTTTGGAGAATATCCCGACTGTAAAATGTCAGGGCCCTCCTGAGTTCTGACAAAACATTTATTCAATTCCTCCTGGAAGGCCTTCCAGTTCTCCTCATTCATAAGAGCTGGTTTCTCGGGAAAGTCCCACCGATGATAGTCTTCTTGTATTCCCAGATTCCATGACTGGTTCACCAGAATCCTGCCCTTCTCAATCTCCTACTGTTTGATAAGGTTCCATCAAGGATTTCTTCTGAGGATGGGGAACTGGTTCCATGAATCATCCCAGAACTTCACCCGGCTTCCATCCTTGATCTCCCCAAAGCTGTGGTCTTGGATTATAGATCTTCCAGCTAAGGCCTTTAACCAGATGGAGAAGCCACTAGGAGTTTCGTTGAAGCGGATCAGGATATGACCGGGCCTGCCCCTGACATATTTTATGCTCCACAATCTAGCCCAAGGTTCTGATGAATGGGAGACCCATATCCACCAAATCTTGGCCCCCAATATCTCTGACATGATTTCAGGGTCCCTAAGGCCAACGAAACCCTATTCCTTAGGTCTACAAACATCCTCCCATCTTACCAAAGAAAATTTGGCCTTTTCCCCACTCGATCCCCAATGGAAATTACGTTGGATGCTTCGGATTTGCTTGAGGATAGCCTTTGGAGCCGCTAAGACCGAGAAAAGGTATGTCGGCATTGCCTGTAAGATAGACTTGATCAAGGTCAGCCTGCTGGGAAAGTTAAGGGTGCGAAGGACCCAGTTGGATAGTCTCTGCTTTAGTCTGTCCAAAATTTCCTGCCATTCTGCTATTTTTGTCCTTCCAAGCCCCATGGGTATACCAAGGTATTTGGACGGGAGATCTCCTCTAGAGAAACCTAGGACTCTCAAGATATTTCTCTGGGTGGTCGGGGGGGTATTAACAAAGAAAACCTGAGACTTGTTAGGATTAACAGCCAATCCTGAGGCCTGAGCAAAAAGGTCCAGGCATTTTTTGAAGCTTTTGGCTTCTTGGACTGAAGGGTGCCCTATGAGCATGGTGTCGTCCATGAATTGTTGATGCATCTGAGGGGGTTTCCCCTCCTGAACTCTCACTCCTCGAATTGTCCCACAATCGACCTGGCCATCAATGAGGCGGCTTAGACCCTCCGCCATGAGAATGAATAAGAAAGGGGACAGGGGGTCCCCTTGGCGAATGCCCCGAGAGGGATGAAAGGACCAAGTCGGGGACCCATTTAGGAGGATATTAAAGAAGGGAGATGAAACCAGGCCCATAACCCACTCCACCCATGTGGGAGAAAATCCATATGCCCCCAGCATTCTCTCCATGAATTCCCAATTGAGCTTATCATAAGCTTTCGCAATGTCAAGTTTGATCATCATCCCAGGGATTTTGGAGCTTTTGAGCGAGTGTAGCACTTCATGAACCAGAATAACCCCATCCAATATTTGCCTTCCTTCCACGAAGCCCAATTGTTCTAGGCTTATAAGCATCAGAAGGAGGGTTTGATTCTGTTAGCAATGACTTTGGAGATGATCTTTTATATGACATTGCATAACGCAATAGGTCTAAATTTATCAGGAGACTCCACGCTCGCTTCTTTTAGGATAAGGGTGAGAAAAGTAGAATTGAAAGCTTTGAGGACCCCTTTTTTTAATCTGGATTCTTCCACAATAGCCAGCACGTCCTCCTTGACAAGATCCCAGAAGAGGTGGAAGAAGTTGGAAGTAAACCCGTCTGGTCCAGGAGCCTTTCCTAGAGCCATCTAGTTAACTGCTTCCTCCACTTCTTGCATCTCAATGGGCCTATTCAACATTTCATTATTTTCAGTAGTAACCATGCTGGGAATTAATCTGGTGATTTGCTCAATATCCCCACTTCTTTCTCCCCCATCTTCCCTGAGGATATCTGAGAAATATTGAGTGAGTTCGGTTTCTATTTCCCTCCTAGTGTCCACTCTATCTCCATTTCTGGTTTTAAGCCTCTGAATTCTAGAGCGCGTTCCTGTTCTGGATCACCAAATTGTGAAATAATTTAGTGTTTCTTTCACCCTCCTTCAGCCATTTAACTCTCGCCTTCTGCTACCAATAAAGAGCCTCTTGTTTCTCTCGAGCTTCCAAATGTTCCATGAGTTCCTTTTCTGTTTTTTTCATTTCCTCATTCCATCCAGTTTCCATGCCTTTTCTGTTGATGAGGTCCAGTTCCATCAACAGTTGTTTTTTGTCCTAAAAAATGTTTCTGAATTCCTCTCGGTTCAATTTGCGGATTTTCTCTTTCAGAGATTTGAGTTTCTGCTGAAATTGGAACATAACGGTTCCTGGGGGGGGGGACCATCTCCTGCCACCACTGACCTACCAGGTTTTTGAAGTTCTTGTGTTCCATCCAGAAGCTTTCAAACCTAAAGGGTTTACCTCTGGGGGAGCCAGTCCAATCCTAGGAGAGGCTGATGGGCCAGTGGTCTGAGCCATTCGTTGGGAGAACAAATGCCATAATTTCCCCCGTACTGTGCATGACATTTTCTGACACCAAGAAGCGGTCCAGACGAGAGGCAACCAAATGCTCCCCTCCGTGCTTGTTGTTCCATGTAAACCAGCCACTTCCCATTTCCACGTCTACCAACGGTCCCTGAGCCATACATTCACTGAATGCTTCTTGGAATTTATCTAGGGTTTGTCGTCCGCCCTTCTTCTCTTCAAGGTTTGCGATTAGATTGAAATCACCCCCAAGAACCCATTGTCCTTGTTCCTCTTGTTCCTGGATCCATTGGAGGAAACCCATAAAGGAGTGTTTCTCCTGGAAGTAGCTGGGTCCATAGATGTTTCTCGTTGTGCCCCGAACTCCCGAGTCTAGAAAGCAAAAGTCTGCCATGAGTGCAAACTTGTTGGCTCGCCAGTTTGAGAGTTCGACCGTTCATGGCTGCCATAGAATAGCAATACCTCCTAATTGTCCTACGACATCGATGGCCATAACCTGACTGCCCTTCCAAATCCTGTCTTTGATTTTCAACAGAATTCCAAAACTAAATTTGGTTTCCTGAAGAAACAGAATGTCCGGGGATTCCTGTTTAAGCTTACGGTTTAAAGCTTTCCATTTCCTAGGGTTACTACACCCTCTGATATTCCAAGAGATGAGCTTCATTGAAAAACCTTTTTGGCTTCAGAGAAGGCCGCCTGGATCGTAGGATACTGTCTAGATTCAATAAACCGGACTCCCACCATTGCTATTTGCTGCTTGTTGGTCTTCCTTCCATAGTGCAGTTCCTCCTCAGGAGACTTCCTTTTGCTACCTTTCTGGGCATCTGGATCGATTCCCAGGAATTCCACCACACCTGTTCGGATAATGGCCTCCTGGAGAAGTTCAAGTTGACAGCGTGAGACATACCCTTGTCCTTTCTTTCTGCATTCTTCCTCTAAGGCATCCAGGTCAAGCTCGCCCAAGTCCATATCTTCCCCCTCGTCCTCCTCCACCCCTTCCATCTGCTGGGATTCCTTTGGCCCTGGGGATGCTGGGAGGTCTTCTCGCTGGTCTTTTATTGGTGTCTTAGCATGCATCTCTTCATCCTCTTCCAGGGATGCTAGAGCTTCGAAAGTGTTCCCTTGGTATTTCTCATGGGTCAAGGTATCCGAGCGCGTTGGAGGTTTTCCTCCCCCCTTGCCACGATGCTTATTCTTAACCAACGTGAACCCTTCATCAACCACCGAAATGGGAGGCTCAGGCGTCGCTGGGTTCGTCTTAGGGCTATCTCTGGGACAGTTCCTCCCTAAATGTCTGTATTCATGGCAGAGCCGGCATATAAAGGGGAGCTGTTCATAATCAATGGGCTGGATCCACTCTTCATCTTCCCAGTTTAGACTGATTGCTTCAGGCAGTTCTCGGGATAGATCCATATAAACGCAGATCCTAGCAAAGTCTGTGTAACGTTGGATCCTTGTTTGTTCTGCAACCTTTATAAATTCTCCAAGACTGTTTCCTATATCATGCGGAGTCTCTAGATCCCAGTACTCACCCAGGAGGGAGAAAAGGCGGATCCATACTGGGGCAACTATCATATCCTCCGTTTCTGGGTTGAAACACTCCTTCCATGGTCGCAAGAAAAGACCAGCTGAGAAGAAAAAATATGGGCCCCCTTCCAAAATTCTGTCTCTATCTTCCTGGTTAAAAAAGATGATGGTGAAGAACCCCTTTGAGCCCAGCTATAGATCGTAGTGACCCTTGGGTTTCCATACCCCATTGATCCACTTGATCAGGTCCTTTTCCCTCGGCCATACCCCCACAAATTTCCCAATGAGAGCCTTTTCCTTCCAGGTCCCGATATTTTCCCTTACAGCCTCAGATCTGATCTGAATCATAGGAATGGAGGCCGTTCATGGGAAGCATCCCCCCATGCTCGATTGTTTGCTTTTCTTGGAGGCTGGTGGACCGTCGTCCCCCTGACCCTCCTCAGCCCTGGAGTTTCCTCTCGAGCTAGAAGACCCATGTTCTCGAGTAGGCACCTCCTACCCTAATGTCTCCATGGCCCCCTGAAGGAGGCCAAAAATGCCGGGTAGGGTGATCAGCCCAGAGCCAACCAACGCCGCGACGCCTCACACCTTGAGCAAAAAAAAAAACCTGCTTTTCTTCAAACTCTCGCTAGTCCGATCCCCGTAAATTTCAACAACTTGAGAGCATGTTATTTTCTGATTTCTATTTGTTGGTGTCTAAAGACACCGGGTTGTTCTTGCTGCATCCAATGTGCCATAGATGGTGTTTGTATCCTAGGCACACAAAAGGATAAACATTAGTACTCTCATAAGAAAATAAAGAGAACCCAATGAAAATGTGCAAACATGATTTATAGATAACTTGCTCGAGGTTGTACGATCATGCTTATAGTTTCCAGTATCCTCTGAATAATATTATGTCTTTGAATGGTATCCGTCAATAACGGGTCTATTACATTAGGAATAAACTAAGGATAAATAATTGAAATTGTGCTTCAGCATGCACTTTAAAGGTTAAATAACGATCCTGACAATCTAGGCACACTCGACAATCTAGTAACACCTGACAATGCACTCAGTCGAATAGGCCATCTGGATCATATCTGCTGCCGATGGTGTCCATCCATATTTCATTCCCTATATTAGGTAGCAATTATCATACATGTGACCTATTTTTTGTTCGAAATTGTGCACAACTTGATGTTTATACCCACTACTAGGTTGCTGAGGTGGTATCTTTTCTGTTGTGCTACTAGTGTCAAGTACTCCCCTTTTATAACCATCGAGCTAGTTGGGAATTCAATATTTTATCATGTGTAACAGGTTCGAGAATGGTTTGTTTCCCCTCTAAGCATCATTCCAACCAATATTCAGAACCCCATTCATTATTTTTTGGGGAAACCACTTCATATATCTGACATGTGAAAGGAAATACGTCAAGTTAACAATACATAAATTAAATTTCTAATTTAGGTACTACTAATTTACTTTTTTGTACCTACTTGTATGAGATCCAATATGTGATAATAGTCTATAGAAATGTGTGTCTCATCATCTTCCAAATGGTCTATTTCATTAACCCCATTGAAATCGGTGCCAAGTGTCACTCGATCCCATGTATCAACTATATCTGTATACTCACAATCATCCCATTCATCGATGCTACAGGAACTGCAAAAGAAAGCCTTCAATCTTGTCCAAATTTGTAGGGGCAACTTTTCTGAGCTTCTAATTGAATGAAACTGTTGAGTTCCATGCACTATGTTCACCCGATGTGTTTGGGATTGGTCCACATTTATCACCTCCTAGAATATTCTCCGCACTAGGTGTTTCCTTGTTGCTCGTTCTCCCATGACAGATGCACACTATTTCACTATAGATGCAGCGTCTTGAAGGAGAGCACCTGTAAACTTCATCTCTTCCCTTCGAAGGGTAGTTTTTATGCATGCATTAGCACCATCGTGCTCTCCGTTTCCATGACCAATTTCAAAGTAGTTCCATATATGTTGCACCTTGTATTTTATGTGCAACAAACACAATCATTGAAATACATGTGCATTCTTGAACTGTCCAGCACAACCATCTAACCAAATGAAATGATAATAAAATGGTATATCCATAGCTATCACATGATCATAGAATAATTTAAAGCAATGCTGCACACAATGGATGCCATGGGTCTAGTCGTCACTTATTTAGAAGTGAATTTCTTTTAGTATCACACGTTTCTCTTCATTGTTATCTGTCCCATGTCGATATGTGATATGGACCATTATGCTCACCATCTCTGAGTGATAGTATTGACTTTGTATTTCATTTTGTGGTTGTAGGGTGTAATTTTAAGCAAATTCAACCACTGATAGTATTAGGGACTTATTGTCTTCTCTTCCATGACTATAGTCAATGTTCAAAGACCCATCCCTCCCATTGAAAAACCTATAATGGCACCCTTATCCAATTATAATATGATTTAGACTCCCAATATTCCATCCAGGCGATTTATGGGGTGTACATGGCCCAACATTACATTGGTTAAGAGGCGGGGGGGGGGGGGAAAGGG
>LPNX010921562.1:384907-408917 GCA_001517045.1 Pseudotsuga menziesii
GGTCTTATACATTGTCAAGGGATGAAACCTCTACTTTAGGCCTTAAACAAAGCTTCTAGGCATCTAGGACCACCAATAACACCTTAAATTACCATATGTTACCTCTTGAGGCCATTCTTAGCTTTGTGTGTGGGCATTGACACCATTAGGTTTTTTTAATAACTAATGATGGGTTTAGAGACCTTTTACATGATTGAGTGATCGAGAAACCCAGGTTGTAGACACTAAAGGAAGCTTCTAGGGATCCAAAGGAAATAATAATGTATCAAGCTACCATACATGACCTCTCTAGGGTGTCTTTGGCCTTATATTAGGGATATGTGATTGATTGGTGATTTTTTTATAGTAGTTTTGGGTCTTGGGGCCATATGCATGGAAATGGGAGGAAACCCAAGCCTTGGGCCCTAAATGAACCCCTTAGTCATTGAAGGTCAATAAGGACACTTCAAACTACCATAAAGGACCTATTGATGGTATCCCTACCCAAAAACTGGAGATAATCATGCCATCAAGAGGTTTTAAATAGTAGACATGGTTCTCAAGGCCTTACACATGGTTGACGAAGTAAACCCAAGCCTTAGTCCATAAAGGAATATTATATCCATCCAAGGCCTAAAATGATACCTTGAATCACCTCACATGACTTACAAGCACTAGGTATGGGTCATGTGGCCTTCGACATTGTTGGGGGAGTAAACACTGGGATTGTACTCTAAAAAAAACATCTAGGAATCCATGACCATGAAAAACACCTCAAATGACCAGCCATGACCTCTTGAAGTTACCCTTTCCTTCGAGTGGTGACATGGATGTCGTTAGAAGGTTTTGGATAGTAGATATGAATCCATGGGTCTTAGACATTGTTAAGGTAGGAAACCTAGGCCTTGTACCACAAAGAAAACATCTTAGAATATAGTTTTAAGAATGAAATTTTATCCACCATACATGACCTCATGAGCATATCCTAGACATAGTTGTGGGAGAAACCCTAAGCCATTCTCAAGCACAATGTATACATCATGAAGCCTCAACATAGTTGAGAGATGACACCTTGGCCTTAGGCTCTAAAAGATTCTTTTGTGTGTCCACGGACAAAAATAATGCTTCAAAACAACATAAATGATCTCACAATCCTTATCCTCACAGTGGATGTGTTGGTACCATTAGGAATAATTTAGAGCTAGATATGAGTTTCGAGTCTTAGAGAAAGGTTAGGAAATAAAACTCAATCATCAAGTCTAAAAAGCATCTTCTATGTCTTAAGCGCCATGAACAAGCGCCTTGAACCTCCAATAATATGACCTCATTATCCGCAACCATTCACAAATTTTAGTCTATGTATCATCCTTTTTCCACACTAAACTGCTTTGGAGGGGCCAATAATTACCACTGTATTTTCTTTTTAGATGGGGTTTCTCCCAAAGACTATCTACTAACTTGGTATTTACTCTTTTTTACTCTTGTACCAATCTAGTTAAGCAAAAACACATATGCGTTATGAATAATGCTGAAATGCATATGCGTTATAACGCATATGCGTGTTTTTAAAATTTAAAAACTCGGTGGGAATAAGGTTTGGCATTATGTTCGGAAATAGCTTCAGACTACCGAACCTATTGGCTAGGACAAATAAACCAGGGCTTTTGCTTGTCTTTTAGAACTCTATCAATATGCTCAGTTTTGATGGCGTGTTTTGCTTTGACAAACACAATATTTTTTTTTATGAAAAATTAGAATATTGTAGAGTACGATATTACAATTCTGAATTTGTAATTTTTTCCTTCAAATGTATGTTTTAATTATTTATTATTATTTTTGTAAATTACACACGTTAGTTTTTGAAAATAGATACATCGATTGTTTTTTATATAACTTTTGATTGTCTTCACCATTTCCAAAGAAAACTATATGGTGCACTAGAATAGAGCAAGATCTACAATATTATATATAGAAATAATGGATTTCATTAATTTTTGCCTCTAAAGTGTTGCACCCGCACATAACGTTTTCATTTCATGCTTTTCTGACTTCAATAATTAATAATAAAAAAAATAATTCATGAAAAATTATGAATAAATAGTGTTCCACTAGGCCCATATGTCCTTTATATGTCCGCAAGATTTTATCCAAAATTGACATCATTTACCTCATATATTGTTGTAGTCACACAAACATATATGTTATGATGTGCTGAAAATTTGAAAACCCAATTTCATGGAAACTAAGTTTATAATCATTTACACACATTTTTTCTACATGAATTTGATATATTATGAAAGCTGATTCAATTACCTATCTTTTGTCTTTTTACTTCATCTTCAAATACGTTAGGGAAGTACCCCTAATTCTCACCTAAAGTTAGAGGTTCTAGGTTTTTCCTATATTATGTGGCATCTAAAGTGTCTTTAAAGGAGTCCATGATTGTGCATCACCCCGGAGACTTTTTTTAAGACATTCCACAAAAGCCTCCACTATAAGATTTTTTCTTAGTAGTGTAATGTTCTAACATAGTGTTAGCATTGAATGGTCTAGTAACCAATAGTATTGGGAGTAGTTGGCTTGTGAAAACTACATTACAGTTTGGTTAGGAGGGAGGGGTGAGGATAAAGATGTTGGAAAACACACAGTCAAGTGGGATTTCCTGAGAGGAAAGGAAGAAGAATAGATGGATAAATATAGGTTAGGTCAAACTTAGATTCGATGACAAGAACATGCTTAAGGGATAGAGAAGGAGATGGACAAGAAACCATTGCTACTTTGTTGTGAGAGGGAGATAGTGCAACATAATTAATCTAAAGTATCAATACCTATTCAGTAGTGGAAATGAAGATTGTACACCACGAGATATTCAATCAGTGAAACTCTCACATAGAGCTTTCATTCATAGGATATGAAATAATGCCCCTAATTTCAGTAGAAATTGATAAATACCAAGTAAAATCTTTTAGTTGAGCCCCCCTCCCAATACATATTTTTAATTAAAAAAACCCTATATTTCCATGATATTCCCTATTTTTACTAGATACCCCTTTTATACCCCCCATACCCTACTCCCCACATCGCCAATACTTCTAATATCTTGACATTATTTTTCACAATTAAAAAGCCCCCGTTTATCAATGAACATGATAACATATTGGTCAACAAGGTGAATCTCATTTGGGATGCACCTATATTGTAGAGAACAATTTGATGCAATACCACACTATTTACTATGAAAAGTATCAGTGTTGCAACCCTATAGATGATAGGCATGACCCTTTACTTCCCTCTATTACTCGGAAGATAGACTAAATCACCAATATATGTAGTTTAAACAAGGGCCAACTGGTGATGGCACATGAAGCAAGTTGGAAGGGATTTTCTTTAAGTTCAATGTAAATAGATGGACCTTGTACCCACTTGTGTTGGAACTTTTCCCATGATGTCATAGTGAGGTCCTAAAGGTGTATGGTTTCCATTGTGATCTTGTCTCCTTTCTTCATGTCAGATTTATGATTGAAATAAGTAAGTAATTATTTGATTAATACATCCACTTATTTGACACAAAAAGATCTTACAGAGTGAGGGAGAGGCAACTTAGAATATTAATGTAGACTAGTGCTAGGTACTAGTTGTGATGGGAGTGAGGTCACTTACATACATCTATTTTGTATATTGTAGAAAAATTTGAAGCTACCACTCATAAACTGTAGTGTCTTCTTTATTAATAGGTTAATGAGGAGCCATGACTTTACTAGAAAAATCATTATTACATTATTGACCTTCTTAATTATAGGTTCTTTGCCCAAAAAAAGCTAAAAATGCTAGTTGTATATATATATATATATATATATATAACATGGGCTTAGCCCAAAAAGAGTCTCTCAAACGTATATTATGTTTCCGAACTAAAATGGGATGATGCTATAAATATAGCATAAGCCGTGGAACATGACCTTTCTTTCTACCTTAGCAACTCAATCAATCAATTCCATCCATCAATAAGAGGAGCAATATATATATTTCTCTACCTCATGCTACGGAATTCTCTATATATTGCCGCACACGTATCTCTCTTATTAGGATAACATCTGAAATTTCTTTTTACAATCTATATATTTGATCAGTTTATTTGTTGACAACTAAGGATTTTCTAGAGATTTTAGCGAACATAGGGAGAGCATTTCATAGTTGAACGTGGTTGGTAAATTTACTTACTCATTATCCCAAAGAGAGTAGAGGAATCTAAATTCACTAGAGCAAGAAGAGTCTGTGTTTCATACTATGGGATACCGCTATTCAAGATTTTCCCTATGGAACCCAACCCAACCGCAACAAGATAATTTGGAACAACTGTTCAAAGAAGGCCACTAGAACCCTATTGGTACTCGCATAAATGAGATTACCAATATATTTAGAGATCACGGTGATGTAGAACCAGAGGATGTGTACTACTGGTTTCAGAATGCTGAAGTTCGCAAGAAGCAAAACCAAGAGAACAACTCCTTCAATGGTAAACTGTAAACTATACTCGTTTTTCATTGTATTTTTGTCGTTTTCATCTAGATTCCTTATTTTGTAGCCCTACATTGCATGTTTAGCCTCACCAATTACCGGGCCAATTTAAGTAACCACACATCGAATAACGTTATGAAGAGTAGACTATACTGTCAATTTTAGTAACCACACGCCGAATAATGCTGGAGATAGAAATGACGAATCGCTGCCATGTTTTACCGAGAGCAGACTGAGCCCGAATGAGAACCTGAGATCTAGATAGATAGCTTTACCCTCACCAATGAAGTTTGTCAAGCCCTTTAAATTATGGAAGAATTGTATGAACTAAGTTGTGGCAAGATGAAAGCCTTACCCATCTAGTGCTTTTCATTTTCTTTGACTTATTTGAAATGCGAAAAACCTATAAAAACGAAGTTGTGGGAAGATGATCGCCTTACTCTTCGAGTGCTTTTCATTTTATTTATTTATTTGAAGTGATCAACACTTCCTCGTCGATCGTAATGCTCTTATTCTTTTATCAGGTCAAAGATTTTGATTAATACAATGTAATTATAGGAATTAAAATCTATATCCATAGGACTTTACATGTAACTTGTAATGTTATTATTTTTAAATAGTTGTGTAGTGCTTATTTCTTAAAAAAGTTTGGAAGGAAGTATTTAGTACCTTTGTCTTAGAAAAGGTTGGGAAGGAAATAGTTGGGTTAAAACATTGGCATTTGGATTATAAAAGTAGAATGTAAATGGTTAAAAAAATATCTTTCTCATCTACTTTATTTTTATCTATCAAGTCTATACTAGGATCATATTTCATTGACTGATTAATGCAATGTATTGTGTAAATGATATTCGAATCCATTCATGTTTGATTTTAAAATGAGTTGTGTTATTACATATGTTTCCACTTATTATAATGGAAAAAAATGAAAGGAAAACACATGCTCAAACTCTCTATATGAATATATTTACATGTATAGAAACTCAACCAGACTTGATTTTACATGTTAGCTTTTAAAAACTTGATTATATATATCATAATGTGAGATATCAGTCTTTGGTTGATTGGGTTCACAGTGTTTTTATGCATTCATGTAAGCGATTCTCATAATGTAGTATGTATTAGTAAAATATATCTTAATATATAATTACATTGATAGGCGTATATATCTTAGAATTTTGGGATGGACTACCATCTATGCTTTTTCATCTAGGAACAAGAATGAGACAAGTATACTATCCATATTGATTTTATGGGCATCGTCCAAGATTAAATGAGAGCGAGACAAGTGTGTTATCGAGATTGATTCTATGGGGTCATCCAAAATCAATAATTAATAATTTCAAAAAATTAAAACATAGCTTAATTAACATTTGATGAGTATAGTTAGTGATAGTTGTAAAAATTAAAATTAATTTTCAACTATTCGATTATTAGATACAACTATGAGCTTAACTCCATAGATACACCTATTACCTTAAGTCTAATGATTCTAGAACTATTAGCTTAACTTCAACTCTAATCATAGTTATATTGGATAACTATTAGCTTAACTATTAGATACAACTATTAGGTTAACTCCAATTATTCTACAACTATTATCTTAACTTCAACTCTAATCACTTAAGCCTTAGTTCAACTACATTTGGCATCTAGGAGTCATGTAAGAGTCGAACTCCTAATAAAATTGTTAGAACTCCTAATAAACTCCTGCATCTCATAGTTGGGCATTTAGCTAATATGAATTTCATATTACATGTTTAGGTTTTCCATATAGATATAATTAGGTTTTCGATTCTTTTTAAAGGAGGTTAGTCTAACTCATAATTAACAATTTCAAAAAAATAAAAATATTTTAGTTAAAATCTGATAAGTTCAATTTGTGATAGTTGGAAAAATCAAACTTCACTTAACTATTGGATTATTAGATACAGTTGTTCAATTATTAGCTTAAATACATTGATGATACAACTATTAGCTTAACTTCAACTCCAATCATGACTTTTACATGAATTGCAATTGCCAATATATTAACTTTTAAATTAACTATTAGATACAACTATTAGCTTGCTCCTTAACTCCCATGATTGTACAATTATTAGTTTAACTTCAACTCTAATTACAGTAATATTGGATAAATATTATATTAACTATTAGATATAACTATTATGTTAACTCCAGTGATTTTACAATTATTAGCTTAACTTCAACTCTAATCGTGGTTATATTGGATAACTATTAGATAAGTATTAGATTATTCCAATAGTCATACAACTATTAAATTAAATTTAGATGAACTTCATATCTTACCATGAGAAGTTGACCTTCATTGCAATGAAACCATGCACCAAGAACAATCACTTAGGTAATGTGCATCTTATGTGACACTTGAACTCCATATGGCATTTGGGAGTCTAGTTAATGTGCATAAGGCTTAGTCTATGCTTTATATTAACTATTAGATACAACTATTAACTTAACTCCAATGATGATACAATTATGAGCCCAACTTCAACTATAAGCTTAACAACCATAAATTAATTGGTTGTTATATTAGTGTAACTATTAGATACAAGTAATTAACACATTATTTTAGTAAAAAAAAACATTATCAATATATCAATTATATACCCTCTGCCTTATTTCAAACATATTAATCTTAGTAAGATGATTGTTGCTAATATTACGTAAATATGTATTCTATTCTATAGAAATCTCCTTCGATTACAAAAGCATGAAACATTACAGTCTATTTTCTATTGTCTTTGATTGCAAGCTCAGTTTTCATGTTTTCACTTTTCATTGAAAACTAAGTTTTACGTTTGTACTTTTCATTGGTGGAGATTAAAATGGAATTCAAGTAACTTTTTTATTTTATTCACATAATTCAAATTCGGTTAGATAAAGGAAAAACAAAAATTAATTTATAAAATTAGTGAATATAGTTATTAAATTAGCCGGATGTTCGAAGGAATGAAACTGGATATCTTATTCTATATGAAATTTTAGGACGGTCTACAGAGCATACTGACTCACTTGGCCTCCCACCAACGTCATCTTTCTCAAAGTGTTAGAGCAACCTGTATTGCCCAACTGATCTGAAGCACCACTCCAATCAGTGGTTTAAAAATTGAGATCTGGTTCCTTCCTAGAAGTTGACAAAGAATTGCATGACAACAATTATTGACATAGTTGTTGAACGTGGAATTAGAAATTTAGTTTCTAGTGGTTAAGAGAGATGCTATACATAACATGGTTGACCTTGCACATGAATTGGA
Organism: Pseudotsuga menziesii; assembly: GCA_001517045.1. Classification (NCBI taxonomy): domain Eukaryota; kingdom Viridiplantae; phylum Streptophyta; class Pinopsida; order Pinales; family Pinaceae; genus Pseudotsuga; species Pseudotsuga menziesii. Next base: position 392,683 of record LPNX010921562.1, read on the forward strand.
ATTGATTGTATTTAATAAATTACGTTTGTAATCCATCTTTATTGCTATTACAGTAAAGAAGTGCATTCTACAACCGAGTAAAGAAAGGATATGTAACTTTTTCCATTCTCATCCTAGAGTTGACAAATGTCATTTACAAAAAATAAAAAAATATTATTAAAAACAACTTGTCTCCTTAAATTAAATATAAATTATTTAGAATTGCATACATATAAAACAACATAAATTAGATAAACTAAAACCATAAACATTGTATTACACATTTCCACTCTAAAAAAAGGTTTGTACTTTGAGAGATTTGATCCCTCTCGGTGCTTGGTAGATCCCCTTTTAGATAGATTTATGCTGGTATAAAGACACAAAATGAAGGCCATTAAAATGATAATATTTAGATGCTCTATTTGTTCATTTAAAAATACAAAATGAAGGAGGTTCTAGTAATAATGTTTTTATGTTTTAAATTGAGTAAATAGCCTATTATAACAATGCCTTTCTATCAATTTTTAGTAAATTATTTTATAAAGTATTTTTGTTAGTAAAACTTCAATTTTTTTAGTAAATTACTTTATAAATATTTTTCATCTTTCTTAGTATAACTTGACAATGCCTTTCTATCATTCTATTTAGTAAATTACTTTATAAACCAGTATTTTTGTTAATATAATTTGATGATGTCTTTTTATCATTTTTATCATTTTTAGTAAATTACTTTATAAACTAAATTTTTTGTTAAGATAATGGTAATCAATTAATTTTTAGAATTTAATTAAATAATAAATGCTACATAATAATAAATGTGTATTTTTTTTATTAGATTGAGATCTTGAAAAGGTATATAGATCATGAATAAATTTAAGATAATTTAAAAGACATTGTAATTTTAGTGATAAAGATAAAAACTTGAGTAATATGTTTGTGTTATATCATTCTATTTTCTTAGATGGTATGAGGATTTACTTTTTTAAGTCATTAGATCTTTAAAAAATGAATACACATAGATCATATTAGAAAATGAAGAGCATACATACCAAAAATCAAGCCAGTCATTAACCTTGTTTTGAAATTTAATATTTATGAAAGTGTAAGATCTTTTATGATGTATTTTGGAAGTATTATCATTTTATAATTCATTTAATATTTATGAAAGTGTAAGATCTTTTATGATTTATTTTGGAAGTATTATCATTTTATAATACATTGAATTATGGTACAATAATAGATGCAAGTAGACTGCTTGCAGATATACTATTTTTTTTTATATGCATTCTGAATTTTGGTTTTGAAGTTAAATTAAAAACCATTCTTAATACAATCTTTATTCCTCACGTATCCTAAAATGAAGATATAGATGGAAAACCATTCTTAATCGTAATAGTAAATATTTTAATTCTTCTTTTTCCTTTTAAAATGAAGATAGTTTTTGGCATGGACTGAATTTTTTTTAAACAGAGCTCATTCTCATACGGGTGACTTGGAAACCAAATATCTACTCGGAATCCTCACTAGTGCTTAGAGTACCATAGTGAGGCCATGGGTGAAGACATCAAGCTTCCTACAACGAATAAGTTGCTGCCTTGGTTGAAGACATGCATGTTAAAAGGTGACGACTTCTTCATAAGAGAGCTTGCTTATTTCAGCCTCGTCAAAGCCATATTCTAGTGCTTAAGTGATGTGTTTGATTAAATGGGGGATAACATCTAGTTGAAGGTGAGTATTGAATATATAGAAGTGGGTCTATATTCTACTGCTTAAGTGATGTGTTTGATTAAATGGGGGATAACACCTTGTTGAAGGTGAGTATTGAATATATAGAAGTGGGTCAAGCTATAGCTCATCACTTGTGTGTTTGAAGTAAATTGCTCATAAAAAATGATCTAAAATTTTAGGATTCTTTTTTAACCATTAAAAATTGTATGTGAGCTTTGTATGTTAAAAACTCATAAACAAGCTTTAAAACTTAAATTTAAATGCTTAAACATAGTGTGAGTGCACAAAGTTAAGGGACCTTTTATATGCAATGGTAGAGTGAAGTCAATCATTCTTGATCCATAAAATAGAAATCATCCCAAGCAATCCCAACCCTTCCAAGCCTAGTCACAAGGCTGCCAACATGCATACCAATTAGGATAGTATACCAAAACGTGTGCCTATTTTATTGATGCAAATAGCGCTCCCGTTTACTAAAACCTGTTTTATGGTTAAAAAGGGCCGAGCCCTTCATTTTCTCCACAACGCTGCGCTATTGGAGCTTCGACGGAGTAGAATGAGCATGGTCGAATGCGTTTTGGGTGATCCAAAGCCATCAACCTCCATCTTGGGATCAACCTCTTCTTTGTGAGGTATTTTCTTCAAATCTTCTCATGATTTTTTCCCTATATTCATTAATTTATTTGCCCTAATTTGAAATTAAACCAAAATATTTTAATTTATATGGCCAATGGAAACTAATGGAAACCAAAACCCCAATAGAATTTACATAGCCAATGGAAACCAAAATCCCAATTTAATCATAAAAACCAAATAATTTTGATTATTTACCAAAATTCATACCCAAAATTCACATGCCCAATGGAAAGCAAAACCCCAATTAACTCATAAAAAACAAATCAATTTCACTATTTCCATATGCATATTCACAAGCATCCTTGTGAATCCATACCAAAATTCACAAATATGCAAAGTTTGTCAAGCACATTGCCAGTTTGCAAAATTAATTTACAGGCCAATGTAAACCAAACCCCAATTAACTCATAAAAAACAAATGAACTTCACTATTTGCATATGTATATTTGCAAGCATCATTGTGAATCCAAACCAAAATTAACAAATATGCAAAGTTTGTCTATTATATTGCAAGCTTGCATACAACTAAAAAAACAATCAAGTAGAATTCATATCTTCCCTAAAATACATAAACAAACATGGTAAATCCCTTGCACCTCTCTCCGAAATATCGAAGTTGGTCGTCCAAGAACTTCAATAAACACCTTATAGTCACTGATGAAACTTCATAATCCAAGTGTTAAAATAAGGTATAGAAGCCTCCGATGCTTAAAAAATATTTCTTCTTGACTGAAGGGTACTTTTTCGTTAAGGTCAAGACAACGAAGTTCAACAATAGGCTCTACAAACATCACGGTACATAGGGAGATTGATGTGTTTGATTACATGTCAATCACATACTATCATACATGATAGAATCCAGTGGAAACCTTGCAACCATAAAATCCACTATACACAATTATACATTTAGTCTCTCATGGGTATATAGAAAGAGGGCATAGAACTAAAATAACATCAAGTAGAATACATACATGGACCAAATTACATATAAAAAAGATATGCTAAATAGACTTTGGAGTCCAAAAAAATCACTCTACAACAAATAATTACATATCTAACAAAATCGTTGCCTTTACTAGGATTTTATTTATCAATAGCACATTATGTCGCCTATTCTAGGCTCTAGCCATTGCCTCTACCCGCAATCTGGGAGCTGGTCCTGCAAGGGCATTAGTTAGCACCTCACAATTTCGACGAAACTTCATAATCCAAGCCTAAAAATAAGCTAGAGGAGCTTCCCAATCAACATATGCACATAGGACATTTTATGTACACATGCATATGGAAATTGGAATTAATACTTGAATTTAGGACATAAATTTAAAATAAAAAAATATTAAATGTTTATTCTTTACTGTAAAATTCAAGATCAATTTTAAAATTTAAATAATAGATTTAGTTTATGTTGTTATTTGTCATACATTAGTTTTACACTTTTCGGTTCTTAGAGATGTCATTATATCATGTGTTTATTTTTCTAATGATATTTTATTTGTATTTATGATTGCAGTGGCTACTATGGACAACAATGCTGAGATATTGAGGGTTATTGGGCATCTTAGAGAGATTGGTTCTGCGTGGAGGGGTGGAGATGAGCTTCATCACTCCTTGTTAGACTCATTGCTGACTATTGTTATTACGATCACAATATCGAACGATGCTTTGTATAGAATCACATCCTACAAAGAGAGAAAAAGACAAGAATACATTGATGGTTTGAGCTACAATGAAATAAAGAAGCTGAAAATAACCAAAGAACACATTTATACATTATTTAGAGTGCCTGGGACGGATGAAATTCTAGAGAGCACCAGGCCACATATTTCGATTGAGTGGTGCACCTTTCCACCCATTATATACCATTGGATGGATAGATGGTACATGGTTTTTGACATTCCCCCACACAACAATAGGGAAGTACCATTGTACTTCCTTCAAAAGTTGTATGCAGAGTTTGTGATGGGAAAACATGCAAACTATTTTGACATGTTGGGATTCTAGGGCGTTGGTAGGGGATGCCCCAAAACACACCCAATGCTAGGCATAGAGATTCCAATCGATATATACCTGCACCCCATGCCCAGTTACCGAGGGCAGACATCCCAGACACAAGAGGCATTTCTGATTCTAGCTTAGATGGTTTCTCGACACACGACTACTATTGACTAGACAATGCCCTCTTCCTTTGCTGGGGTACAACCACCAACTTCTGGTTGTAGAGGACCATCTATTGGTGGGGATAGACTGAAATCCCATGTGCCTTAGAGCGAGCCACATGTGTGCACAATGTGTGGTCATTCCTATTATGGTCCTAGACCAAGACATTGTACCTCTACAATGACTGGTGGTCAGGTAAGGACATTGTTAAAACTCTATTGTTGTTCAATTTTTAATTTTTCCATATTGTACACATATTAAAATATTCGTAATATATGCAAATTTTACTCTTGTAGGAGATTGATGCTTCTCAAGAGGGTGGTAGTGCACCCGGTGTGGTTGTATCTAAGGCCCAAACAACCAACATTGAGGTAATATTTAAACATGTGTCATTTTGTTAATACATATCATTTTGTTAATGCACATGTTAGTCTTGATTAATTTGTTAAATTGTCTAATATTTACAATTTTTGAAGTTGTAGGAACCCCATTTAGAACCCGATGCTGGATACATTCATCTCAGCGAAATACTCCCAGGTGGAATTTATGATTACCTGAAGAATGTAAGTACATGGTTAATGATTAAATATGTTTGAATTATTTAAATTTCTTACTATACACTCCTTTATATATTGCTAATATTTATAATTGTTAAACTTACAGATACTATCTGGATATAAAGAGAGGCAAGAAATTGTTGGAAGCAGTCCCTCCCAAGGGGGAGATATGTCCCAGGAAGGGGTAAGTATATTACAACATGTTAGTTTTTCAATACATATTATTCCATCCATTCAAGTCCATGTCTAACTATGGTAACACTTTATGACTGCATACATCATCGCAAATCCATGCACCGCCTCTTTGGTTTGGATATCCCCGTAGTCCAAACATAGATAAGCGGGTTGTTTACACCAGACAAGCCTATTCCTTGAAAAGAGAGGGTGTCCATGACGATCAACCTACTCATCCCACGGTAATGTATACACTTCCAATGGAATTTGTTGGTTAGCTTTGAATTAACTTCACAACTAGTTTTTCTTAATGTTATTTTCACATGTTCATAGCATCAGGACGTAGAGTCATTCATTCCAAACCTTAGTGGGGTTGTTGATGCTGCAGTCAATGTTGCATCTACAATAGGGATAAGTCACACTAAGGTACATATACTTGAATATTTGTAATTGTACAATTGATTTCTATTGTCTATGGACATGCATGATATCTAACTATTTTATCATTTGGTGAATGTAGCCACACCCTAGTCCATTAGTGCACACGACTGAGGTTAATTTTCAACCTATGGCTCCTCTTGCTATTGAGGAAACCTAGTCTCATTCCCAGGAACAAATATTTTCGGTGAGATGTTCATTTTTTATATAATTGATTAGTACTTTCTTATTCATGTACATGTTGATAATTGTTGAGATAATTGACATATTTTTTTATTCGCATAGAAGCATTGCATAGACACTTTCTGCAAGGGGGAGGACACCAAAGGAATCTGTACCCCAAATGGATGCAATGAGTGTTTGTTTTATGTACAATTGAGTCATATTTTAAATTTTCAAACTTTGTTATTGCTTGACAGTACTAATTCAGTTACCTGATCAAGAAATATTGTCATTGATTTGTAGTCACCAGAGATGCACAATGGTTGTGGACAGAGGAAACAAGCATCAGGGAAGGGAAAAAACAAGAGAAAGTTAGAGTTTTGATGTGTTAGTCCAGGACAAATATGTATTTTTCTGTACAAGAGGAAGTTAGAGTATAGGGGTGCGGTCTAGAATAGATGTACTTTTGTTTTCATGTACATCAAAGATGTGTTAGATACATGCACATTGATAGGCCATATAAGTGCCTTCTATTTTTGTATTATAACTTTCATGATATAAAAAAAATTTCATATCAAGGCTCTTGAGATCTTCATGGCTCAGTATTTTAAGTGTGATTATACACGTGTGGCCAAGAATGTTTCTATGTGTAATGTTCCCAATTTTTGATAGATTTTACGATTGCATGGAGATATCAGTTATAAATTTGAGAACAATGCACAATTACAATATTTCGTAATGACAAAAATGTACATTTCAATTGTTTTTTACCATGATCCAATTGCATATACAATGTTAAATTAACAATGTTAAATTCTATTCACAAAGATGGAAAATACCTAACACACATAAGCACCCAGCATAACTAAGAAACTGATCCAACTAAGTGGAATACAAAATAACCTTACCCACATAACAACCTAACAAACTTCTAAAGGATGCACGAAGTTGACACACGTAAGTGATGCACCTATGTGGTCTACATAAATGAAATTGGTGTTTGGTGTGATGTATTTCATCTAACGAATATAAGGGATAGACATGAAACCTAAAATTATCCGAGTATAAGGTTGATTATAATAATGGTTATGATTATATCCTTCACATTATGTATATCCTGCACATTATTTTATCATTTTTTTAATGTACATGGCATTTGATGAATGGCCTTGAGGAACAACTTTGGAAGAGATGAAAATTATGTGTGATTTTATTATAGTTTAAATTGATTGGAGAAGTACTATTCTAAATATTGTTTTATAAATTTATGTTTATGGAGTATTATTCGAAACATTCGTAGTGTGAAGATATATATTTTATAATAATGGTGTAATAGGTTGGCCACTTGTTTCTAAACATAAACATGTTCCATTACATGGTTACTGACGTAATGGCATTGTCTCCTCCTGCATTTCATTGTACAAATTCTCACATCTCTTAGATGATTAGGATAAATTAATATAGAAACAACCTTCTTTTGAATTTCCAGTCTCATGAATGATATGAGATCCTAATATCAATTCACCTCCTCATAGAGATTGACAACTCCTTTTTCCTTGATTAAAACACAAACAAAGAATATTTCTTGCTTGACAATGATGGGAAATAAGTCAAGTTCAACACCTGACAATAGGTAACATAATTATCAACATCTACACATGGAATAATAGTTTGCAACAAGTATTTTTTCAAGAGGGGAAGTCTACACTCACCTTCAAGTTGACCTTTATGTGCAAAAATTTCACATTCCCTTACTGAGAAAAACCCTAGTTTCCAAAATTGACCTAAAAAATGATCCCTTGTCCATGGACCCATATTAGAGGGCCACTCCTAGCACTATCCTGATAACCTGAATCCAATGGAGTCGACGGTTTGTCGATCCGAGCAACGATCATCATTCTATGGAATGTTGAATCCCACCTCCTACAGGTTTTCAAGGACACCTGTTGAATCCCTACCCAGGGCATGGAATGGAAACTGTGCATCAAAACAGGCTTCTGGTGGGTCATGTAAGAGTGCTTAGGAATGTTCCATGTGGAAACGCTAGACACACGTTCACGGTCGAGGAATTATCAAGGCTGACCCCTATGTGCAAAAAGTTCGCATTCCCTTACTGAACAAAACCCTAGTTTCCAAAATTGACCTAAAAAATGATCCCTTCTCCATGGAACCATATTAGAGGGACACCCCTAGCACTATAGTGATTCTTTGAATCCAATAGATTCGACGGTTCATCAATCCAATCAACGATCATCATTCTATGGCATGTTGAATCCCACCTCCTATAGGATTTGAAGGACACTTGTTGAATCCCTACTCGGGGCATAGAATGGAAACCGTGCATCAAAACGAGCTTTTGGTGGGTCATGCAAGCGTGTTTAGTCATTTTCCATGTGGGAACTCTAGCCACACATTCATGGTCAAGGAATTTGTAAAGCTGGCCCCTTTGTGCAAAATTTTTGCATTCCCTTACTGAGCAAAACCCTAGTTTCCAAAATTGACGTAAAAAGCGATCCCTTTTCCATGGAACTAGATTAGAGGGACACTCCTAGAACTATCCCAATGTCTTGAATCCAACAGAGTCAACGGTTCATCGATTCGAGCAACGATTATCATTCTATGGCACGTTGAATCCCACCTCCTACACGCTTTCAGGGACACCTGTTGAATCCCTACCCAGGGCATAAAATGGAAACCGTGCATCAAAATGACTTTTGGTAGGTCATGAAAACATGTTTAGGAATGTTCTATGTGGGAACACTAGCCACACATTCACGGTGGAGGAATTTGCAAAGTTGTCCCCTATTAGCAAAAATTTTGCATTCCCTTACTGAGCAAAACTCTAGTTTCCAAAATTGACCTAAAACTGGATCCCTTGTCCATGGACCCAGAGTAGAGGGTCACCCCTACCACTATCCCGATGCTCTGAATCCAACAAATTTTATGGTTTGTCAATCGGAGCAACGATCATCATTCTATGGCAAGTTGAATCCCACCTCCTACAGGCTTTTAGGGACACCTGTTGAATCCCTACCCAGGGCATAGAATGGAAACCGTGCATCAAAATGGGCTTCCGGTGGGTCATGAAAGAAGGTTTAGGTATGTTCCATGTACGAATTCTAGCCACACATTCACGGGCGAGGAATTTGAAAAATTAATCCCTATGTGCAAAAATTTCGCATTCCCTTACTCAACAAAACCCTAGTTTCCAAAATTGACCTAAATCATGATCCCTTGTCCATGGAACCAGATTAAAGGGCCACCCCTAGCATTATCCCGATGTCCTATATACAACAGAGTCGATGGTTCATTGATCCAAGAAATGTTCATCCTTCTATGGCACCTTGAATCCCACTTCCTATAGGCTTTCAGGGACACCCGTTGAATCCCTACCCGGGGCATAGAATGGAAATAGTGGATCAAAATGGGCTTCCGATGAGCCATGAAAGTGTGTTTAGGCATGCTCCATGTGGGAGCACCAGCCACATGTTCATGGTCGATGAATTATGCAAAGCTTCCCCTATATGCAAAAATTTTGCATTCCCTTATTAAGCAAAACCCTAGTTTCCAAAATCGAACTAAAACAAGATCCCTTGTCCATGGACCTAGAGTAGAGGGCCACCCCTAGCACTAGCCCAATGTAATAAATCCAATGGATTTGACTATTTATATATCCGAGTAGTGGTCATCATTCTATGGCACATTGAAGTCCACCTCCTACAGGCTTTCAGAGACACATGTTGAATCCGTACTCGGGCCATAGAATGAAAACCGTGCAACAAAACAAGGCTCTGGTGGGTCATGCAAGTGTGTTTGGTCATGTTCCATGTGGGAATGCTATCCACACTTTCACGGTTGAGAAATATACAAATATGACCCCTATGTGCAAAAATTTGACATTCCCTTACTGAGCAAAACCCTAGTTTCCAAAATTGACTTAAAATAGGATCCCTTGTCCATGGAACCAGAGTAGAGGGCCACCACTAACACTATACCGATGTATTGAATCCAACAGAGTTGATATTTCGTTGATGCAAGCCACTACCATCATTATATGGCACATTGAATCCCACCCCCAACAGGTTTTAAGGGACACGTGTTGAATCCTTACCCAGGGCATAGAATTGAAGTCGTGCATCAAAATGAGGTTCCAGTGGGTCATGCAATAATTTTTAGGCATGTTCCATGTGGGGATGCTAGCCACATGTTCACGGTCGAGGAATATTAAAAGCTGACGCCTATGTGCAAAAATTTGGCATTCTCTTACTGAGCAAAACCCTAGTTTCCAAAATTGACCTAAAACAGATTCCCTTATCCATGGACCCAAAGTAAAGGGCCACCCTTGCACTATATTGATGTCCTAAATACAATGGATTTGACGGTTCGTCAATACAAGCCACTACCATCATTCTATTGCACATTGAATCCCACCTCATATAGGCTTTTAGGGACACCTGTTGAATCCTTACCGGGGACATAGAGTGGAAGTCATGCAGTTAAACGAGGCTGCGGTGGGTCATGCAAGCGTGTTTAGCTAAGTTTCCAAGAAACTTGGGTACGGGTACAGGGACGAGTACAGGGACGGGGACGCCACTTTTAAAAAAAGGGTACTTGGGTACATCGGGGGTACTATATATATATATGTCATAGTCACACCATACATGCACATAGAATTCTTCATAAATTATGAATCATGATTCATAATTATAAATTTGATGATTATTTGAACAATGAACATTCAGATTGAAAATTTGAAACATAAAATTTGATAAATCATAGACTCAATAGATATCAATTAGAAGACTGCAAGTTACATACAATTTGATAAATCATTGTACCAGGTAGCTGTAACAGAGAATCAAACTTAGAATACAAACTATGGTTTACGATGCAAACTAGAGTTACTAGGAATGGTTATAAGGTTTGTAAGCTAGGATTGGCAATGGTTATTGGGATAGGATTACCACTCAACTACACGGCTCCCATGGAGAAACAAATTATCGTATTCAAGGAGATGTCCTTATATGATCAACTTCGAGATTCAAGGCATTTGCAATAGACATAACCTAGATAGAGTGGTAGATAATGGTATTGGGATATACAGCATGAGTCATGTAAGTATCAATATAATAGAACAAATACATGATGAAGCTCAAGTGAAATTTATCAAGTTCTAGAAGTCCATTGAATTTATCAATCTATCAAGCTATAAATAATCAATGAGACCATGAAACCAAAATATATTACTACCACATACCTGACTACCTAACTATGGTCATTCGACTAAACCATCAGGATCACCTCTAATAGCAATGGTATCCTTTAGCCTCTCGTGCTCGGAGTAAGGAAACAAGTATCATGACTTTGATGAGTTCTTGCTTGGCCCATTGTTTGCAGCTGGAGGTTTGTGCCAATAACTAAGTTTGTATAATGGTATAAAATTTGACTTGGTCTATAATCTTCAAATACATAACCTTTTTTCTTTCGTGCATGGGAAACATGTGTCAAATATTCTCCTTTGATAACCATCGACCCAATTGGAAAATCATTGCACTCAAAGTTTCTTAATGAGACAATGAGGGTCTGCTTCCCATCCAAGCAACATTCTAGCCAGTAGTCAGTGTGCCATTCATTGCCTCTCAGGGAAACCACTGCATATATGTTCCCTGCATAAAATAAAGTGCATACCTAGGCGTCAGCTAACTAAACACAACTAGTCATCAAATATTTCAAAGTTATCAACATAATAGTCGAACATGGTTGTATGAGATCTGAAATGTGTTTATAGTCATGTGAAATACTCGACTGGACCTCCTCCAACTAGGATAATTCTGCAGTTATTTGTCGACCAATGGGGAGTGATACACAATCCCAACTGTTAACCCAATCTATGGATTCACAGTTGTCCCATTCACCACTTCTACATGGATAACAAAAACAAGAGATTTTCCTTGCCCACATTTCAACTATAGCATTATCTGTTGTCCTAATTGAATGGAATGCACGAGTTCGTTGGAGGGTATTTCACTCATATAGGTGTGATTGATCTACATCGACCAACTCCCAAAAATATCTATGTACATGTGCTTTTTGAGATGATTGGTCTTCTTTCCTTCTAGCCCCTTGCCCCATCACTGAAGAACACCATGCAACAATGGTCTTTGCATCTCAGATGAGTGAAATAGTTGTAAATTTCATCTCTTGCCTACATAATGCAGTCTTGATGCATGCACCTGCTCCAACATGTTCCCCTTTTCTATGTCCGATCTCAAAATAGTTCCAAATATGTGGCACCTTGTGCCTCTTGTGGAGAATACAAAACCATTGGAAGACAAGGGAATTTTTGAATTGCCCCACACAGCCATGAGACCAAATCCAATGTTGTTCCATCTGTATATTGTTATCCTCCAAGTGTTTGTAGAACAATTGAAAGCTGTGTTGTAAAAAATCCCAGTCATGACACCTGTCATCACTCATGTAAAAGTGATACTTCTTCAATATAACCCTTTTCTCTTCAATACTATCTTCCCCATGTCTATAGGTGATATGGACCATTATGTTGACCTGTTCTGAGTGATAATATTGACTCTAAATCTTGTTATGTGGTTGAAGAGTGTAGTTTTCCGCAAAATCGACCACTGATAATATTGTAGGAAATTTATCCCTTCACATTCTAAATTTCTCATCTTGCCAACGAGCCACATGTACATGCTTTACATATTGTTATATATTTTCAAAGAATTCCTCCATGAAGTTGCATACCAGTACATGGTAGATCAACAATATGTACAGATCAATAGGTTGTTACATATATGAAGTAACAATACATGAAGAAAAAAATACTATTCAGGAACTCGTTACTAACCTGAGAGGTGACCAATTGTATTTTTTTCTTTCATTCCCTCCACCGATATCATACGTGATATATTTGAATGACCGCAAGTTCACTTCATGTCTCCCAAGTTCATGCTCATAGGTGACATGTATGCATTTGTCCAAAAATTCCATTCCACCACACCTTGGGAATGTCCCATCTACACAAGGCCTTTGATAAAATGTGCAACCTCCTGTCCTTCTACACAAAATGATATGGATAAAGTATCTAGATGATGTCGATGGAAATGTAGTTGAGCATTCCTGCACAAGAGTGTTATGCAATACACGCAATATATGTATATATGTGTCATAATAATAACCGTACTCAATGTGATATCAACAACAACATGTGTTACGAGTTGCGTTTATTTTAACATACCATGGTTTGCATTTCTCAAAATATCTTTGGCCCAAGTTAAGTTGATTATGTTCATGCCTAAATCTCTCATATAATTATGTTTGTGTCATGTCAAGAAAATGTTTAATGTGGGGCTCACGATCCCTTGAACCCCTTCTCAATTTTAGTACATCTTTTTGGTTGGATGAAGGTCTACTATTGTCACACCAAAGCTCCTGCACTAGTCCCTTTACCACATCAATGAGCTTCATATCAGAGTGTGGAAACCTGCCAATGAAGGACCAGAAATCTATTTCACCAGAGTCAATTTGTTCTCTTCTAGAACAATACCTATAGAGTGCTTTGATATCCAATCCTACAAGTTTGGATGTAGGCTTAAGAAGTCGAAGGGCCCTGGTGCTTTTGTTCATGATTGATTGTGACAACACACAACGAGCTGCATTGTGATCATTTGAATGGGATTTCTTTCCAATAGTACTAAATGCATCTACTAAACTTTTGACAACATGAGAACTTGGTTCAGAACTGTTTATCATTTTTATCCTTAAGTTTTTCCTAACAACAGTCATAGACCTAGATTTTAACAACTATATAAATAATATACACATTAGAGGAAATTTCAACTCAAAATGGGCCACCTAAAAAAACAAAAATAGTTAAAATAATAAAATAATATTTATTAATTTTGGGGGAAGAAAAGAAAAAAACTACTTTTTTGTTTGTATTTTCGACATATCTCCCTGTGTTTTTACTCAAATTTCGACCGAGAGAGCTCGTTGGATGCAGAATTAAATTTTGCATCCAACGATTACACACTCGACATACTTTTGAGGGACCCCGCCACTCCAAAAAAAGAAATACCTGAAAAAATGTGATGATGACATCTTCATCACGTTTTTTCAGGTATTTCTTTTTTTTTGGGGTAGAGGGGTCCGTCAAAAGTATGCCAAGTGGGTACTCGTTGGATGCGGAATTTAATTCCGTATCCAATGAGCTCTCGCAATTGAAATTTGATTAAAAACATGGGGAGATATGTCAAAAATACAAACAAAAAAGTACATTTTTTTATGATACCTATCCCCAAATTTATATTAAAAAAGTGTTTAAGACCTATATGATATTTCAAATTTAAAACAATTTCAATGGCTAACACATGATGACATCAAATTTGAATTAGAGTTAAAAGGTCTATTTTGAGTTGAAATTTCCTCTAATGTTTATCTCCATCACATTTAGAATCAAAATAGTTGACAAGTATCTGTTGAGATTGATATGCAATACTGCGTTTAGACAACGTACCTTCAAGCGAACCGATGAGACTTTCATTGATCTGTATACGTTTTGAAGTTCTTCGGCGTGAATTTGCTAATGGAGGTAGGGAAGTTGGAACTGCACCCTGTACCAAATCACCCAGTCAGTCTGACGTTTGAACATGAGCTTCAAGTCCTCCCGTGTCTTCCTGTCGATCGAATGGTGGTAATTGGAAATCCTCCTGGGTGGTCTGAACAACATTGTCTTCTTCGAGCATACGTTCGGCATTCAATGTCTCTCTAACTTCGTCACTTGTATACCCACATCCAATTAAATATGAAAAGGTTTCAAGTGTCCTTAATGTGCACCTACGTTTTACTCCTTTGATCAGTTCCATGCAGTTCTCGTTCTTCTACCGATATGGAGACTGAAGGCCCCTCGAGTGAATGCTTTTGTCTTTCTTGATGTGGATTTGTAGGAATAACTGTGGCATCCTCAACAAAAAAAATTGGTTGAGTGTCCATAGAGCATATTTGATTGGTCATGTCATTTCTTTTCTTCTCTCTAATTTCTTCAAGGATTTCATTGGGTATCCTCTTCCTTGCTTATTTTCTTGCTTGATTGCGCGAGTTTCCCATCACCACAATGATCAATGATATATTGTGCTCCTCAATGGGAGATTACCCAAGCTTAGTTTCTTTTTTTCTCAAGTGTGTCTAAATACTCAAATTGAGGGGAAGATTGGGAGGAAGGTTTCCTTTTCTAGCTCCTCGATGGTACTCTTCAATGGGAGACTCGCCAAGCTTGGTTTCTTTATTGCTCAATTGTGTCTAGATACTCTTCAATGGGAAATTACCCAAGATTAGTTTCTTTCTTGCTCAATTGTGTCTACATACTCCACCACAATGACCAAGTTAATGTTTCCTATGCTAGCTCCTCAATTGCAAGAAAGTTAATGGTAGAGAAGCTCTATGGTGCTCCTCAATGGGAAATTCCCCAAGCTTGGTTTCTTTCTTGCTCAATTGTGTCTACATACTCCATCACAATGACCAAGTTAATGTTCCCTTTGCTGGCCCCTCAATTGCAAGAAAAACAATGGTGGAGATGCTCTATGGTGCTCCTCAATGGGAAATTCCCCAAGCTTGGTTTCTTTCTTGCTCAATTGATTCTTTATTTCTTTATCCTCAATGTATACCATGCTCCAAGCAATACTTAGACACTTGTGACGGAGATGCTTGATGTCAAAAACAATTTTTTTTGTGATAATATGATGAAGAAGAGATTGTTCATGCATTGTCTGCAACCTGAATTTGCACGTTGACTGTGAAACCTGCGTGGAATATGATAGAGTGTTTCTCAGATAGGGACTGGCATTGTTTATACTGAGACAAAACGCACACGTGTTATTGTTAACAAAAATGGGGGTGCATGTTTTACTCGAATAGTGTTTAGGAGCAATTAAGAAGGTAGTTGCACAACTAAGGAATCATTCAATGTTTAGGGGGAATTAACAAGCACTCGCTTATTCTTTGTGCCTTAAAACACCCCCTCTTTTCAAACAAACTATATTGTTTTAAAACTCAAGGGATGTGTGTATGTGAAGGAGATAGGTTAGGGGGTGTTAGTGGTAAGGGGAGACATAGGGATGTGTGTGTGTGAGAGAGAGATAGGTTAGGGGGTGTTAGTGGTAAGGGGAGACATAGGGATGTGTGTGTTTGTGTTAGAGATATAGGTTAGGGGGTTCTAGTGGTAAGGGGAGACGTAGGGATGTATGTGTGTGTGTCAGAGAGATAGGTTAGGGGGTGCTCGTGGTAAGGAGAGACATAGGGATGTGTGTGTGTGTGTGTGTCAGAGAGAGAGACAAAGATAGATTAGGGGGGGGTTTCCTTACTTGTATGGGGTGACTAGGAGTTTATGAG
>LPNX010921635.1:3918-57881 GCA_001517045.1 Pseudotsuga menziesii
AGTGAGGTCGAGGACATCGACCCAGAGTATGCTCTATCTCAGAGCATCATTAAGAAAATCACCAAAGAAATAGCTATCACCCGGAGAAAAATTAAGGCTCAAAAAGTACAGCAGGGCAAACGTAAGTGCAAGATTCTCCTTGCTGAGTCGTTCGATGATGAAGAGGAGCTAGCAGCCATGGTCGTCGACATTGTCGACGATGCTAGAGAAAACAAGGTATCAGTTGAGACTCAGTTTCAACGGTATCTGGAAGCAGGGGCTCTAGAAGGTCGACCAAAAAAGGTAAAAGTAACGTCGACCCCTGAAGACGTCGTCGACCTTGTGTCGACTCCCCCACCACCATCGCCGACACTGGTAGTCGAGGAGCAACTACCAGCACAACAGTTGGGCAGCCCTAGAAACGTATATCAAAGGGCAATCTCGGAGACAGTCAGAGCCAAGGTTGACCAAGATGCCGAGCTTAAATCTTTCTTCAACACGCTACCCTCACTGTTTAAGTTGGCAGAGAAAATATAGACAACGACTCCTCTCAAAGCAAACAAACAGATTTATGCAAACGTCACGACGACATTTACCAGGATCAACGAAGGAGGCGACGTGATTGGACACTCTCAGTCTGTCACAGAACTAGTAAACCAGGACGAATTACCAACTACACCGCTGGAAGATGATATCTCTTCCGACCAAAGCTTACAACACACCCCAGTCAACCCCTCGACCCCTGTTCATACCCCCACTCCATCAGCAACACCACCATCATCAAAACCTCCTTCGCCACCACCACTGTCAGACCTTCCACCACTGCCAGATCCACAATGAAACCCTCCACCACCACCAGATCCACAGCCACAACCTACACAGCCACCGTCATCTTCACAGCTAGAAGTGGTCATACCACCTCCCCAACCAGAAAAACCCTCGACCTCTGTTCCACCAACCAAAGACCCAACATCAACTACTACAGCTACCGAGGAGTAACAGACAGACAACCAAAAGAAGAAGAAAGAACAACACCAAAGATCATCTAGCCTGTGGATCAGCCTAAGGGATGCGAGTTCGTTGATCGACACAGAGGTCGGCTAACTACTCAAAACCTTGGCTAAAGAATCAAAGAGAAGGACGGTCAGATGAAGCAAAGAGCTTTCAGACAAAGATTCAGAATAGGTCGAGTTTCTCAGAAAATGCAGGGCCTTCGCTCAGTCTGTCATTCCAGGACCTATTGAGGTCGAAACAGATAGACCTGTGGATAGGGCATATCATCTTTTTGAGGGCATGGTGTCGACCATACAGACACATCTCCAAGAAACTAAGGAAGAGAAAAAATAAGAAACTGCCCGACTACTCCTGACCCAGCACACTGCATTCTCGGAGGCTTACAAGGTTTTACAAGACCATATGGAGGAATCCATTGTCACTAAGGAAGTATTAAGAGACTGGCCTACTCACTATGGGCAGGTCTATCAGCAGAACAGGCAGACGAGACAAGGCATTCAGGCTTTAGAAGGGCAGAAGTCGACAGAGGCAGAGCTGAGGCAGACAATTAAAGAACAAATTACCATGGAGACCAACAAACTACAGAAGCTGGAGCAAGAAGCCCATCAGTGGGTTCAATAGGCCCTTCCTAACCTAGAGAAGGTCGACATCATCTGCCCATGTATGAAACGACTCCTCAATGCTGCAAAAGAGCAAAACCAGTTTTTGGGTCCCAACATGGAGAACATTGCAGAAATGCCCATGTCCGAAAAAATGTCGATCCTTTCAACTCTAACTACCTTAATGATCGACATACAGAAATCCTTGCAGAGCTAGATGGATTTCCAGCATCATCTTACCATCACAACCCCGACCATTGTCGAGGTATGCGTCCAAAAGAGACCGACTATTCGTCTGCACAGTCCACCTCAGTAGCAGTTTCAAGGGTTCCACAACACTAATTTTTGTACCTCCCTATTTCTTCAGGACGAAGAAACATTTTGTTTGTGGGGGAGATGTAGAAGGAGCAAGTGGACTTTGTCGACTTGAATGAAGACCGACTTAGTCGATCAGCCGACTAAGTCGATGGGCCGACTTAGTCGGTCAGCCGACTAAGTCGGTCGGCCGACTAAACAAGATGATTAGGTCGGCTAACTAACAGTCGTGTCGGTTCATCGAAACGACAGGTAGTTATCTTGTAACTGTTTGTAAACTGTATATATTAGGCTATTTAGCTAAACAAGAACTCAGTTCAGTTCTTTGCTTTGTATGAACTCACCATAATAATATAATCTGTTTTATCCTATCTGTTCTTGTCTCTTGTCTCTGTTTATATTTATGTATGTTTTAGTATGTATTATTGGTAACCTTATGTGATCTGTGAGATTACAACAAGATTTGAACCCCCATCACTATTTTTGGGTTTATTAGTCTTCCTCTACTCTAACTGCTTCAAATTCTTTTCTTTTTGCTTTCCCTTGGAGGAATTCAAAACACCCATGGCCAAAGCTTGATCTTTTCTAGATTTGATGGTTCCCATTTGAACTATTTTATCCTTCTCCTAGGTGAGGGATTCCATGAATATGGCTAGTGTTGGTATTTTCCAATTTTGAAGTGTCAATTTGTCGTAATGGAAGGTGCTTACAAACATTGAAAATTATCGGCCTAACTTCCAAAGGATGGATAATATTAGTCGATCCTCTTTCTTCTCAGTTCCACATTTCTTCAGTTGAAGTACTAGAGACTTCAACTTCATGAAGAACTCCTAGATGGTTTGAAAATGCATTGGGCTCAGGCTTATGAGCTCGCTTTCAAGCACATATCCTCTCAATTCATCAGTTTTCCCAAAGAGAGATTCTGGTTTAACCCAGACTTCATTTTGTTTTTTCAAACTGTCTATATGAAATAAGAGTTCTCTTGAAATACTTAGGCATAAGAGTCCATAGGATTCATCAAGTATATTGAAGTACTTAGACTTCTCTATTGTAGAGTTTGGCTCCACTTCTGTGTTAGTTTTTCAACATTAAGATAGCGTTATTAGGATCTTTAACTTAGAGAATAACAAGTACAACAATCAAACACAAGAGACAATGAACACAGTGTTTTTTCTCGAGGAAACCATAAATGGAGAAAACCCCGCAACTTCCTTAGAGATAGAATCAGCACCAAAACAGTAAAATCTGAAAATAGTAAGTGATTTCTCAATAGCAGTAATCTTCTTCTTGTCTAGCCCCAGTGTCTTCTCCTTCCTCAACTATGCGCTACACTTGAGTGTGTATGTGTTGTGTGATAAATAGAGACTCCAGTTCTCTATTTATAGTAATCTTGACATGACTAAAACCCTACTAGGGTCGACCTCTACTAGGAGAGTCTAATGACCCTAGTGCAATGGAATTGTGGGGACTTTAACCCTTAGAAAATTGGAGGGTTACCCACATTGACTTGACATGACTTGTTTACATTATTGATCCTCCTGATCAGAACATCAGTGCATGACAACATGACTCAATTACAATATATATACATCCAAGAATAAACATCGGGTTATAATACATAAGATATATAGATGAATACATTCCAAAGTTACAAATACATCAACACTCCCTCTTAACTAGGAAGGTATTCTTTCGACACAATTTTCAGTACTGGTCTTCTTCTCTATATCAACTGGATTATCTCATCATATACATCTTAGGTCTTTTGAGTCTTCAAGTCATCTTTGTATTCAAGTCATCTTTATCTTTAAGTCATCTTCATCTTCGAATTTGGATCATCTCTCGATCTGGATCGTCATGGGACATCATCACTGGATATGGATCATCACTAGATCTAGATCATCATCACTGAATCTAGATCATCACTTGATCTGGATCATCACTGGGCATCATCACTAGATTTCGATCATCACTACTGGATCATTGTCACTGGATCTGGATCATCAATTGATCCGGATCATCACTGGTGCTATCTCATGATTCTTCTCGTCATAGGAAGTTCTACAGAGCCAACCCTTTTTCATTTTGGTTGTGGGGCTAGCCCCCATGTAGGTCTTCTTCAGCACTTATATCTGACCTACTCGTTAGAAAGGCATAGTACTCACATCCATCTAGGCTGGAACACATTCTGCTCACAATGATGGAAGAGTTCTGCACTTCCATCCAGGCTGGAACACATCTTTCTCACAATTATGGAAGATTTCCTCACTTCCATCCAGGCCAAAACCACATCCTTCTCACAATGATGGAAGAACTCTATTCTTCCACCTAGTTCGGAACCACATCGTGCTCACAATGATGAAAGACTCTCATCCAGGCTGGAACACATCCTGCTCACAATGATGAAATATTTATGCACTTACATTCATCTAGGTGGGAACACATCCTCCTCACAATGATGGAAGGTCTTTGCACTCACATCTGATCTTGTAGGAACCAATCCTATAGTCATATCAAAATGGCCCCTAGTCCTCCTTCACTGAGCTACCTTGTAACTGAATAGGTGCCTCCATTCTCCTAGAGAATGGCAGTTTCCCTTACATCCGACTTGCTCGTCGGAATGGCCAACACTCACATCTGACATGGAAGGAACTTAATCCTTTAGCAATGATAGAATGGTTCAGCCCTTACATTTGATCAAGTGGGAACACATCCCTCTATCACATCAGAATGGCTTCTCAGTCCTAGACTGAGTTTTCCTGGTACCTCACCAGGTAGCTCCATTCAAAGAAAGGCAATTTCCCTTACATCTGTTCTACTCGACAGAATGGCCAACACTCATATCTGACATGGAAGGAAGAAATCCTCTCACCATGATAGAATGGCTCATCCCTTATATCTGACCTACTCGTCAGAATGGCTATGGATCTCAGCACTCATATCTGACATAGAAGGAACCAATCCTCTCACCATGATAGAATGGCTTAGCCCTTACATCTGACCATGGAAGGAACCAATCCTCTCACCATGACAGAAAGGCTATGGGACTCATCACTTTCCCTTGGAGGAAATATTAATCTGGAGAACACCAAGCTTCTCGCTGAAGTACTCAAACTTCACCCTAGCCAATGGTTTTGTCAAGACATCAGCTATCTGTTCCTCCGTCACAACATACTGGAGCTTCACTACTCCCCTCTACACCATATCCCTGATATAGCGGTACTTGATCTTGATATGCTTCAACTTTTCATGGAACACTATATTCTCTAATAACTTTACGCAACTCTAGTTGTCACAATGTATACAAGTAGCATCCAAATGGAGATCAAATAAATTATACAGTAGCTTCCATAGCCATACTTCCTCACAACTAGCTGAACAAGCTGTGACATACTCTGCTTCAATTGTACTCAGTGCCACACAGGATTTCTTCTTGCTAAACTAAGAGATCACACCTGATCCCATACTGAAGCAACACATTCAAGTGCTCTTCCTATCAATGGCACTGCTTGCCTAATCTAAATCAACATAACCCTCTAGGTTAGTCATCTAATTCACATCGTACTTGAGCCCATAATCAACTGTACCCCTCAGGTACCTAAGAATATGCCTTGCAGCAATCGAGTGAAAATTTCTCGGATCTATCAATAAATAGCTCAAGGTGTTCATAGCAAAGCAAATGTCTAGTCTCATGTTCGTCAAGTACATCAATGACCCAATCATCTAATGATACATCATAGCATCAACTGAATATGATGAAGTATCACTCAATAGCTTCAGGTTTGATGCCATAGGTGTGGCCATAGCCTTGTAGTCCATCATCCCAAACCTCTTCAGGATATCTACTGCATACTTCCCTTGTCCAAGGAAGATTCCATCTGTACTCTGCCACACCTCCATACCTAGAAAGTAATGGATCATCCCCAATTCCTTCATTTCGAACTCAGCAGCAATCTTTCTCCTCATATCAGCAATCAACCCATATGTACTTGTTACAAATAGATCATCTAAATATAGTAAAAGCATCACTGGGTTTCCATCTTCAAACTTGTTGTAAAGGTTGGAATCTGCTTTACTCGTGGTAAAGCCCAAACTGGATAGAAAGCTATCAATTCTGCCATACCAGGTCCTGGGTGCCTATTTCAAACCCTACATGGCTTTCTTGAATCTGCATAAATGAGACTCTCTCTCATGTATCTCAAAACTGAGTGGTTGTTCTACATACACTTCCTCTTCTACTACACCATTCAAGAAAGCAGTCTTGACATCCATTTGGTGTATCTTCCATTTCATCACTGCAGCCAGAGAAAGTACCAATCTGATGTAAATGTATATGGATATAGGTGCAAAGGTTTATTCATAATCTATTCCTTCTTTCTAATAGAAACTTTGTGCCACAAATCTTGCTTTA
Organism: Pseudotsuga menziesii; assembly: GCA_001517045.1. NCBI lineage: Eukaryota > Viridiplantae > Streptophyta > Pinopsida > Pinales > Pinaceae > Pseudotsuga > Pseudotsuga menziesii. The sequence goes on from LPNX010921635.1 coordinate 10,237, forward strand.
TATTTTTTAATGCTACCGTCTGCAGCATGCTTGATCTTGTAGATCCATTTGGAAGTTACAACTGACTTCCCTTTTGGTCTTGGAACAACATCCAAAACATCATTCTTCATGACCGATTGGTATTCTTCAATCATAGCATCCTTCCATTCTTTCCGTTCTATCACTTCTTCGTAACTGGAAGGTTCTTCATCAATGAAATCACATAGTAAAGCTACATACCTGAAGCAGGATCTGGTTCTCTTTCTTTCTCTGTGATTCTCTTCTAGAGCCCCATATCTTTCCGCACCTTGGATACGTTCTTGTACCCAAACAATTTTCCTCTTATGAGGATTCTTCTCCAGAGGTGGATCTACAGGTCTTTGTGGTTCTTCAAATTCTTGATCTTCTTCTTGAGCTTCTTCATTCATGATTGTATCGTGAATTCTGGGTGCTTCTGCTTCTGCTTCTTTAGGTTCTTCAGCTCTTTCTAGATTTGTTGTAAGCTGTGTCTTCATCAAAAGTCACATCCCTGCTGATGTCAATATTCTTGTACCCTGGAAAATATATTCTGTGAGCCTTCGAGCTTTCAAATTATCCCACAAATATACCCTTCTTTCCTGAAGTATCTAATTTTGTTCTCTTCTCTTTTGGAATGTGTATGTACACATGACAACTGAATATTCTAAGATGGATGACTTCTAGTTTCTTGCCAGAGAATACTTCTTTAGGAGTCTTGTTCTCGAGTACTCTATGTGGAGTATTGTTCTGTACATACATCATTGTTCTCGCAACTTCTGCCCAAAGATGCATAGGAAGTTCTTGATCATGAAGCATAGCTCTTGCAACTTCCATGATAGTTCTATTCTTCCATTCCACAATCCCATTCTGTTGTGGATTATAAGCAGTGGACAACTCCCTCTTAATCCCTGATTCTTTGCATAGCTCTTTGAATTCATTCAAAGTGAATTCTCTGCCATTATCTGATAAAAAAGTCTTGATATTATTTTCAATGTGGTTCTCGATCAAGGCTTTGAATTTCTTTGAATTTGTTGAATACTTTGGCTTTGTTCTTCATGAAGTAAACCCATGTCTTCCTAGAAAAATCATCAATAAAATAAACATAGTATGCATACCCGCTTAGTGAGTTTGATGACATAGGACCACATACATCGGAGTGGATGATTTCTAGGATTCCTTTGGCTTTGCTTTCACTGCTAGGAAATGTCTTATTTGTATTCTTTCCTTTTGCACATCCTTTGCAGATCACATCTTGTTTTTCTTGGAATTATGAAAGACCTTCAATAGCTTTGCTTGCAATAGGTAGTGATCTGTAATGCACATGTGCAAGCCTTCTATGCCAAAGCTCATTTGGCTCTACTGTGGCATGGATTAAGCCTTGTTTTGGATAGCCCTTCAATTTGTACAAACCTCCTTCTTGTTCTCCAATCATTACTATATCATCGATAGTCTTACCTCTTGGCCACATGATGAATTGAGCATCTATGAATGCAACCCTCATTCCTTTTGCATCCAATGCTGATATGGAGAGAAGTTTCTTTGAGTCCTAGCAAAGAAAATACTTCTTTCATTGTTAGAGACTTTCTAGAGTCTAGTTTAAAGGAAGATTCCCCACTACCTTTTATTGGATATTGGTAGTCATCTCCTAGTTTCACCTTGTGAGATGATTCATGTTCTGACAGTCTTGCAAAGGATTCCTTGAATCCAGTCATATGTTTGGAAGTCCCACTATCTATAAGCCAATCATCACTACCATGATTAGTGTTACCTATGAGAGTCGAAATCAAAACATATTCATCCTCGCTTGAAGAATCTTCACTTTCATATTTGGTTCTTTTCTTGGATGGTTCATCATCCTCTGCAGCATGAGCACGATGTCTTCTTTTGTTCCCCTTCTTCTTATGAGAGTGGACCTTGTTCTTAGGATAGTCTTTTGCAAAGTTTCCTATTTCATCACATGTATAACATCTTAATATAGATGGGTCCTTTCTATTTATCTCTATGATGAGGATTCTTAACTTTGAAGTGATGAGATTTACTTCTTGCTTTCTTAGTGTGAACTATGAGAGTTTGATCTTCACTTCCCATATTATCTTCTCGAGCTGCTATCTGTGCTTCTTCTTGAGAAAATTCTTCCCATAGTCTACTGAATTTGACTAACTTCTTTCTAGCACATATTCCTTGGATGAAAGAATCCCATGACCTAGGAAGGCCATTCATTGTTGTCATCACAATATCTACATTCTCCACTTCTTCATCTACACCTTATAATTGTTCCTTGATCTGAGAAACCCTTGCAAAGTAGGATGGATAGTCTCTGCATTCTGAATATTCACATTCTTCAGTTGATTCCTCAAAGTCATCTTCTGGTTTATGTTCTTCCCTTCAAACAACTTAGTTAGGGCATCAAACATAGCTTTAGGTTTCTTGAGAGAGGACACCTAAGGTATAATGCGATCCTTGATAGAATCAACAATGGTCCTCTTGGCCATAGCCATCTTATTCTTATGTAAGGCCTTTGCCTCATCTCCCTCTGGGACTGGAACCTCCTCATGGATGTAGGAGTCTAACTCATTCTCTTCTAGGACCAGGGAGATCCTATACTTCTAGTCTCATAATTTATTAGATCCCTCAAGCTTTTCATCAAGCTTGGTATGATAAGACATCTTAACTAAGAACCTTAAATGGAATTACAAAATATTTTAGATCTTACCAGGTCAAGATGTCGGATCTGAAACTTGAGCTGAAATCCTGCAGAGCTGGTTTAGGAGCAAATTAGGGTTTTGCTTTTCCAGAGATCTATCCACCCAAATGTCTTGAAATTTGTCCCTAACTTCAATTTTGGGGAGGAGATCAATCCAATCCTGGGATCACTGAAAAAGTACTCTTCTGTGAAAAGCCCTAATTTTCGGCAGTAGTGTCGGGTCCAAAACTAAAAAACCTCAGAATTGGATTCTGCTTCGATAGAAAGATGCGCCCTAAGGAGGAGAGTTATTCCACCTTACTTTTGCTGCAAATCTGTGGAGGAATACCCACAAAGTAGGAATCCCTAGTTCTTGCAGTTGCATAGTGTCTTCTTCTTAGGTTAGCTCTAATACCATGTTAGTTTTTCAACATCAAGCTAGAATTATTAGGATCTTTAACTAAGAGACTGACAAGTACAACAATCAAACACAAGAGACAATGAACACAGTGTTTTTTTTGGGGGAAACCATAAATGGAGAAAACCCCACAACTTCCTCAGAGATAGAATCAACACCAAAACAGTAAAAGACCAAAACAGTAAGTGATCTCATGACAACAATAATCTTCTTCTTGTCTAGCCACAGTGTCTTCTCCTTCCTCAACTATGTGCTACACTTGAGTGTGTATGTGTTGTGTGATAAATAGAGACTCTGGTTCTCTATAGTATACTAATATCGACATGACTAAAACCCTACCAGTGCCGACCTCTACTAGGAGAGCCTAATAGCCTTAGTGCCCTAAAATTGTGGGGACTTTAACCCTTAGACAATCGGAGGGTTACCCACAATGAATTGACATGACTTTTTTACATTATTGATCCTCCCGATTGGAACATCAGGGCATGACAGCATGACTCAATTACATTATAAATACATCCTGAAATAAACATTGGGTTACAATACATAAGATACATAGATGAATACATTCCGAAGTTACAAATACATCAACATTCTATAGACATGGTAACCCTATAGACACCCTTAGATATCAGTTTGATGACCATTTCTACCTTTCAGTCAAATAAATTGAAGGGATTAAGCAATATGATGTTCTGCTCCATCTCTGCTTGCGTTAGTGGTGAGAGTTTTGCTGAAATTCCTGTAAAAACACTCAATTTTATCCAGAACTTCTCTCAAAATGCAACTCAAAAACTGAAGATTGATATGAAACTCCAATAATCTCTTATACCATATGATAATTTTGATCTAAGGTAATATCTAGGATTGTGAAAGAATATTACCAATAAAAATACTTGCAAAAACTAGCAAAAAAAATGAAAGAAAAACAATTTTACATACACCATGTGAATAGAAATTGGATATTATTTGACTGTCTAACATGTGAATATGTTTAGAATAGGTTTATATTACATCTGGTTCAATTTGAGAGGCTTAGGAAGCCAAATCTGAGTGTACATGCGAAAATGGCCAAATTGGCTTCAATCCCCGCTAGGTGGTCGAAACTCATTCCAACTCATCTCAAATAGTTAAGAATGGTGGTGTGGACATGGATAAAGTGTGCTAGAGAAATGATGAATCCTTGTCATGCATGGGTGTGAAAAATAAGGTGTAAGACTTATACACCCTTTTCAGCCACGAACACAGTTGGGGCTTCAACAAATGGCGCTAGAAGGAGGGCCAACACATCATGCCTAAAAAAAACACACAGACACCTCCTCCAGTAAGAGATCTGATTATCACTCATAGTCACGCTCATGCATATAACTCAAGGGAATAAGTAGCACAAGGTTCATATGACGTCCCAACTACTCCTGCACAAGAACAGAGTACCCCAACAAACCGATACATTCTTATATCACCTAATATAGGACCCATCACAGTTGAAATTTTTTTGAAGGGTAACTATGATAACATAGCTGATATTAGAAGAAATTTTAATGAAGCACATCTGACCTATAATTTTCCCCAAAACAATAATCAAAGTGATCTTAACTCAAGTGAACCAAACGCTGAATTTCAGTGAACAATCTACCCTTGGGTTAGATCTATATTCGTTGTTTCAGTAGTCACCCACTCCTCAACACAACATATGAGTAGGGGGACCACCACCATCTCCTCCCTCTTCCTCATCTTCTTTAAACCAGTTGTCTGATTCTGAATCTTCGACCACATCACAGGAATATGTTCCCATGGATGATGAAAGACATAACAGACCTTGGTTGGATGGAGATGCCATCTCTATTTTAGGTGATCAGCATAGGTTGCCTAAAAAATTTGAGAAGTGGCTTCCAAAATTTAATCCAGATGAAAAAATTCTAGTGCAATACCACATTAAATCCTTCGTGCAAGCCATTATACTTAGGAACGTCATACATGAAGACGTGGTTTGCATACTGTTCCCTTACACCTTTGAGGGAAACGCTTCTACCTAGTATTTTTCCTTAGAATCTAGCTCCATCCCATCTTGGGATGTGTTCTCTAAACTCTTCACTCAAAAATTTTGGGATGACAAGACCCCAAAAGAGTTAGTCATAGAGATTTCTTCCATGAAGACAAAGGGTAAAGAAAGAGTCAAAGATTACAATCATTGGTTTTTATATTTAAAGAATAGGATCCCAAGTACATTACTTCCTATTGAGGAGTTATTGGTAGCAATCATACTATATTAAGGGTCTCCCAACCCAAATAGCCATGTGGGTTAAAAGATCCCATAAGGAGTCCTTGCAAGATGGCTTCTCTAAAGCAATACAAGTCGAAAGGGAAATGTTATGTCTCAAGGAAAACCCTGACACCACATCTGAACAAGCGTCTGCCTCGCATAGGAAAAACAATAGTTCTCCTAAACCTACTACTACCACCCAATATATGTTCAACATGAGTGAAGTGAATAATCTCCTCCAAACAATGTCTAATGAGATGGTAGATCTCAAGAAAACAAACAATGAAAATCAATCAAACAAAAGGGATAGGACAACTTTCAAGATAGACAACCAACCCCCTCAAAATCCACCACCTCCAAATCCTAGTGAGGGATTCACCTTAGAAGAGATATTTTTTGTCTTGAAGGCCTTAGCTATAGGAACACCAAAAATTCCTGAATCCTCTGAAGATTAGTCCACTCAAGATACACAACCTCTCCAAGAGGAAGAGGAATATGACCAACAAGTCAACATTGTGAGTTTTGTTTCAGAAGAAGAGGAAGAAGAACTCAACACTATTTTTAACCTACAACACACTCACAATACCAAATCTAAAAGGCCACCTACGTAAGATTCATCACCTCCGACATAGGACCCTAGAAAAGGTAATACTCAAACTTAGAAAGAAAGCGTCATTCCTGAGCCAGAATACAATTTTGGCCCACGATCTTAAAAGGTTCAAGGAAAATGTATCTTTATTTGACCTTCTCAAAATCCCTTCCATAAGGGATTTCTTTCCCAAAAGCATGATCATAAAGAAACCTAGAGAAGCTCAGAATAACAACCTTGACTCTTCCCCCCTACCAAACCATCTAAAGCCTTGAAGTAAGGGCACTCCACCCTCCTTACTTACCTTCGAAATATTTAACGAGAATGTACATAATTTTTTGGTAGACTCAGGTGCTTCATCTAATGTCATGCTGCTTTCTGTGTGTAAAAAACTGAATGCTACATGCAAAACCTGTCCTATCCCAATCATGTAATTAGATATATCCAAGGTTATAGTTGTAGGGAGACCGAGGAATGTTCTTTTCTTAGATTGTCTGAAGATCCCCGGATTCATCATACTATTGATATTATGATTGCAGATATTCTAGAGACTTAGGGTATGTGGCTAAGTCGAGATTGGTTAGAGAAACCAAAAGGTTACTTTGCTACTGATTTGTCTCACTTGTGGTTACCCCTTAACGAGAAGCCTAACAAAATCAAAATTGATAGAGAACCATTGATGAAACAAATTGTAACTGATCTCGATGGCTCCAATGAATTTGTCTCCTTTTTTTATAATCAAATTGAACATTTCACATTTGAGACCTTCTTTGGAGACCTACCTGCTGATGTTTCTCCAGTAGAGAATGTGCAGAAATAGTCTTAGATAACTCATCTCACTTTTGTTCCATTCTTCAGCACTGTTGTACACAATGTCTATAATCTAAATACTAACTTTAGAATAGATCCTGTTGTTTGGAATTTATTTTTTGATGGTTCTAGATCTAAGGATGGGGTAGGTGCAGGATGTGTCCTTATTGATCTAAAAGGGATCAAAACAATGTTCACATGCAGGTTGGAGTTTGAATGTACTAACAATGTGGCCGAGTACGAGGCATTAGTCCAAGGACTCAAGAAAGCTGTTGATATCGGAGAAAGAGAAATTGATTGCATAGGAGACTCTTAAATCATCGTGAAACAAGTGCAGAATCAGATACATTGTTTAACTCCATCCTTAGTTAATTATGAAAGATTAATCAGAGATATGACTAATTCCTTTTCAACATTTAATATTAAATATGTTCCTATATCATAGAACTTTGACACAGATCTATTAGCCATTACTGCATCTGGACTAATCCTGCCTGAAGATTTGTCTCCACAAAATTTCTCTATCGAATTAATGTACTAACCCTCTATATTGGATAATGTCACAAATTGGAAGGTGTTTGATGATGACCAGAAAATATTAGACTTCCTTTCAGCCCGAAACACCTTCGAAGGTATGGCTATCAATGAAGATGATCATGAGAAGTCTTTATCTGACCCTTCCAATATCATCCCCAAGTCCTCCATCGGTTTGGAGAAGTTTTATGACTTACAAGATAAATTTAGATAGACCACCAAATGTAAGATCCAGAGATTGACACTGAATTACTCACTTGTTAACCTAGGTGTTATCCCTAAAGTTGAACCTAGACTACATGGGTTCAAGCATAAAGACATCTTTTTCAAAAATATACTTCAATGAAATCAATATAAAGACTGGGCTGGTATGTAATCAAAGCTATAGGAAAATCACACAATCATTAAAGAAATGTATAGCATAAAACAAGATACAAAATCCAATATCAAAGGAAATACGATCATGAAATTATGAAATGAGACTCTCTCTATTTTTTAAAAGTTTAAAAGATAATTGTATTTCAACATAAGAATCATTGCAATGGGATTCAATTGACCATATACAAGATAAATCACAAGAAACACAATTCATAAGATACATAGACAAATCATAATCATACTCATATCAAGGTTGAACCTGTATTGAAGATGTAGAGTATTTCATGTCATACAGAAAGTCATCAAAACTGGATCTTCATAACTCCAATTGCCACCGATGTCTCATCTAGAGACTCTCCTTAAATACAAAATATCTGTTTATCTAAGCTAACTATAACATCCTACTTCTGTGGATCGAGCCTTCTCAAAAATAGGGAAGTCAATCCCGTTTAAATAGTCTTTAAGTATAAGTGTAATATAAAAGAGACATATGTCAATAAAAAAAACTACATTCAAAAGCAAACTACAACTCTAAATCTAAGGACTTTTAGAAGCCTCTGCCAATATAGTTAAATCACTTAAAACCTGGGACTGCTTTTGCAATCTGGCAAATTCAGCATCTTTGTTGTCCTCCTTATTCTGAGCCTTCATTAGTTCAAGCTGCCTCTGGATGGTTCTTTTTTCCCTTAGAATATATTTAGATATTGACAACAATTTTTGATAATCTACCTCCTTATCCTCCTGATCTTCTCGAAGTCTTTTATTTGCTATCATCAACTTTTCATTAATGTTTTGTAAATACCTAGTTTGATCCTTGTATATCTACAAAGACTTCTTGACTTGGTTTAGTTCTGGAGATATTTCCAGGTCTTCTTCTTTCATATGGACTTCTTCTTCCTATAGAACCCTTGATGCTGAGCAATCCTCTGAATCAACTTGTTTGTTTGTGCAAAAGGATTTTGGTATAGGCCCTACAACTCCTTGAACATCAATAAACTTCTCAATATCTAAATAATACTGACATTTAGATGTATGTACAGTTTCCTCACTGAGAGCATCATCTATCATCACGATTTCCACATAGTCTTCATGTGCTGATTTCATCTCTGTCTGCAACTTCTTTCTTAACCTGGTCCTTGGCTTTACATCCCTATACTCTATCTTCAATAGCTAATTACAAGTTTCATTTTTTGAGGTTATATTTTTTAGCATAACACTCAATTTTTCAGGGTTTTCATTTGTGAATGAAGTTTCAGGACACAAACCTTCCTGAATTGGTTTCTCTGTAAAATCCTTACCTTATTCTACATCAGCTTGAATTTGTTTCTTGTGACTTGTTGTTTGCTGGTCCAAATCTTCCATCATCCTCTTTCCTTTCTCTTTAGCATCTTGTTTGAACCCTAGCTCTGTCAATAGAGTTTCCCAGGTTCGTCCTTCCCTGTGCAATTGTGATAAAATCAATAGTTTGATTAAACCCCGATGATAGACTGATCAAGCAGTATGCTCTGGACGGACCTGAACCCATGAAATCATATTTTGAAGGCTTTTTAATAAGTATAATGGGAGATTGAGTTGTGAGCTTCCACTAAGGTGCATTAGCAACCTTAAATGGCGTTTAAGCACCCTGTCATATTGGCCATCACATGTAATATAGTTTTGTACCATCTCTAAAGGAATTTTCCAACTTGGATTTATTTTGCTCACATGGATACCATTTTTCCAATCTAATTTCTCAAAACTTGGCATCAAAAACACACTATAATCTCCTTGGAAATCATGTTGTTTAAACCATCTCTCTCCCTGTACCAGAATATCTATTGCTTCAACAATAGAATATTCATTTACCATGATTGTTAAGCTTTTAAGATGAACCATTTCATCTTTATAGTTTTTAATAAAAGCCATAGGTACCTGTGAATGATAACCTTGTAATTTCTCACAAAAGGAAAACCATCCAGCATTCTTCATCAATTGGGTTGATCTTGGAAACTTCATTATCCATTCTGTGTTATTGGGCTCCAACCTGTAAATCAAGCCTGCTGGTTTTCTTCTTAACACGATTTTTGAATTTTATTCCTCTGCTATCTTTGACATTTCTACAACCCCTTCACACTATACACTTTAAAAGAGAATTTATGTTGCAGTAGCTTACATTCAAATGCAGAAAGACTTATACAATGTAACTTTGCCCTTTTTAAGCACGAACATTCAGGATTACAGCAAACCCTTGGTATTTCAAAACTACTGTATTCGGTGTTTTAACAATACATATTTAGGGATCCCAAACAATAAATGTTCATAGTATAGAAACAACCCTCTAAATGACCTTCACCCAGTTCGCAAGAGCATTCAGGAAACATAACAAGACAGATTTTAGGGAAAATGAATTATTATATTCAATCTGTCGACCCTGCCATTATTAGTACCAATACTCATTGCATGAACTGATTTTAATTCCATATACAAAATAGTTGTATGAGCCCATGAATGGCACGATGAAACTCATTATTTCGTGAACAGGACTGCTTTTAAGGATTATTCATATCAAGTACCGAATCTATCGAACATGAATATGCTATATAACCATAGTTCATTGTCTCATTTTTTATATACCATGGTACTTATGAATAACAAATTTTAATAAAACACTCTTTGAAGAAATGCTGCCAATTTGTAAAATGCTCCAGTTTGAAAAATGCTACCAGTTTTAACAGTCCAATCCATAATATAAAATCTCTTGCACATACATAGGTTCATGGATTTAAATGAGTGAAGATATTGAGGGTTCAAAAGATTAAAAAATGCAAAAAATAATAGCATTCAATCAAAGAATAAGGCGTAAAACAAGGCATAAATTAAAAGTAAAAACTCATCATAATAAAAAACCCTAAGCTAAAAAATCAAACAACCTTAGAGATAACATCTGGCTCCATTTGGGGACAAAGTTTTCCTATGAAACTTTGAGAACATGTGTACCCGTGCCTTCAGAAATATGCTAAAGTCATTTATGTCTTATTGGGTTGGAGTCTTATTTAAAGCAAAATGATATACACGGTGAATATGTACAATGACCCTTTGTCCTTCAATATGTATAAAAATGCTTTAAAAAACGTCCATTGACTAGACCTGCAATCTCCTCACCATTCAATTTTTGCAAAACAAAATTGTTGTTTCCCAGTATCTTTATCACTGAAAAAGGCCCTATCCATAAATTTTCAAACTTCCCATGCTTACCTTTTTCTTCCTTTCATGCATCCCACCTGAGAACAAGGTCACCCACTACAAACATATATTTTTTAACTTTCTTATCAAAGCTTTCCTTCATTCTTATTTTATGCCTCTCAACTGTATTTTCAATAGCTTCTCTCTCCTGCTACAACTGAATTATTTGAAACATTCTTCTTCTTATATCATCTGGTTCTTCTTTTATTTCCTGCATAAACTTAATGACTAGAGTCACTAATTGAACAGGGAAAACAACATCAATTCCATATACCAATTGTAAAGGGGATGTCCCAATTGAATTCTTAATTGTTACTCTATTGGCCCAAAGAGCAAATTTTAATTTGGTATCCCAACTCCTTTTGTTTTCAAATAGCATTTTCTTTATACTGTTTACAATATTTTTATTACTGAATTCTGCTAATCCATTTCCCTGTGGGTAGTATGGTGTGGACTGTTTAAAGTTAATATTATTTTCTTCACAAAAGTTTACCATCTTTTTTTATTTCAAAGTAGGAGCATTATCAGTAACTAATTTGTTAACACCCAAAAAGTGTTCACTACCTCATCTACCCCATTACATGGCTCATTTGTCCATTTTCCTACCATATTTCCCTTAAGAACCCATAAAACCATCTAAAATGCCTCCAAAAGGCCAAAAAACCCCTTTCTCCTCCAAAAATATCCAAAATTCCTCTAAAAAAGCAAAATCCCCAAAAAGGGAAGAAGAAATATAAAATAATGAGGAAAAAAGAGGAAAAGAGGAAAAAACCCTAAAAAGCTACCCTAAACCATATGGTTTCCAAAAACCATGGGCCAGCACTCCACCACTAAAAAACTATAAATAAGTGATGGAGACCCCTTATTTCACATCCACAATCACAAGTATCCTGACTCTGCCAAAATTGCTCTTGAAACCCTAGCTCACCCTTGAGCTACTTTCACCATTGAGAGCCCCTTTTGGCCCATTTCCACCATTGGAGAAAGAGAAGGAGCAGCTTGAAGCTCGAAGCCACCTACTCAAACCAGCGCACAGGGCTTCACCAACCTTCACATTGGAGGTATTATCAATAAAAAACCATTCTTTACATTTTATTGTTTGTTTCATGCACATGTTTAGATTTAGTTTTTATTTCTGTTATAGCTTTTAGTTTACATTTTACTGAACTACTACTAAGGTATCCATTTTCCTTAGTAGGTGCTCATTCGCACAAGCTAGGGGTAAAACCCTAGCCACAGTTTTGGCGACTCCGTTGTTTTATTTTCTGCAATAGTTTTTGTTTTTTCCTTTCGGCTGTCGCTTTCGACCTCCGTAAACCACATTTTTTCCTTCCACAGTCGTGTCCTAACCGCGTGTTTCAGGCCCTTACCTGCGACTAGACCGCAGCTCTCAGAATTTTTCCCGTGCCATACTGGCATATTCAAGTCTGTTACATACGATCCGGACGCGGCTAATCAACCTATTTTCTGCGGTCCGACCGCCCCTGTCGGCCATTTTCTTGCATCTCAACCGTGCCTTTGAGCCCCTTCTCTGTGACCTGGCCACGTCTTTTCCTTCCGCGGTCGTGGCCCGACCTCCTCTGCCAGCCAGAAACCCGCGACATGTCCGCGCCTGTTTCCTTCAAACCCGCGGTCCGACCACCCGATCCAGCCACAGACCCGCGGTCCGATTTCTGTAGTTTTTCCTGTATTTGACCCCAGCCCCTTTGCTGCCATATTTTCTGCATCTGCACAGCCATCTGTTCTACCTGCAGCCCTACTCCCCTCCAGCCTTTTCTGCACCATTATTTCTGTTACCTTTTTACAGCATTGTTTTTAAAATTTCAGCATTCTTATTTCAGAAAATTTTGCATGTTTAAATTTTGAATTCAATATAACTATTAGTTCAATATTTCTGGATCTGAAACGTTGACTCGGTCTTTTTGATACTGTAGTTCAATATTACTGTTTGTTCATCACCTCACGAGCACACACTCTGTCACCTAATTCAAGTGAGACTTAAAAACTACTTAACTCAACCAACATTCTAACCCCACTTGGGGAACACAAAAGAATCTTTGTAGTTAGGTAGGATCGAGGGGATAGGCTTCCAATAACACCCCTCGGTTACTTACACTTGAGACATAGCTGTTGTCCAATTAGGGAACCAAAATCCCCTAGTATTTTTTGGCATGGTCACAACCAGTTTACCAGAAGGCCTCTCCCTTAGGAGGGTTGAAGTCATGAGATTGGTTCCGGAGGCCTGAGTGGAATACCAAACTCCATTCAGTAACTTAAGGGCTACCTTTCGCAGTTCTTGGGATATCCCTGTATAGGGGTATTGTGGTAAAAGGACCAAGCGGCAGATTTACCTTTCTGGACGTGTCATGAACGGGGTATCTTAGTTGCCATTCTTCTAGGATTGACTTCTCGGTGTCCCTCCCGGTAGGGGGATATCTCAGCCACTTGGCTTTCCTATTCATATTGTCTGACTTAGATTTCATCACCTTGCAGAGGATATGTCTAGTTGAGTCAGAATACTTTTAGTTAGGTGTTTGCATGCTCCCTTACCTCCTTTTGGTCTAGCGAGTCCACCGTTTTTTATTTGTAGGCAACCTGCTGCTTGTTGGTATTCTGACCATTTCTGTTGACAGTCTGCATATTGTAGCATGCTGTTACAGTGGGTGTTTTGAGTTGGTTGTTGGCCTAAGTGCCCTATTTTTTGAGCTCTCCTTCTGCACACTCTGTTGCATTAGGGTTTTTGAGCTGTTTTTTACTCACCTCAACCCACAGAGATTTGACACCATTTGTCACCATTGAGTTCCTGAGACATTCTCGGGACCTCAGAGGTGAACCCCCACATCACGGTTCACTTGACACCACCCGTCATCGACGCAGACCATCTTCACTTGATACCACTTATCATAGATCTCGAGCCTTGTCACTCAACTCCACTCATCAGCGGCATAGGACTCAATCACCAAATATTGACACCCCTTATTTTACCTCCGATTCTGAGCTAGAGTCCGAGAACCCCATTTACACTGCCCCTACTAGCCCCATGGTTGACGTGACTCTCACTCCCATCTTGGTCGAAACCATTGGTGGCACATCCACCACTACACCAGTTACCACACCTACTTTGGGTATGCACTCCACAGGGCCCCCGTCTACCGTTCCCCTCACGGCACCTATTCCTGCAGCAGGAATACCCATCCCCACTCCATCAGTGACTCATACTAGCCATGGTGGTGCAGGACTGTCCTATACCACCTTAGTTTCCCCACTGGGGGGTAACCTCCCTCACATTACCCCTCCACTTGAGGGCATCGGCCCCAACTTGGTCCAACCCACTATCGTGTCACATCCTTCTTCCAGTTTTCCATTCATGGCTTCCTCAACCTACCTGACCTAGCCAGATTGACCAACAACCCTATCAGACACGACCCAGCGTGGCCTCACATGCCCACCAAGCTCCCCTTTGACATCCCTAAGTTCGAGGGCAAGGCAGGTGAGGACCCACAAAACCACATCATGTCTTTCCATCTATGGTGTTCCTCCAGCTCCATAGTGGACGACTCCATTCGCCTCCGTCTATTACAGGGCACCTTCACTGGCTCTACTACCAAGTGGTATATCGAGCAACCCCACAGAACCCATGCCACCTTTATTTCCCTTGCCTCGACTTTCCTGCAGTTCTTCCAGTTACCTGTCCGCTATGATGTAGGCGTTGAGATCCTCCTATCATGCAGAAAAAACACTGCTACCCACATCACGGACCACATTCATGAGTGGCGTCGACGTCGTAGCTTATGCAAGATCAAATTAGATGACTGGATCTTCCTAGATTGGTTCCTCAAATCACTCCTTCCTATCATTGCTAAGGATGTGGCATCCGAAAGACCCCAGTCTGAAGAAGAGGCCATCCTTAAGGCCCAGCAATTCGACCTCATTTACACCCAGTCGGGTTATCTCTGTACCATTATACCTGATGCCCCTCATGGCGATTCCTCCCCGCACGATGCACCGGGGGAATCCCATGTTGCCAATGGCATCATTGGCCGTGTCTCTTCGCATCCTCAACCATTTTCCATAGCACGTCCTACCCCTGGTCCTGACCTCTCGCGGGCTACCTCATAGCCTGGAGCCACCAACTCGTATGCTCCCATGGCACATCACCACCATACCCATGGACCCTCATGTCCACCTTAGTGTTTTGGTCATACGACTCCTGCTTACGCCCCCCCAGTCGCACCTCAGCCCTACTACCACCAGCAGGCTACACCATCCCCTGCGGCAAACCCAAAACCCGCTCCGCAGCCCTATCAGCAACCCCCTCAAGTTGCTGCACTTGCGCATCCTCCACCTGCATAGCACCCACCGCATCCTGCTCCAGCACCTGCGCTGCCTCAGAATCCACCTACTGCCCAAGGGCAAGTTTACGCCCAACAAAACCCACCGCAAAACCAGAACAACCAACGCAACTAGGGCCAACAAAACCGCGGCAGGGGCCGAAATCGTGGGAACAACCAACCTACTGAGCAAGCTGGTCAACCCCCTAATCCCCCTACTAAGAATAATGCGGCCCTTGCTAACCAAAACCCTGATCACCCGCCCAAGCAGCGTAAAAACCCCAATTTGCGAACAAACCATCCTTGTTCTATTTGCGGGGTCTATGGCCACTACACACATTTTTGTCCACACATGGAGCAATTTTGGCAACTTTGGGCTGCTGATGCACAACGCCAAGGGCATGCAGCTCCTCAAGCACCAACCAACCCCCCACAACCTCAGCAGCCACCTTTGGTGCTGCAAAACCCCTTACCAAACCAAGGCGTAGTAAACACTGAACCGTTGGCTCCCCCTCAAGCCAACGCGCCAAACCAACAACAAATCACTTACGCTGCTCCCTATCAACCCATGTTTGACTCAGGTACCCACCACTTGTTGATGATGTCCTCCGATGAGGTCAACCTCCAGACTCGGTGGAACCAATATGGCTCCACCCCTGAATCCCCTCCCGCTGATAAACCCACTAACGCTCATCCCACTGATCAGGCATTACGCATACCTCCACCTCCACTAGATGGCGCTCCCAAAGCACCTCGTTTCCCACTTTTCCATATCAACAATAACCCCAATGCGTGGGCTGCGTCAAACTACAACATTGTCAATGACTTAGCCCAATCCCCCGCAGCCATGTCTGCTTTAGAAGTTTTAAAAAACTGCCCTTCGCAGCGCAAGAATTTACTGTCAGCCATTGGGGCAATCAATCCAAATGATTCGAGTTTAATGGCATTCGATTTGGCCCAATCCGAACCTTGCCTACCTTCCACTTTAGCATTCCAAGTTTCTGTTTCCATTCGGAATTTCATCGTCCATCGATGCATTATTGATGAAGGTGCCTCTACATGTGTCATGCCCACCTCCATCTGGCAGAAAATGGGATCCCCCCCTCTCTAGCAGTCCTCTACTGCGTTGCGAGCCTGCGACGGCCGTTCGGCTCAACCACAAGGCCTATTAGCTAACGTCCCCGTCCAGCTGGTGAGTAAAACTGTCCTCATAAACATTGAGGTTATTAATGCACCGCTTGATTATAACCTTTTACTTGGCCGCAGCTACATGTATGCCATGCGGGCGGTTGCTTCTACCATTTTTCATACCATGATGTTCCCCCATGAGGGACGCGTGGTCAAGGTTGACCAACTCACCTACCATGATCCCAATGCCCCCGCGGCACCCGAAAATGTTCTCCCCATGATTGAACAACCTGTTTCCGGTGCCACCACCTCATTTGTTTCCTCTATGGGGCCCGGAGTTTACTCAGACGCGCTAATGACCTCGACCTTCCAATCTATTCCACCCCCGTCGCCTGACACTGACGTGTCCAACCTATGTACCCTGTCCCATACCACGCAAACTCTTACTAATCAACCGCCCTTGTTACCTAAACCCCCTTTAGTCCCTAGTCACATTGGTGCTACACCCATCCATACCATTCCTTTCCTCTTCCCTCCCTCAGGAGTAGTTAGCGCCCCAGTCATGGCTCCCCTCAGCCTCCCGGGGTTAACATTAGGATTACCCGTTTGGTATCTTTCACCTCCCGTTCCCCCGCCGACACCAAATGTCATCCTGCAACCAATGCAACCCATTGTCACTACTAGTCAACCACCTCCTAGTATCGCTACCCCATCATCCTCCATGAACCCCCCCCCCCTCCTCTTACCAAACCCACTGGGGGCAGAGGCCCCCAACCTTACACTATTGTCCCACCTCCTAAGACAGTCAAAAACCCCCTTGTGTTTCGTGCTCCTCCCAATTGTGTGTTGTGCGATGAGTTGGGCCATGCAACTCACCTATGTCCTCAGTTACCGGCATTACAGGAGTACATGCAAATGCTTGACGACGACCCCACAATCCTGGTTGTCCATCTAGATTCAACCCCTAAGCCTCGCGACAAATCCCTGCGCACTAACCAATCCTGTGCCCTATGCGGTGTTTACGGGCATTACTCACATCACTGTCCTGATCTCCCCGAGTACAGAGCAGCTCTCTTTGAGATGAACAATCTGGATCTTGAGACGACACCACTCACCATTGAGGAAATCCACCCCCCGGTCTCTTCCTCTTCCGAAGAGGTTAATACCATATATATGATCTCTTCCATCACTACTCCCTCGTCAACCGACTTGACGACACAAACATTCTGTACTGATGAGGAGATTCTCGAGGATCTCACTACCCCGGATTATCCCTGGGATGACATGCACCATCGTTCCTACTTCCTCCCAGAGGTATCCTTCTCTAACATTGCTACCCAATTTGTCGTTGAGTCCAAAGACTTCCTTCCCCACAAGGTCGACTAGTTCAAGGACCCTATTCCTACTCATGACGCCTTTGAAGAGGGTAATATGGCCAACATCTCACCTGTCATCCAAATTGATATCGCGGCCCCAAGAAGCACCCCTGAACTCATCACTTTAGGAGCCTCTTGCAGTAAGCAAGAAATTGAGGAATACAACAAACTCTTCAGAGAATTCCGTGATGTCTTTGCCTGGTCCTATACTGAAATGCCTGGTCTTGACCCTGCCATTATAGAGCACCACATTGACACATGGCCTGATCTACCCCCCATTCGTCAGAAACAGCATCCCATTCATCCCTCAAAACTCCCAGCTGTCAAAGCAGAGATTGAGAAACTTCGTATGGTAGGATTCATTTATCCTATTGCCTATACCACCTGGGTTTCAAACCCTGTTCCCGTTAACAAAAAACAAGGCACCCTTAGAGTATGCACTGACTTCCAAGATTTAAACCGCGCTTGTCCCAAAGACAATTTCCCCACACCATTTATTGACCAGCTCATTGATGCGTGTGCGGGGCATGAAGTCCTCTCGTTCATGGATGGTTTTTCCGGATACAATCAGATCCAAATCCGACAGGAATACCAGTACAAAACTGCCTTTACTACCCCATGGGGCACCTTTTCCTATCGCATCATGCCTTTTGGCCTAAAGAATGCTGGTGCCACATTCCAGCGGGTCATGACCTATTGCTTTCATGATTTGGTCCACATCCTGCTCGTCTACCTTGATGACCTTACAGGTCGTTCCCAAAAATGATCAGACCACCTTAACGACCTTCGGCAAGTTTTTCTGCGTTGTCGCAAATATCAGATCCGCTTGAACCCACACAAGTGTGTCTTTTGCATTCTGGCAGGCCGATTGTTGGGTTTCATTGTTTGCCAGAAAGGAATTACTGTTGATCCCCTAAAAGTCTAAGCCATCTTAGACCTTCCCTCTCCTCGAACACTCCAGCAACTCCAAAGTCTGCAAGGGCGATCCAATTTCCTTCGACGCTTCGTTCCCGATTACGCCACAACCGTTCACGATTTCTTGCGCCTGCTCCATACCCACATACCCTTTGTCTGGGACGAGCAAGCAGAAGCTACATTCGAATCCCTCAAGAAAACTCTCACACAAGCCCCCTTGATCTCCCCTCCGGATTTCTCTCAGGACTTCATCCTCTACGTCTCGGCATCTGAGCATGCTGTGTCCGGAGTCTTGGTTCAAGAAGACACCTCACACCAAGAGCATGTCATTTACTATGTCATCCAGACCTTGTCCGGCCCACCCCTACGTTACCCATATGAGGAGAGACTAGCCCTAGCAGTGGTCTTTTCCGTCCAAAAATTGCGACACTACATTTTACTTAGTCATACCACAGTTGTCGCCAATTCTAACCCCATGGTATATCTCCTAAACTGGCAGCTCCTACAAGGTTGTGTGGCTAAATGGGTCATTATCCTCCAGGAATATGACCTCATGTTCTGAACACCTAAGAGCACTAAAGCCCTCGCGCTTTCCCAGCTCATTACTGATCTCCCTTCCTTTCTCCCAGCCCCACCTATCTCCGATGAGTTACCCGACAATCACTTGTTCACTATCTCATCCGATGACCTGTGGTATGGTGATGTCTTGTTATACCTGCGCACGCAGAAGTTCCAACCCATAGTCACTCATAATGGACGTCGTCGTATCCGTCACCAGGCCTCTCGCTACCTCCTCCTAGAAGACGTCCTCTACCGGCGAGGGGTTGACACAATTCTTCGTCGTTGCCTTACACACGAGGAAGCTGAACAGGTCCTTAATGATTGTCATAGTGGTGCCTGCAGCGGCCATTTCTCTGGGATGGCCACTACCCAAAAGGTCATCTGCGCTGGATACTTCTAGCCCACACTTTTCACCGACTGCATCACTGTGGTCAAGCATTGCCATAACTGCCAACTTTTTGCCCCCAAGGCCCGGACACCACCTGCTCCATTACACCCAGTCGTCACCATTGGTCCCTTTTGTAAGTGGGCCATCGACTTCATGGAGTGTAGACCCCCATCTGCGAACGGCCATAAGTACATCATTGTCGCCGTCGATTACTTCACCAAATGGGCGGAAGACATGCCCACCTTCAACTGTACCACTGACACTGCTGCCCATTTCTTTTTCAACCATGTTATCACTCGATTCGGGGTGCCTAAACAGTTGGTCTCAGACCATGGCTCACACTTTGAAGATTCCGTTTAGCGTGAGTTATCCACCCTCCTCAAGTTTGAACACCAATTTTCCTCTGCTTATTACCCTCAAGGGAACGGTCAAGTAGAAGCCGTTAACAAAATCCTAAAAACCATACTCCAACGCACTGTTGACCGGCATAATTCCAATTGGCACCATATGCTATTCCCTGCTTTATGGGCTTACCGTACCTCCACCAAGACCGCCACTGGTTTTACCCCGTTTCATTTAGTTCATGGTGTCAAGTCTGTCCTCCCCATCGAGTGTCAGATACCTACCTTACATATCACCATCGAGCTTCTCCCAGATACCTCCCCCCTTGAACAGCGTCTGCTATCCCTTGAACAAGCCGATGAAGATCGTCATGCCACTCTCCAGAACATTGAAGCTGCCAAAAACCGCTCCAAAGCCAGTTATGACAAGCATGTTCACCCTCGAGCTTTCCACAAAGGGGACCTCGTCCTCGCCTATGACCAAGCCCACGACAAAACCGGTAAAGGAAAGTTTGAGTCCATGTGGTAAGGCCCTTACATTGTGAAGACTTGCCTCGGCAAGGGGGCATACATTTTAGCCGACTCGGAAGGCCACCTTTTACGAAACCCCCGTAATGGGTTGTATCTTAAACGTTTCTACCCATAAATGAAACCGCGACCTCATTGGTCTGCATTGTATAGTTTGCTCTCTTTTTTTTTTTCACCCTTTTTACCATAATCTCACACTCATCATTTTTTGCATGCCCACAGATGGACCATCTTCCACCTTGTTACATTGGCTTCGCTGATGGAGCAAGCCGCTGGTCTCCCAACCTGGCTTCTGCAGCATGGGTCTTATATTCCCCTTCCAGGGAACTGATTCACCTTGATGGAATATGTATAGGCACCGCGACCAATAACCAGGCGGAGTATGATGCTGTGACCGGTCTCTTGACTGCTGCCCTCCAGATGGGAATATGTCACCTTCATATCTTCCTGGACTCCCAGCTACTTGTCTCCCAGCTCAACAACTGCTACCAGGTGCGTGATCCCTGCCTATTTAGAAAATTCCTGCGTACAAAACAAATCAGCCGACAGTTCAAATCCATCACATTCACACATGTCCCAAGAGCTCAAAATAGTGTCACAGATCAAATGGAAAATAACATCCTATATTGGCATATCAATCACACCATGCAACACCTCCATCATGCATCATTATCCCACAGCATCTCAAAGAAAAAGAAAAAAGAGAGAGACTGCATCGCATTAACATTTGCATCCATGAACGTAAACCATAAAACCACATTTGCATCCATAGGGGCATACAGGTGCCTAATCATACATACATCATGTCGCATCACATAAAATACACAAGGGGCATCCACGTGCCCAACATCCTAAACCACTTGCATCCACGTGCAATACAAACATATAACACATCATAAAGTGCATCCACGTGCATACAACTAAGACAACATCACAAAAAGGTGCATCCATGTGCATATATATATATATATAAAATACATGTCACAGTGCTATACATGTCCTGAGTACCCCTGTACTCAGCTATACAAAAAATGTATGTACATCCCTAAAAACCTCATAAAAATACATGCCGTAGCTACAAAACTTGGGGGGGAGTCCCCTGCACTCCCTAAGGAGAGTCATACCCTGCGTCACTGCCAGTATCTGCTGCCTCCGAATCCTCCCCTCGCTCCTCCTTCGGCAAATCCTCATCCCCCACGGGCTCCTAGGCCCGTGCCCTATCTGCCAAGAGTGCCACCTGGATCGCAATAGATCTGAAATCCCGGGGTGCCCTCATGCACTCCTAAACCACGTCTGGATCAAGGTCTCGCCACCCCTCATTGGTCACCCCCACCAGCAAATAGTCTAGTAGCGCCCGTACAGACTCAAGCGTCCCCTCCGCATCTCGACGCCGCACCTCCCCCCGCCCAGGAAGAGCTGGAACAGCCACAATCCCCCTCCGCGCCACATACCCTGGCAGCGGCCTCGGGCCCACATCTGTATATCACCCATTTGTCAGTAACAATATATCAATCAACCATCATATATAAAACTTGACGATGCAATTAAACCATACGTACCATCTGGTCCCCATGCCTGTCCCGGTGGCCGTGGGGCCTCTGGATCCTCGGTATAATCCATATCTCTGTATGGATAGTCATCCAGCGTCAATGGTAACTGGAGCCACTGCAGGTACAACTCCTGCGTGAAGTACCTGCCAACATCACCGCCACCACAAAAATACATGCCGTAGCTACAAAACTCGGGGGGGAGTCCCCTGCACTCCCTAAGGAGAGTCATACCCTATGTCACTGCCAGTATCTGCCACCTCTGAATCCTCCCCTCGCTCCTCCTCCAGAAAATCCTCATCCCCCACGGGCTCCTGGGCCCGTGCCCTATCCACCAAGAGTGCCACCCGGATCGCAATAGATCTGAAATCCTGGGGTGCCCTCATGCACTCCTGAACCACGTCCGGATCAAGGTCCCACCACCCCTCGTCGGTCACCCCCACCAGCAAACGGTCTAGTAGCATCCGTACAGACTCGAGCGTCCCCTCCACATCTAGGCACCGCACCTCCCCCCGCCTAGGAAGAGCTGGAACGACCACAATCCCCCTCCGCGCCACATACCTTGGCGGCGGCCTCGGGTCCACATCTGCAGATCACCCATTTGTCAGTAACAATATCTCAATCAACCATCATATATAAAACTTGACAATGCAATTAAACCATATGTACCATCTGGTCCCCATGCCTGTCCCGGCAGCCGTGGGGCCTCTGGATCCTCGGTATAATCCATATCTCTGTATGGATAGTCATCCGGCATCAACGGTAACTGCAGCCACTGCAGGTACAACTCATGCATGGAGTACCTACCAACATCACCGCCACCACGGCGGCACATCATCTCGCCCCACCGCACCATCCACGCCTCCTGCACGCCTCCTACTCTGATCGGCACCCAGGGCTGCAATGTGGGTGCCTGCTCCATAAAAAATACACATAAGAAGGAGCCATAGCAAAACCCATTGCCATATTCCTTCGCTGCTGTCAGCTGCCGCTGCACGTAGGTCAGGAACATCTGCCCCCATGGATAATAAGTACTGGCCAGTACGCACTCTACCAGCTGCATCTGGCCAGCAGATACCCTCTTCGGTGACTGGGACCCCAAGACACGCACCATGCATGCTGCCATGGCCTGCACTGCCGGCTCCCGTAAGTCTCTCACTAGAAGTGCATTTCTATGCACCCGAGCCTCTGGCCCACAGAACCGCTCCAACATGTCATCCATATCTAGGTCCGCGGATACACGCGGCTGTGTATCTACCACCCTACCCAGACAAGGCAGCCCCGTCAAGAATTATACATCAGTCAGGGTGAGGTCCACCCTCTCACCCTACACGCAGAAAGCCTGTGTGTCTGGCTCCCAGAAACTAACTAGTCGGTTCAGCAACAATATTGCTAACCGCATCATAGGCACCTGGGCGAACTTCAGCAGTCCGAATAGCCCCAGCATAGATCGCACTCGGCAGTCCTCTCGGACGATGGTCATAAGCTCATCCGGTATCTCCCGCTCTCTCCACTGAACCTGCGGCATCCTGTTAATCACACAAAGAAGACTCATCAGACTCATGTCAAACAAATAGTCCTTCCCCTTCCCCCGCCAAAACCTGACTAGCGCAGTCCAAAACCGCGACTGTTAGGCCCTAACTCGCAGTTTCTGACCGCAGCTGTCAGGCCTACAGTCGTGGTTCCTAGCCGTGACTGTCAGGCCTAAACCAGCGGTTTCTGACCGCGGCTGTCGGGCCTACAGTCGCGGTCCCCGACCGCGGCTGTCAGGCCTACAGTCGTAGTCCCTAACCGCGGCTGTCCGGTCGAAACCCGTGGTCCACCCACGTGGACTACACAAACGGTACCCTGGGACCCACTACCCTCCCCCCAAACCCAATTACAAAGCAAGTATGAGTTTGACAGAATACTTGTATCTCCCGAATCTGAAAACGGCTGGTCGGATCGTCCAGAAATGCCACCTCAGCTCTAGTCCACTCTGATCACGAGTCAAAGTCAAATAGTACAAATGACACTTGTCATGTTGGGCCCACTTACTATTTATAGTCCGTTGACTTTGTTCTTTTTTTGGCCATTCTGAACCCATATGGAGTCCGTTCTCTGAACCATTTCCACCATTGGAATCAGCACGACGAGACCATCATGATGGTCCCCTCGTTACATTATTTTTTCTATGTCATTTTTTGCCCATTTTTTAGACACCGCTAGTCGCCTCGGTTTGCACGCCACTTCATCCGCTCTCCGTTTTTAACACTTTTTATATCGCTGGATTCATTTTTCCGAGCTCGTGATGATGCTTGAGATCATTTCTTGCTCTCACTTGGTACAATTTCAACATTGTGTCCCAACATCTTGCTGCCTCAATGTACGCGCCACATCGGCCGCCATCAGATTGTTCCATACTTTTTACATGAGCCATCCACTCCTGTCATACTGCAAATGTTCCGTTATTTTGCCACCATTCATTCACCCTGCAAGGAGGCCCACCAGTGTTCCCCCCCACCCTCGTTCCTGTTCATCATAAATGTTCCTTGATTGAACGCTTCCTCCTTGCCTTACCATTCCATCAATTCAGAGTCTTCTTATTTGCTTTCAGACTCCTTAAAATTGAAAGCAACCACGAGCATGAACTGTCTTGGGCTCGTCAAATCCACACGACAGCACCATTCCATTAATTCAGAGTCTTCTTATTTGCTTTCAGACTCCTTAAAATTGAAAGCAACCACGAGCATGAACTGTCATGGGCTCATAAAATCCACACGACAGTACCATTCCATTAATTCAGAGTCTTCTTATTTGCTTTCAGACTCCTTAAAATTGAAAGCAACCACGAGCATGAACTATCCTGGGCTCGTAAAATCCACACGACAGTACCATTTCACTACTTCAGAGTCTTCTTATTGCTTTCAGACTCCTTAAAATTGAAAGCAACCACGAGCATGAACTGTCCTAGGCTCAAAAAATCCACACGATAGTACCATCTTATATACACACTTCTTCTAGTTCCCTAACCCATGAAGAAGTCCCCCCGCGCCTTCTGGCACTATGATCGATCCTCTCGGCAGCACCCCCAATCAGGTCGCCTTTGTTCAGAGTGTTCTGCAGTCTCCCGCCATTTGACCACATCATTGAGTCTCCCTCAGCCCAGTCACCCTCCTAGATCCCATACAGCTATGATCCCTTTACCACTAGTCAGTTTCATATGCTGCCCGATTGTCCCCGCCATCATAATCTGAACAAAGGAAGTTTGAGTCCACCCACTCTACTTGCTCAGTTATTTACCCCAGTTTATCAACCCTGCCATCAGTACTATCACATTTTGGTTTTGCACCTCGTGCTCCTGTCAAGGAAACATCATTGCCTTGATAGTTGCAGGTCTCCCCCTGTCGACGACAACTCCTCTATTCCAGAGGATAGACCCAGATGCCCCTGCGCCTTGGACCCATCACCATCTGTGGTGAGTGCCTACGGACCGTTTTGGGAGGAGTCATCATAGCCTCTCCGAATGGTTGTTTCTCACATGCTCAACTTCAGCACCTTGATCGCATCGTTGAGAATCGCGTAGGATTTATATCCCTTCCATTATTTGTCGAAGACCCCAGATTTTCCCCAACTCTAGCACATTGGTGAGTCACTTCGGAATGCTCAGTTATATGTTCCTGTGGATGTCCAGGCTGCGTTGGTGATTATACTCGGAAGCCATCCAGTTCCATGCTTCCTTGAGTACCCAGTTCAGTTGCAGTTCAGTATACCGTTGCGAGTATGACCCTTGTCACTCTGATCCAGCAGCTCATCAGTTCCTTTGGTACCACATTCAGTAGCACTGCTGTCATTCCAGTGCAATAGTCGTTCAACTTAGACATGGTCAGCCCAGTAGTATGTTCCATATTTGTGTCCCTTCTGGACCCTTATGATACACACAGTGGTTTCCTATGTATCCTACAGGTCCTTCTTTTCGGGCCTCATAGTTACTTTTATGTATCTTTATATGAGCATGGGTATGCCCGCCTCGTCCATTTATTGAGACTCTTCCTCATTCAACATTTGATTCCATGTATATGTCAAGTCCCCATATTTTGGACCCCATTGTTATTATTATGTTATATCCTGATACGAGCATGGGAATGCCCGCCTCGTCCATATGATCAGATGATTCCTCATCTAGTATTGAGGTTATGTACTTTTCAGTCCTTGCAGTTGGTTCGAGATCATTGTTCTGGGCTTCAGTTGGTTTCTTCTCTTCTCCACACCCCAGGAAAACCATGCATGACTTATGATGTCCATCGGCCATACGATGAGCTCCTGCCCTCGCACATCAGGGGGCAATTTGTTAACACCCAAAAAGTGTTCACTACCTCATCTACCCCATTACATGGCTCATTTGTCCATTTTCCTACCATATTTCCCTTAAGAACCCATAAAACCATCTACAATGCCTCCAAAAGGCCAAAAAACTCTTTTCTCCTCCAAAAATATCCAAAATTCCTCTAAAAAAGCAAAATCCCCAAAAAGGGAAGAAGAAATATAAAATAATGAGGAAAAAAGAGGAAAAGAGGAAACAACCCTAAAAAGCTGCCCTAAACCATATGGTTTCCAAAAACCATGGGCCAGCACTCCACCACTAAAAAACTATAAATAAGTGATGGAGACCCCTTATTTCACATCCACAATCACAAGTATCCTGACTCTGCCAAAATTGCTCTTGAAACCCTAGCTCACCCTTGAGCTACTTTCACCATTGAGAGCCCCTTTTGGCCCATTTCCACCATTGGAGAAAGAGAAGGAGCAGCTTGAAGCTCGGAGCCACCTACTCGGACCAGCGCAAAGGGCTTCACCAACCTTCACATTGGAGGTATTATCAATAAAAAACCATTCTTTACATTTTATTGTTTGTTTCATGCACATGTTTAGATTTAGTTTTTATTTCTGTTATAGCTTTTAGTTTACATTTTACTGAACTGCTACTAAGGAATCCATTTTCCTTAGTAGGTGCTCATTCGCACAAGCTAGGGGTAAAATCCTAGCCACATAATTTCCTAGGGCATCCAAATATTCCAAGAATGTTTTCCTGAAGGAAAGTAATTATGACTTGTTTAGTTGCTCTCCTTGTAGGAACTGCTTCCACCCATTTAGTGAAAAAATCAGTAGCATTTAGAATCCATTTATGTTGTCCACTATAAGGAGGATGAATTTCATCAATGAATTCTAGACCACACTGCTGAAAGGGACCATTCACTGAAATAGGTTTCAAGGGTAAGGACTGAAGTTTATGCTTACCTGCAAACTTTTGACACTCCACACATGATCTAAACTAATGATAGACATCTGAGAAAATGGTAGGACAATAATATCCTGATCTTAGGATTTTAAAAGTAGTTTCCTTCCAATACTTGTGCCCTCCACATACTCCACTGTGCAATTCTAAAATAACAGCATCAACTTTTGATTTTTCCAAACATTTCAACAATATTCCTCCGGGATCCTTCCAGTACAAAATCTGATCTATTAAAACATACTTCATTTCTTTTAGTTTTAATGATCTACATTCATTTCTATTCAATTCGAGAGGGAATTGCAAGTACAAAAGGAAATATACAATATCGTTATACCAATCAGACTCGTCATATCTGTTATAAACCTGCTACTTATTGTATTTTGTTGCCATATCCTGCTTTGAATGTTTTGCCATCACATGAAGATTTAAAACCTGACGATTTGATTATGTCAGAAGTTTAGCTAATCCCTGGCCTTTTACCAATTTTGTCGGTTTAATATTCACATCATATTCCGTGACTTTAGCTATCCATCTGCCTCTTTTTCGTTCGCTATCAGGCTGTGCTAAAATCTCCTTGACTGCTGAATTTGGAACATATCCCAAAACCTTAGAATGTAAAACATATATTCTGAAGAATTTAAGAGCTTTAACTAATGCATATGCTTGTTTTTCCATTATATTATATTTCAGCTCCGAGTCTCTTAATGTTTTACTCAAAAATGAAATTGGCTGTTCCAAACCATCTGAGTTCTTTTGTAATAATACAACAGCTATAGTGTCTTCTGATGCAAATGAGAAAATTGCAAAATCTTTTGTATAGTCAGGAGATATTAATACTGGGGCTTCTATTAATTCCTGCTTTATGGATTCAAATGATTTTTTAGCTTGGTTAGACCACTTAACCTCCCTATCCTTCTTAAGCATCTCAGTGATATGCTTGATTATTTCTGCAAAATTAGGAATGAACCATCTTAAAAAGTTGATTTTTCCAATGAAAAATTGAATTTCTTTTTATTTCTAGGAATACTAATTTTTAAGATGGCCTTGACTCTCTCTGTATCTATCTTTATTCCTTCAGTAGAAACAATATGCCCTAACAATTTACCTTGTGTTAGAGCAAAGTGAGACTTTTTTGGGTTTAATGATAAACCAAGCTTTCTGCATTTAATAAAAATTTGTCTCAAATGTTTAAGACGATCTTCATTAGAATTGGAAAAGACTGTGATATCATCTTGGTATATCACTACAAATTTTTCATTTTCACCCACAAAAGCTATATCCATAGCCCTCTGAAAAGTGGCACTTGCATTCATAAGCCCAAAGGGCATTTTGTCATACATAAAGGTCCCCCATGGAGTTGTAAATGCTGTTTTTTCTAGGTCTTTCGGCTGAACTACAATCTGGTTATAACCAGAAAATCCATCAATCATTGAAATTTTGTGAGATCCTACAACCCTTTGCAAAATCTGATCTATTTTTTGTAATGAATAGTTATCCTTTAGACAAGATCTATTCAAGTTGTGGAAGTCTACACAAAGTCTTATCTCTTCATTCTTCTTACGTACATGCATCAAATTTGCAACCCAAGATGAATATCTTAGAGGTACAATAATTTTTGCATCTAGTAGTTTTTTTACCTCTTTTTCAATTACTGGCAGCAATGCTGGGTTAAGCCTTCTAAGCTTATGTTTAAAAGGATTAGTATTTGGTTTCAGAGGAATTTTGTGTTGAATTATGCTAGTATCATATGTTTTTAAATCATGATATGACCAAGCAAAAATATCCATAAATTATTTTAGCAAACCAACATATTTTCTCCTTTCTTCATCTGACAACAACTTTGACAATTTTATCATCTTAGGCTGATTTTTAGAACCAATATTATACTCCATAACATTCTCCTCAGTAGTTTGCAGGGTGGTTTTTATCAGTGTATCATCTTTTGAAAACAACCTTTCTAATGGAACAAGTCCCTTATGAATAAAATTCCCTTTTAACTCAACAATTTTGTGATCAGCAATTGAATTATTTCTACAAGGTTTATTTTCTATCCATTCTAAATCCCATTCATGATCAACTGTATCATCTGAAAATTCACCTACTAACTCCATAATTTCTTTTATTTCCTGATCATCATTAAAAAATTTCCAATTTTTGATATTATCTGGGATAGAGGGTCTGTACCTTACATCAATTGGGTATTTCAGATGAGTTACCTTTGGAACTTTGAAATAGGCTGCTACTAAGGATAGGGAATTAGTTATCTCATTGTATTCTCTTGGAACAAAAGTTATATTGAAATCTATAAAGAAATTTTCAATTAAATCCCAAACCTCATTCCTATAAACTTTCAATAAATACTACTTTACTTGGTAAACACTTTTTACTTGCTGAATTACTAATTCAGAGTCACCAAATATAGCAAGTTCTTTAATACCCAAGTCTTTTGCTACTCTTAACCCAAGAATCAAAGCCTCATATTCAGCAGTATTATTTGTTGTTTTAAATTCCAATTTGTACATAAGGGAAATGACCTCACCTCCAGTTGAAATCAATAATACTCCTGCTCCTGCCCCCTCCTTACTTGATGCACCATCAAAATACAAATGCCATAACCCATCTGGTTCCTATTTCTTTACCTGAACTGGAATATCTTTGTGTACTTGTAAATCCCCTTCAATTCATCAACTGAATAGATCGGATGATTATTAGGGTCTCTACTCTCACTTACAAAATATGCCATCTGTACCTCTCTGTAAAGTCTTCTTAATTCTCCTCCAAATACTGGAATTGTATCATATGAAAGATCCATTTGCAAAGTACCTCCCACTTTCTTTTCCCAGGATCTAGACAATAACATACCAAATTTAGGAGATTTATCTGCTACAACTATATCCAGTAATACACTCTTCATAGGTACCTAAGTTAAATTCACCACCAGATCCTTGATTACCCCAATACACTTCACTTCCCTAGAATCAAATGCATACAAATCATGGTATGGTTTAGTAACACTCAGTCCTAAAGCTTCCATGACTTATTTTGGCATGAGGTTATGTGAAGCTCCTGAATCTAGCAAACAATTATGCAATAGCTGATCATTTACTGAAAAGGTTACATAAAACGGAGGAGGATATTCTGAATTATCATCAGGCCGATCAAAAGTTTTTGACCCCACAATAATTGTAGGATTTTCATCTTGCAAATTGATCTCATTAGATGGGATAGGAGTAGAATTCACTTCATTTTTAAAAGTTTTAAAAGATGCATCCCTGTAAACTTTATTCTTAATAAATTGTGTTAAAGGCACAAGGATTTTCACTTTATTAAGCTAATGCTCGAAACTAAAACCATTTATAGCTTTATTCACCTACTCAA
The DNA here is from genome assembly GCA_001517045.1 of Pseudotsuga menziesii. Lineage (NCBI taxonomy): Eukaryota > Viridiplantae > Streptophyta > Pinopsida > Pinales > Pinaceae > Pseudotsuga > Pseudotsuga menziesii. The sequence continues at coordinate 40,899 of LPNX010921635.1, forward strand.
TATTTACAACTTCATCTTTTCTTCCCTTTACAATTTGTTTATGATTTGAAGACATATTTTGTTTAATAGGATGATCTTTCACCAATTTTTTAGCTTGTGCTGCATTTTTTACCCCTGATCTTAGATCATATGATCTTTGTGGTATTTCTTGACAAACTTCAGGCATAGACATCGGATAATCATCTTCTTCATAATGATCTATTTCTGTAGCATACTGATAATAAGATCTAGTCAGAAAATGAGAGGAAGAATCACCATCAAACTGACTCATATTATGTTCTTACTCTTCCAAATCATCTAACTCCGTCTCATCTATTTCATATGATTCATCATCTCTGACATTATTATTTTGAAAAGGAGGTTGAATCATTTGTTCTTCATTTTCTCACCTATCTCTCTTAATATCATTATTTCATCTTTCTCTTGGAAAAAACCTAGGAGAAAAAGGTCTTTTAAATTGATTTTGATTTCTTTCACCTTCCGATATAGGTTTATTCTGATTTCTATTTCCCATTTCCAACCTATCAATATTAGAAGACAATTTTTTTATGATTTTATTCATTTCATCCATTTTTCTATCTGATGATCTTCATGTATGGCTAGATGAAATGATTTCCTTTTTACCCTTTTTATCTACAATTTGAGGTTTTGTTTCCTCCTTAAGTTTATTTGAGGATAAAATATTTGACTCTACTTCTAATGCTGCATTTTGCATATTTTGAAGTGACACATATTTTCTTTCTCTCAATAGAAAATAAAACTCATGATCAAATGAGTTTGCATAAGTTAACTTTGTTGCTGTCTCAGTGGGTTTTATTTTAGCTGGAATCCTATTGTACATTTTATTGAATCTTTTGGAAAAATCTCCCACAACTTCATCCTTTTTCCTCTTTAATGATCCAAACTCTATCATGTAATACAAATAATCTTTAGTGTCCCCCCATTGTCTCATAAATGCTTCTTCTAAAGCATATATGCCATCTATAGAGTTTGGTAGTAATTCTCTAAACCACTTTCTAACCTCCCCATCTAAACTTTGAACAAAAACCCTCATCCAAACATCCTCATGTTCAAAAATGTGATTGTCTGCATAACTATAGAATGTATTCCAGTGTTCTTCTGGAGTAGCATCTCCTTGGCCATTAAATTTTGGAAGGTATTTTTGATAATATCCTGCTGGGAGAGAATTTAGAGGTTGGAGTAAAAAAAGTGGGGCATATCTTGCTACTACCATAGTAGCCATTCCATTTTGAGGTTGAGCCATTCTAGAATTCGAAATGTTTAAATTTGTATTAGACTGAAGGCTGCTTGAATGCTGTGATGAGGGAAACAAATTACCAGGATTTGACTGATTCACTGAGAAGGTCTTAACTAAAGGAATATGGGTTGAAAATAAAGAAGAAGCTCCTGTTTGCAATGCTTCAAGTTTAACCTTTTCTGACAGCAAAGGATTTGTAAAGACACAGAAATTGTCAATTTGGGAAGGGGTAAAAAACAGGTCTAACTCTTCTCTTCTTTTTTTGAGTGTGGGAAAAAAGAAGGAATTGGGGTAGATGAAGATTTAGGGATCTCCAAGGATGCAGGCTGTTTAAATTTTATGATGAAGTAGAAATTAAATTTCTCCTAGCCTCCTTTAATAACTTCTCAGGATCCAAGACTCCTGGATTTAAAGGGGATGAGGGATTTCCTCGAGTTCCTATCTTTTTCGAAGCCACTGTAACTTTTAATAGGTGACTAAATGTAGTCTATAACAGATCTAACTGATTTTGTTCACCCTGCAAAATCAGTTTCATAAGAATGTCGATCACCTAGGGAAGATATCCTTTCCTTTTTCTGTCCCCAGCAACGGCGCCAGAAGATGTTCTTCCTAAAGTTGAACCTAGACTACAGGGGTTCAAGCTTAAATAAATATTTTTCAAAAATATACTTCAATGAAATAAATATAAAGACTAGGCTAGTATGTAATCAAAGCTATGGGAAAATCACACAATCATTAAAGAACTGTATAACATAAAACAAGATACAAAATCCAATATCAAAGGAACTACGATCATGAAATTATGAAATGAGACTGTCTCTGTTTTTTAAAATTTTAAAAGATAATTGTATTTCAACATAAGAATCATTGCAATGGGATTAAATTGACCAAATACAAGATAAATCATAAGAAACACAATTCATAAGATACACAGACAAATCAAAATCATACTCATATCAAGGAAGAACCTGTATTGAAGATGTAGAGTATTTCATGTCATATAGAAAGTTATCAAAAATGGATCTTCATAACTCCAATTTCCACCCCTGTCTCATCTAGAGACTCTCCTTAAATACAAAATATCTATTTATCTAAGCTAACTATAAGATCCTACTTCTGTGGATCGAGCCTTCTCAAGAATAGGGAAGTCAATCCCCTTTAAACAGTCTTTAAGTATAAGTGTAATATAAAAGAGACATCTGTCAATAAACAAAATTACTTTCAAAAGCAAACTACAACTCTAAATATAAATACTTTTAGAATCCTTTTCCAATATAGTTAAATCACTTAAAACCTGCGACCACTTTTGCAATCTGACAAATTCAGCATCTTTGTTGTCCTCCTTACTTCGAGCCTTGATGAGTTCGAGCTGCTTTTGGATGGTTCTTTTTTCCCTAAGAATATCTTTAGATATTGACAGCAATTTTTGATAATCTACCTCCTTATCATACAGATCTTCTCGAAGTATTTTATTTTCTATCATCAACTTTTCATTAATGTTTTGTAAATACCTAGTTTGCTCCGTGTATGTCTACAAAGACTTCTTGGCTTGGTTTAGTTCTGGAGATATATCCAGGTCTTCTTCTTTCATATGGACTTCTTCTTCCTGTAGAATCCTTGATGCTACGCAATCCTCTGAATCAACTTTTTTGTTTGAGCAAAAGGATTCTGGTATAGACCCTGCAACTCCTTGAACATCAATAAACTTCTCAATATCTGAACAATAATAACCTTTAGATGTATGTATAGTTTCCTCACTGAGAGCATTTTCACATCCCCGACCCTCCGACCGATGAAGAGAACGCAATGAACATCAAGCATACGGGAAAACAACCCCATGAACATAAACAGGAAAAACAATGCTGAAATTAAAAGCTTATCATAATGCATACAAGGATGCATAATTCATCAACATACACAGTTACTCAATAATCAGCGGAAGCAACACACACATACATTTCCAGCATTCACATGTTCATCATGATTATTTATTTGACATCAAATATATAATTGCAGAGATGAAATATAGACAGCAGACTTATCTTTTGGTGAAGAACTCATCCACAACCAGCTACGTCACTGCAACATTCCACCCAACCATAGGCCAGCGAGCTCATCAATCTCTCAACAATGCTGCCACCCCCGAGCTGGGCATGATTCCTCAAGGACTAAGGGTCAATTGCAGGTTTACACATAACCAAGGGGATACAATCAGCAAACCAAACACCGCTGGGTTTGACAGGCCTTCAACAATCGGCCAAGCCAGCACAGTCCGAAGACCAACCACTGCCTACCACAGTAACACAACCTCTTCACAGCCCTATGAAGAAGGAAAAACGATCGAGGATAATCTCGAACAAACGATGAGCACAGCTCTAGCCCACAAGACAACTCAGAGTTGTTCTTGGCCCTAGTGTGGCCAAAACAAATCAGCTGCAACCCAAACCAGGGTACTTCAGCAGAAAACGACTCCAACAAATTACACAGTGGCCCAAATGAAATTGGACACCACAGTCAACAAAACATGGGGAAAGTAACAGTCTCGAGGACATAACCGATGAGCACTGCCCACAGCATGGAAATGACTTCAACGATCTGTGCGTGAGGAGAAACTAGCACCGACCTCAAACATAGAGGAAAAACATATGCACGTGACACAAATCAGTCAGGAAACTTACACACAGTCCCTGCGTGTGGAAATGGCTCCTACACCCGATAATCATGGGTGACAGCCATGATTTCACCCACTCCCTGCGTGAGGAAAACCAACGCAGAATTCCTGAGCGTGAGGGTAAAGGACACGGACAGCAAAAATATGGGAACAACAGCCCACAAACAACAAGGAAATCCCAGGACTGGTGCGTGAGGAGAATAGAAGGTCTCTCTCTGCGTGCCCCTGCATGAGAGTGAACTCTTCCTGCGCGTGAGGGTGAACAACACAATCGGGAGGGCGAAACGACCGTCGAGGGAGTGCCTCAATGCTTTTGCACTGGCATGGAGAGAATGCAGTCATGGGTGGAGTGGTTGTGTGGGCAAGGGATTGACAGCCCTGCCACCCCACTCCCAAAGACCATAACTGCCTCAACCACCAGCAGCCATAACTCCTCAGCTACCCAACAAAACATTAAATAGTTTGGAAGAGGTTGGATGAGACAAAAAAGGTGGAAAAACAAACAAGGTGGCAAAACATGGGTTTTTCCCCCATAACCAAGGTTTGACATCCCCCCCCCCTTTATTCTTCAGAACCATGCCCTTTTCATTCAACGTTGCACTGCCGTAGCTGGTTGTGGTTTTAGTTTTATTTCATGTGCGTATTTACATGATGCCGAATTATAATGTGCCAAATGGCACGATAAACCATAGGCAACTATCCCCATTGTCGAAACACACACACAACCAAATCGATGGTGGGGCTTTTTCCTTGAGCTCCTCACCATGATTAATTACAATATATACATCATGCAAACGGGGTCAAAACTGGGGACATTACAAGCATCATCTATCATCATGATTTCCTCACAGTCTTCATGTGCTGATTTCATCTCTGTTTGCAACTTCTTTCTTAACCTGGTCCTTGGCTTTACATCTGTGTTCTCTGTCTTCAATAGCTGATTACAAGTTTCATTTTTTGAGGTTATATTTTTTAGAATAACACTCAATTTTTCAAGGTTTTCATTTGTGAATGAAGTTTCAGGACACAAACCTTTCTGAATTGGTTTCTTTGTAAAATACTTACCTTCCTCTACAACAGCTTGAATTTGTTTTTTGTGACTTGTTGTTTGCTGGTATGAATCTTCCATCATCCTCTTTCCTTTATTTTTAGCATTTTATTCGAACCCTAGCTCGTTCAATAGAGTTTCCCAGGTTCATCCTTCCCTGTGCAATTGTGATAAAATCAATAGTTAGATTAAACCCTGATGATAGACTGATCGAGGAGTATGCTCTAGATAGCCCTGAACCCATGAAATCATCTTTTGAAGGCTTTTCAATAAGTAGAATGGGAGATTGAGCTGTAAGCTTCCACTAAGGTGCATCAGCAACCTATAATGGCATTTAAGCACCCTGTCATACCGGCCATCACATGTAATATAGTTGTGTACCATATCTAAAGGAATTTTCCAAATTGGATTTATTTTTCTCACATGGATACCATTTTTCCAATCTAATTTCTAAAAACCTGGCATGAAAAACTCACTGTAATCTCCTTGGAAATCCTATTGTTTAAACCATCTCTCTCCTTATGCTGGAACATCTATTGCTTCAGTAATAGAATCTTCATTTACCCTAACTGTTAAACTTTTAAGATGAACCATTTCATCTTTATAGTTTTTAATAAAAGCGATAGTTACCTGTGAATGATAACCTTGTAATTTCTCACAGAAGGAAAACCATCCAACATTCTCCATCAATTGGCTGATCTTGGAAACTTCATTATCCATTCTGTGTTATTGGGCTCCAACCTACAAATCAAGCCTCCTGGTTTTCTTCTTACCACGATTTCTGAATTTTCTTCCTCTGCTATCTTCGAAATTTCTGCAACCCCGTCACACTATACACTTTAAAAGAGAATTTATGCTGCAACAGCTTACATTCAAACACAGAAAGACTTATACAATGTAACTTTGCACTTTTTAAGCACGAACATTCAAGATTACAACAAACACTTTCTATTTCAAAACTATTGTATTCGCTGTTTTAACCATACAGATTTAGGGATCCTGAACAATAAATGTTCATAGTATAAAAACATCTCTCTCAATGACCTTCACCCACTTCGCAAGAGCTTTCAAGAAACATAACAAGATAGGTTTTAGGGAAAATGAATTATTATATTCAATCTATAGACCCTTCCATTATTAGTACTAATATTCATTGCATGAAGTGCTTTTAATTCCATATACAAAACAATTGTACAAGCCCATGAATGACACGATGAAACTCATTATTTTGTGAATAGGTCTGCTTTTATGGAGCATTCATATCAAGTAACGAGTCTATCGAACATGAATATTCTATATAACCATAGTTCATTGTCTCATTTTTTATATACCATGGTACTTATGAATAACAACTTTTAATAAAATGCTCTTTGAAGAAATGCTGCCAGTTTGTAAAATGCTGCCTGTTTATTAAATGCTACCAGTTTGAGAAATGCTTCCAGTTTTAACAGTCCAATCCATAATATAAAACCTCTTACACATACATAGGTTCATGGCTTTGAATGAGTGAAGATTTTAAGGGCTCAAAAGATTAAAAAATGCAAAAAATAATAGCATTCAATCAAAGAATAAGGCGTAAAACAAGGCAAAAATTAAAAATAAAAACTTATCATAATAAAAAAACCCTAAGCTAAAAAGTCAAACAACCTTAGAGATAACACTAGGAATGGAGCAAGAACCTTGTTTTATTAATCTTGGAATTCACTGTTCCCATGATGAGAGAAGGAGTTTTATTAAAATATGAAGAGAATTTAAAGACATTTTTTCTTGGACATGTGATGAACTCAAGACTTTTGACACTAATATCATGCACCATAACATCCCCATGAATCCTGAGGTAAAGCCTTATCAGCAAAAACTAAGAGAAATGCACCCAAGTCTAGAGCCTGCTATCAAGAAAGAGCTCGACAAGCTGCTCTCGGCTAGGATCATATTTCCCATCAGGAACATGCAGTGGATCACTAATTTAGTACCTATTCGGAATAAGAATGGGGAAATTAAACTCTGCGTAGATTTCATAAACCTGAAGCGTGCCTCTAAAAAAGACAATTATCCTATTCCTCCAATGGAGTAGATTTTGTAGAAAGTAGCCAGATCTGAGATGTTCTCACTGTTAGATGGTTTTTTAGGTTACAATGATGTCCTGGTTTCCCTCAATGGTCAACTTAAAATAGTGTTCCAAACTCCTTGGGGAACATTCACGTATAGCCAAATGTCGTTTGGGATAATAAACGCACGAGCCATGTTCCAGAGAGCTATGGACATAGCTTTCTAGGGCTTGATCCATAATTTAGTCATTGTATACTTATATGATGTTACCATTTACTCTAAAAAATGACAAGATAATTTATTTGCTTTGAAACAGGTATTCAAAAAATGCAGAAAATTTGGGATCTCCCTCAATCCCAAGAAGTCCATCTTCATGGTGACAGAAGATCAGTTGTTGGGTTTCATTGTCTCAAAGGAAGGGATGATCATTGATCCAAAACATGCTGAAGCAATCTCCAAGATTGACCTCCCTAAATCCTGAAAGGAAATGAAATCATTCTTGGGTAAGATCAATTTTGTTCATTGATTTGTTCCAAATTTTTCCCAAGTCGCTAAACCCCTACATTTTTTAGTTAAAAAGGATGTACCATTTAAGTGGTTAGATGAACAAAATAGTGCTTTTACTAAAATTCAGAAATCAATAGCAGAAGCACCTTCTCTTATGTCTCTAGAATTCATTAAAGATTTTATACTCTATACTTTTGCTACTGATTTTATTATGCAGCTGTCCTAACACAAAAAAATCATGAGGATGCTGAGATCCCCATTTCTTTCATGAGTTCGACATTCAAAGGAGTTGGACTCAACTATTCCCAAGTTGACAAACATGCCTACATGGTATATAAACTAGTAAAACATTACAGGCCTTATCTTTTGAAATCAAGGACCAAGATCATCATTCCGTATGTGACCGTTCACAATGTCCTTGTCCAAAAGGAGTTGGGAGAAAAAAAATCTCACTGGATGACTGCCCTAGAAGAATATGATCTGAAGATAAAACCTGTGAATATTGTTAGAGAACAAGGTTTGTGTCAACTCACTTCTTAGTCAAATGATCCTAATTATTGACACACTAATTGGGAACAAGAAGAGGCTACACCTATAGGTTTTGTTAATGCACTCGAAACCGCGACATTTAAATGCTATGATCACATCAAGTTATTTCTTCATAATGGGTTTTCTCGTGAAACCCTTGATCCTAAAAAACGTAGAGCATTAAGGATTAAATCAGCCCCTTATCAGCTTATTGATAATGTTCTATTTATAAAGAATTATGATGGAGTTTTTCTTAGATGCCTAGAAAAGGACCAGACTAATGATTTTCCTTTCCAATTTCATGCAAGACCTGCAATTGGGCATTTCTCAGGTGATACAATTGTTTACAAAATCATTTAGGCATGATACTATTGGCCTACCCTATTTAGAGATGCTCATGCATATGTCAGAAGATGTGAGCCTTGCCAGAAATGTGCTAGCAAAGTTAAGAAACCTACCTTCCCTTTGCATCTAGTAGCAGTCCAGTTTCCATTTTAGCAGTGGAGATTGGATTTTTTCGGACATATCAACCCTATATCATCTTTATAGCACAAATACATCTTCGAAGCCACTAATTATTTCAAAAGGTGTGTTGGAGTAGTCCCTCTAAGACTGTGTAACACAATCCAGGTAATTTCCTTTCTTGAAAACCAGATAGTCACCAATTTTGGCACCCCCGAGTATCTCATTTTTTATAATGCATCATACTTCCAATCCATTTACCTAACTAGCTACACCCTTGAAAACGGGATCAACCTTAATTTTTATGCCAATTACTATCGTCAGGGCAACGGGATTGTGGAATCCTCAAACAAGAACTTGATAAGAATCCTAAAAAATACTGTGGCTTCACATCACAAAAACTAGCATACCTAACTTTATAATGCTCTTTGGACAGATCGAATCACTCCAAAGGAAATTATTAGTAACTCCCCTTATTTCCTAGTTTATGATAAGGAAGCATTTATACCAGCTAATCTCACCATCCCTTCATTGTAGCTGGCCCAATCCATCCAAGAGAAGGATTCTTCCCCATTATAGCAGAGGATTGATTCTCTACTCAAGCTAGAAGAGGATAGAGAGAATGCTAAGAACAAATTCTACCAACATCAAAAGTTGGTGAAAAAATGGTTTAACGAGAAGTCCTCCTCTAATAGAGACCTCTCAGTGGGAGATCTAGTATTGAGATGAGATAAGCAACATAAAGAAAATAAGGAGTATACCAAGTTACAGAAAAGATTGGTCCTAGTATTATTCGGTTACAAACACTGGAGGGTGTCATTGACACCTATGGAGTGAATGTTTCCTGCACAAAAAGTATTTTGTTTGAAAAGATTCTTCAACTCTATACATAGGTTTGGTGTGTTATTTTTTCTTTTTTCTTTTTTCTAAATGTATGCTTGATACTTGTGGACTTTCGGTAATCTCTACACATCTGACAATGATGGGAAAATAGTATTTCTCAATATTCAATAATATTAGCCTTAAGGAAATCATCAGTTTCCATTTTACCTAAATTGTATCAGGATCTGTTATATGTGAATGATAACCAATGATTACATAATTTCAGATTAATGTGATCTCATCCTAGTCAATATATCCTATCTGCTTTACTCTAGTGATGAAAATAATGGAAGAAAAGGTTTGTCTTATTTGAGATCTCATTAGAGCATTGCAGTATATCCTTATAACCTGGCCAGTATTACTCTTTTGGAATTCAATCATGGACATATAATTTTATTATGAGGATTGCAAGATGAGGGTCTCATTATGAGCCAACTCATTAGGTTCATAGATGCTTAGTGGAATGGCATCTTTGCCATATCATTTGGGGAGGTAGCTTTCAGTTTTCTAGAATATGGGAGATCCTATCAAAGGTTGACTCATTCATGATTTGCACAGCATTGGTGAGTAACGATGCCATTATGTGGACACCAAGCCATGGTAGTGTCTTGCAATACACATACAAATAAAACCCCACTCATTCCCAAAAACCAATGCTATTGTACATAAGGACAAGGGGGCCCTATCTAAGGCCATCCTTACTATGATCATGGAATGAAATTATCACCAGATGGTTCCCAAGCCATGATAATTACTTTTAGCCATATGACTGGAAGACAAGAGGTCTCCTTACCAAGCCGTCTTGTTCAGTTTCCACGTTAGGTTTTTGAATGGAACTGATCACCAGAACATGGGGCAGTGGTCATATGTCAATAAGTATTGTTGTTTAAAAAAAAAGGAAAGGGGGAAATAAATCATGATTTCAGTGGACTATGACTAGCAATCCAGAATTGTTAAGTTTTGATCCCAGGTTCAACTTGAACTGTCTACCTATGTCAGCCTTTGTCCGATTGATCCTTATCATCTATGTCATCTGAATCATAGTTGCATCATCTTTAAAATGACCATGGGTGGAAACACATTAATCATTCTTGATAATTCCTTGTTGGTTGCATTCTTCTATGAACATTTTTTGTAGTCTCAAGTTGATCATTTGTCTACTGACAGGTTTGATTGGAAAAGGTTATATTTTTGCAGAGATAACTGGTTCTTCCAGCTAGTCGCCATTTGTTGTAGGTACAACAGATCCCATTTTATTCTTAAACGAGACTCCAATCACACATACAAAGGTAACTTAGTAGGATCCTTTGTAACTTTTGTTGGCTTCTATTATATTTTCTTAACTTTTGTGATTTTCTAAATTAACCAAATTTCCCAAAATCCATGTTTGATTTCTGTGTTTTTAAGATGCAGAAAGATAGTATTATTTGGGATTGTTTCGCGATTCTGCAACCTACAACCCAAAAGTTGTGGAATGCAGGATATTTTAGTCATATATTTTGAATTGCCTCATCCCGCAGCCCACATCCTACAAATGCAGAATGTGGGATGTGGGAGGTTTTTTGATGGATATGATTTGGGAAACCCGCAACTTGCATCCTACATAAGTGTAGAATTCAGGGTGCGGGGTGTTTTTCATTATGTCATTTGATTTGCATGTTTCCACAACCCGCATCCCACAAAGTGCAGAATGTGGGATCCGAAGAGGTTTGAATAAATTTTCATTTTTTTGTGATTCCGCACCCGCATCCCTCAAAATGCGCAATATGGGTTACGAAATGATTAACAAAATTTGGATTTTGTAATTTAATCCCACATCCTGCAAAGTATAATCCTGAACGTTGTTTTCATCCTCATCCTACGGTCTAAATTATTTCCCAAAATTATATATATGTTGGTCTTATTCACAATTTCTTCACTATTTTACCACTGTAACTTGCTGTGCTGGGTGAATTTACCTTCATATTTTTACCAAGAAATTTCACCATTATACACTCTGATTTCAGGTTAGTTATCGAGTCACCTTTCCAAATTTCAATTGCTTATTGTTGTTCCTATATAATTTAATTTTAATTTCTGGTTTATAATTCCGACAGAACATGGCAACCTCCAAAACACCTCGAATTAATCTGTGCAAAAACCTCCAGAAAGATATGCTCACCAAAGACTCAAATTTTAGTGTCTTCTCTGATACCAGTGGTAGGGTTAGCGAAACTTACCAATTAGATTGGTCCCAAATATACTCTATCTTTGAAAACAATTACCTTTCAGACTTTCAAGGTGACCAACTTATTTACAAGAGAATCGAGGATTCTAGAATCCACATGATTACTGCAAGACCGACTGTTCTCCCCTACAATGATGCAGTCAGATAGATTATTGACCATGCCAATCCAAAGGACCATTATTTTAACACTAGTACTAGACTGCTACTAGCCAATTTTCATTGTGAAACTTTTATAAACATTTATGCTCTTAAACCTTTTAGGCAGCTCCTTAATGTTGATTTTGTTAAAGCTGCTAAGTCTCGGTACAATTTTAACCAAATGCTGAAGTATTGGATGGTCAAACCGCGTAAATTTTCCCAGAGAAAAGATGAACTTTACCCCATTGAATGGTTCAAGGAACCCTATTCCCTACTTGCAGCAATGTTTTGCAAGATTTACGGTCTCCCCAACTGTTCTTACTTCAAGGAGAATGGGATCTGATTTCCCATCATGTCATAACTATAGGAGAATCCCTCCCTTGGGCTTCAATATTGTCTCTAGAACTTAAAAATGCCATACAAGAATTCAAGAAAGCTACTTCCAAAAATAATCCCAACTTCTTGTTCTCTTCCTTCATTGTGGATATATTTTGTGCCGAGTTCCGTTATCCAAACATGGGATGGAGTTGGGTACTACTAGCCCCACCCATACACATTTACCATTCGAAGCTATGGGAAGCCAATTATGTAACCATATTTTATGATATCTATGAGAGTTTCCTAGATTGGGTTTATTTCCTAATTTTCAACAAGGAAGCTCCTGCATTCTCCCCTGAAGCCAAAACCATTATAGCCACAATGGGAGATTCGTATGTTAGTGAGTCATTCACATATATCAGAGTTTTTAGTAGCAATCATGCTCATATGCTACCAAAGGTTGTGCCTAATAGGTTGGTTCTTGAAGAAATATCATTTCAGACAGTGACTGAAGGGATATATAAGAAATGTGTAGCACCAAAGAGGAAATTTTGGCCCAAATTTTCTCTAACCCTTGGATCCTTGAGCATACCAACCTCTACCTGGGAATCATAACTCAGTGACCACATAATGTCACTCAAACTAGGTTTTGCTAGTAAGAGGAAGCATGATCCCAAGGGAATTGTTGATTTGCACCTCAAGCAGAATCACTTAAAAGGAGGGTACGCTCATGAAGAATCCCTAAATGACTTCATCTATTAGGGGGTTTATACTTTCTTTGAAGTTTTGGAAAGGGATAAAAGTAAAGAAGAACAAAGTCACATCCTGCTATACCAAAAGGAAAATAAAGACAGGGTTCGACATTACAGGGCTACGGAGTTAGAAATTCAAGAAAAAATGATAAAAGACAGGGAAGAAAAGGAAGCTCAAGCCACAGCAAAGGAGGCTCTAGTAGTCAAAAACACATCCATAGCAACCAGTTCAGCTACAGAGAAAGGGAAAGGTCCCATGGAAGAAATCCCATAGGAATCTGTTGATCAGTAGGTCAAAGCTTATTTACATACTTTGTAGCAGATCAAACATAAGCTGAGCAGAACGACTTCGGCACTAGACACTCGAGAAATTACAACTTTTCAACCAGTTGAAGCTGTTCAGGTGACTATTGTTGTTGAGAAAGTTCAATCTAAACAAACCCATATTGAGAAGAAGCCTTTCAAAATATTGAAGGTTCAAGTTTAATCCATCCCTACTTCTAGTATAGATTGGACTCATTCAGAAGAGGAAGATGAAAGAATTTCCCTTGTTCCTATTACTCTAGAAGCTAGAAATGCTAATGATTTACAGGAATTTGTCAATTTTTTTAATGATAGAAATGGAAAATATTCATCAACCCCCTCACATTCACAACCTTCTTCCTGAACTTTCCCATTATCTTCGACTTTACTCATTTCATCCATCATGGCCTTATCCTCCTTGCCCACTTGTTCTTCCATGACACCTCCGATGTCTCAGCTTTATCAAGATGCCACTCACCTACCCCATTTTGTTACACCTTTTTCAATTCAGATACCCATTCGATCATCCACTATGCCTTTAGTATTTAAGGTTCCACTATATATTCCTTCTTTCAGTTCAGTATCATCCCATGTGCATGAGAAAACCTCAGCACTATCATCATCATCACTTAGAGCCACCACCCTGCAAGTTTCATCTATTGAAGCTTATGTTCCTAACAATTCTTCAACCCCTGAAGTGACTCTTACCTAGATTAGTTCTTCCTCTATACTCACTTCTCATATTACTATGTCCATACCCTCTCACACTATGAGTCAAACCTCCTCTCTGATATCCACAGGTATTAATATACCCCCTATTGATGACATGAGGGATGAATTCAATGAATATTTTGTGATATCTCTGGGAGAATATCGTTATAGTAAGGATGATAGATCAATGGTGAAGAGAGGAACAAAGAGGAGAAGGGATCAAAGTGATATGGATACATTTCTTTCAAATGAAATTATATGGACTCAAATATCAGGTGATGCACATGTGGATGTCATAGATGCTACATCTATTTTGGGAGCTTTTATAGGTGCCAATTTTGATGCTGTCAATTAGGGAATTCGACAAGCATAACACAGAAATTGTTAGAATGAAGGAGGAACTAAAACAACTCAAGAGACAACATGAGAACATGTATGATGAACTACAAGTAAAGAATGTTGCCCTTCATGATGAGACACAGAGAGAAAAGACCACTAATTCCACTTTGGTACAGAAGGTAGCTTTGTTAGAAAAACATTATGAAGATGAAACTGGAAGTGCAACTTCATCTTCGTTTTCTAAGTTTTCCTAGGAAGAATTCAAGGAGCTAGCTATTCAGACTAATAGGGAACACCATGATTTAGTTAGTGAGTTATTTAAAACCTTGGATAACATTTTTGAAACTCATATGACTTTTGACAAAATGTCTGTTCTTCTAGAATATCTGTTTGAGAAGAGGAATCAAGATTCAAAGGATTATGATGAAGTCACATACTAGAAAATGTATATGAAAGATAAGCCAAATAATGTCACCTTTCTCACTAAATTCTAGTTTAAGAAAATCAAAACTATCTTAAGAGCCTGGGAAGATTTAGATGAAACAATCGCTGAAGCCATAAAGAAGGCACAAGCCATTTGTAGCAGAAGGTGGTATGCTGTAGACAACCTTATAAATGAATTATCCTTTCCTGCAATGGTACTTATTGAAAAATCATGTCCACTAGGACTAATAATTGAACAAGTGGAGCAGCAAAGGGAGAGGGAGGAAGAGAAGATAAAGGGGCTTGATCATGTCGCCATAAATGATGTAGATCTGTTGATCAAGTGACCATTTGCAGTAGAAGGAAAGATCCACATATTTATTCATTTTTGGCTTAAACTGGCTAAAAATGAAATTGAAGATCACAAATGGAATGCCCAGCTTGGCATTGAATTTGCCAATTA
The DNA here is from genome assembly GCA_001517045.1 of Pseudotsuga menziesii. Lineage (NCBI taxonomy): Eukaryota > Viridiplantae > Streptophyta > Pinopsida > Pinales > Pinaceae > Pseudotsuga > Pseudotsuga menziesii. The sequence goes on from LPNX010921635.1 coordinate 55,978, forward strand.
TCCTCATATTGAGGAATTTTTACGCATATGGAAAATATGGAGAGATTTTATTTGATAGTTGCTTTGTTCAGGTTTTTGATCCCCTTTTGAGGGAAATTCATTCTTTGTAATGATTATTTAAGAGGTTGTTCTCGAATGTATCAAGGACTTTTGACTTTGGAAAGAAGACAGATTGGTACAGGAGACTGAAAATCACCTCTGTTATTCCTAAGGTTTATTTAATTTATTGCAAAACTTTGAATAAATACAATATTATCGTTTCATATCTCTTGTCTTTAATCTGATTGAATTTATTCGACATATCTCAATTTTCTTGTTTCGAATGATCAGATGGTTCTGTCATTTACTTGTAATTAATAAATGTGTTTTCTCATAATTTATATTTCTCTTTGTTACTAGTTAACACAATGAAAAAGATTTAATGAATTTATTCTTTTACTGTCTTTATCTATTTCTGCAAGTGATTGAATAGTGAAAGTTTTACATCTTACATGTTTGTTTTCAAATAACATACAAGTATAGGTAGGTTATCTTGAATGATTTAATATTGAGTTGGATTTATTTAATTTTTATTAAACAATTGTGATTTGAGTGAGAAGTTTGTCATCTCATTTACATTTATGTTAATGTGGTGAATTACTTGTTCTTCAAATACCTCAAGACAACATGTAACCGATTCAACATCCTTTTCAAAGTAGTTTAGATTTAGATCAGGTTACTTCTCTAGTTAGGCTTAAGTTTTCCTTTTCTTTACATCATCCATTTTGTTTCCCAACCTGGGAAGCAGATCCTCTATGGATCAAATTTATACAAGCTAGCGGAGGCTACAAAAGTATCCGTGGATTCAACATCCTTTTCAAAGTAGTTTAGATTTAGATCAGGTTACTTCTCTAGTTAGGCTTAAGTTTTCCTTTTCTTTACATCATCCATTTTGTTTCCCAACCTGGGAAGCAAATCCTCTATGGATCAAATTTATACAAGCTAGCGAAGGCTACAAAAGTATCCGTGGGAGATCACTACCTTAAACAACTCAAGGATAAAGTAATACTTGTGTGCGATTGATTGAAGCCTTTGGTTGGGTCTTCTCCATGTGTTTTAAGCCTTAGACACCCTTTTCATCCACATACATAGTTGGGGCTTCAACATGTCTAAACTTGAGGTGTCATCTTTCTTCCTCATGCCATCTGGGACAGGGATGTTTTTTTCCTCCAGCAGCTCCTCCATCTGATCAATGGTTTTCTTCATGTAGGAGATCTCTAGATTCCATCCCTTATGGAAATATGTGGATTTGGTTTTCTCTTTTCCTTTATTGTCCTTATATTGGAATATAATAAACCCACTCATAAAATAATTAATCATTATTTGATTAATTTCCTACCCACTAGCTTATATAGTTGGCATCCACTTGCACCTTAGAGTCAACACTTGCCATCTATATCCTAGGAATGATATATTTTTGATTCTGGGTTAATCTTGACCACTTTATGGCCATCTAGAATTGGTAACTGTGCTTTACAGCAGAATCTGCTTTATTTTGCTTTTTCTGCTTTATCCCGCTTTTCTATGGATAAGGTAAAGCTAGTTAACTAGGAAACTGGCAGCTTTTGTTGCTAACCCATCCTCCATTATTTTCTCTCCATATTCTAGTATTAGCAAGTCTTTCCTTCACTCATCATCAATCACACATGCTACTGCTAATTTGTGAGGTGCTTGGTAGATTGGGAAAGTGCTTTAGTCAACTATGGGGTTTATCATAATTAGTAGGCCTTCTTTATGAGCTAGCTTGAGTTGTCTTTATGCAACTCTTTTTTATTTTATAAGGATGTATTACCTATGTAATAATATCAATTATCATTTATTGATCATTCATTAATGTGTGTTCATTAATTCTTCTTCTTCTCTCC